>CAXAJV010000213.1:0-254000 GCA_963969225.1 Xylocopa violacea | reverse complement strand
AGCGATTACTACTGGCCAAGAGCCAATAAGTACTTAAATGAATCCAATATTAGGGGCACCAGGCACGGCATATCCGGCCCTAGGTGTCAAATAAGTGGAGGTTGACGAACTTCTGGAGGGGTCGTTAATGGCCAACAACCAATATATACTTAAATCAAACCAATACTAGGGTCCACACACATGATATGTCCGACCCTATGTTTCGTATAAGGAGGTAGAACTCATGGATTGGTTATTAATAGCGCAGAGCGAATCAGTACATAAGTGAAGTCAATTCTAGGGGTACCAGATACGGCATGTCTGGCTCTGGGAGTCGAAATATGCGGAGAGCGAACTCCTGGAGCGGTCACTAGTGGCCCATAGACAATATGTACTTGAATGAAAAAAATTCTAGAGGCTCGAGATTCGGTATGTCATCTCCTAGGTATAGAATTTGTAGGAGCGGTAGTTGATGCGTTACGATGCACGCGTGTCTCCGCTATTTATTGCGAAAATCGCGGAATCATTCGGTGTCAAGGAGTATCGAAATGTCGAGATCCGTGAAGCAGATACAAACGCGAAATGTCACTGGTCGCAATTTTTGTTCGCAGGCACATCTGCGAGCATTATGACTCTACGCTAGCCACCCCTTTGGAACGTCGCCTCTTAGGACCTCGCGCTTTTTCTTGGACTTTCTGCTTTGCCAATCAA
This sequence comes from Xylocopa violacea, assembly GCA_963969225.1. Lineage (NCBI taxonomy): Eukaryota > Metazoa > Arthropoda > Insecta > Hymenoptera > Apidae > Xylocopa > Xylocopa violacea. The sequence continues at coordinate 253,310 of CAXAJV010000213.1, read as the reverse complement.
TGCGGAAAATGGAAAAATGAATTCCTCGTATCCTATATCGCGTTGTGTGTGCTTACGCGAACGTGCTACCCTTCCTCAATTACACGGCGTTATAGGCGGTTATAAAACTGTATCAACGAACTTCTAGTTCAAATCGTTCATGGTATCATTTCCTATACGGGACGATAAGAAAATCCAAGGTACAACGAAAGCTGCTTACAGCCAGTCTACGAAATTTCTAATAAAAATCTCGCGATCCCTCCCATCGGCGGAGGGGGGAAAAACTCAGCTTAAATCTTCATGGAGTTTTAATAAAAACTTTAAGAGAAATTATAAGAGCATTAAAGTTCCGTAAGAAATAAAACCTTGCTGCGTTTATAGAAGCTTTTCCCTGGGAAAAAATCGTTCGCTGGCTCCCGATAAAAATTCCTCTTATCACATTCCAGTCATCGTTCGCCACAGATTATCAAAAGTGGTACATCGTAGCGGACAAACAAAAAAAGAAGGGAGCAGTTAAGCTCGCCAACAGATCACGGACCAATCTAGCTGCGAATTTAAATGATAGCGCCGATTTAAAAGGTCGGTTGGAAAGCATCCAATATTAACAATACATTGCTTGCTTTTCAAAAGAGATAGCACTGATCGTTCGGAGAAGATTAAAGGTCCATTCTCACCGTCTATGCGGGAGATTAAAGCGGAGACCCTTGCGCCGGCCGCGAAGTCGCTCGTGAAACAAAAAGAGCACGGCCGCTGAACCAATGTAAACCCATCAAATGGAAAAATCGCTCCATTAGTGAGTGTTCTCGAAAGTAAACGAGGGATACCTATCGAGAACAAAAACAACTTCCCTCTTCTAAAGTGCAGTTCCGTATAATCGAACAAAGATATATCGTCAGAATAATAATCAATCCACTTTACACGTCACGGGAATGGAGACTTTTGTCTCCAATTATTTCCCAGTAGACGGTCTTTGCGTGCCATTAAGGATTCCCTTTGTTCTCACCTTGGTCCCCTTTTGACTTGCAGGGGATGCTGCGTCGCCGCGGAACTCCATTCTATGGGTTCTTTCTTCTCGCGGACGAAAGAACGTACGCGACCACGTTCGAAATTGTATCCGTGGAATTCGCTTGACGAAAAATATTTTGTAGCACTTGAATGCCAGGTGGAAACGCCGTCATGGAACTCGTCGAAATGATTAAAATCCTTAGAAAAATGCCACGCGGATTCCTCAATCGAACCAAGGAGTGATCACAACCATCTGTTTCGCGCACATGTACCTTATACAAGCCTGTATAATTGAACGGATCCCGAATACGATTGAGAAAGTTACGACAACATATGTTGTCATAGACAATGCAGATGTCAGCGGCTCGAACCAGACCAATTAGGGCGAGGAGCTGATACAAATGTACAATATACAGTCGTAATTACATGCACCAGTTAAACGATCCAACAATGAGGATTTGCTGATCACTTCGCGCTGAATTCCTTCTACTGGTCGCGATTAAGAGATCGATCATTAAAAGACGACAATTCAGATTCCGTTTGAATAAATTCACGACAGATTATCTCTGTCACACGCGTGTCAAATTTTAACACCACTGTAATTAACGATATTTACTAATCTAGTAAAACCATCGATCAAAGCTCCATTAGACGAAACGCTGTTGTTAAACGACACGGGATATTCAGATTGTTTGCAGGATTAGAGCATCAGATTACTTCGACGGACGGTTAATCAACATCTGCCGGGCTACTGTAATTAGAAAGGTATTTACGGTAACCCCTTCAGTTGCGGATTCTACAGGATGTGTAAAGTCTTTTAGAAAGTGTAATTTCTCTTTCAGGGGTTGAGAAGGAACGGAACACAATATTGGCTACTAATTTTCGCTGTTGAGGATAATGGTAGACTGTCGTGATAAAATTTCACGAAAACATGCATTCTTGTATGTAATATTTGTTATCAGTTTAACTTTATACCTCGAAATACGGGGGTAGATGAAAAAAATGTTCAAACACGAACAATGGAAGAATCCCTGAATTTTTCCCTCGGCATACTGTTCTTCTTATTCTCTTCCTCTTCAATATTGGCTTCTTATTTTCTCTTGATGAAGGCATCGCTCCCAAAATCCACATCCAGATAGTAATATGTACTACCCAGTATTCACCATATCCAGTTATTGTTGCTCCCTTTTCAAACAAATTTTCAAGTTTCTTACTCATGCTGGTTCCTTTCCGTAAACCGTCAAATTCTCTAGTGAATTCGTCAAGCGATAAAAGAGAAATGAACTACTTACAACGTGAATTACTGATTTCATCAACTGAAAGATAAAAAATGAATCCTTCGGATATTCCATTCAAATTATCACCCACGGATAAGAGAAGATTAGGAAATCAAAGTTACCGTTGAAATTACCCGTGAAGATAATTGAATTAAAGGCATCTGAGACCTCCAAAATGTCAATTTAAGCTGGAAAGTGTCGTTAGAATCGAAGACCAAGTTTAATACGCTCTGCAAGGAAGTATGCTTACCTCACCTAAATCGTCCAATAACCGTTTAACGGGGCTCAATCGATTCCTACCAACCTATCGCTGTCCCCGCGAAATCACCGTTTCCGTCGATACATCTGACAATAAACCTGGCATGTGCCTACTCCGAGAGACGGGGCGAAACGCGGTCCATTTCGTACGATTCAATCCTATCGAGCGCGGCTGTCCTTCGATAAAGTAACGGCCTTATTAAAGCCCTGTAACTCCATTGTTCCGACAGATATTTAGCCCACGAACGCGTCAAACCTGGACACGAGCACGGAGAGGAGATCAAGTAATATAACCTTCGTTTCCAAGGCTTTCCTTCAGGATTCGCAGCCGCGCGAAGTTTATTGGACAAAGAGGAAAGACCGTGCCTCGAAACGGACTAATTAACGCGCAAGCAGTGTTAAAATAATGGATGCTCGCGTTGAATCGCGACGATCCACGGTTAGATAGGATACAACGGTTATAGCGCGAGGGGTAAATTTTCTGGAAGAGCGATTAGGGGATCGCTGCGCGGCCTGGCAACAATAAGATGTCGCTCAAAGAGATTATATTGGCTTTCGAGATAGCGTTAACCGAGTGGTAATTAATTCTGCATCAATTGTATAGATTATATCGACATCGCGATAGCTCCGTTCCTAAGCTATCATATTCTCGGATTATTAAAATTTCATTCGATTAACTGCGCGAGGGTGATCCATCAACGATGCTGCTGATCGTATCGGTCTATAGAAAGGCGATCGATAAATCTGATTTATAAAAACTAGGAAAATCACTCTCGATCAAATCGCAGTTTGGCTCCGTGCCAACCAAATGAAAACGCTTGTACTAAGAGTAATCGGATAAACGTATTATGGCTACAAAAAGCATTCGCACGAGCGAGATTTCCACCGACGCTGTTCAAATAAATGGATTTCCAGGGTATTAATCTTTTACAGTCACTTGAAGGTACTATCAGAAGTGATGGAGAATTTAATATGAACGCATTGAACACAATTAATCAATACACCGATGCTAAAATATGTACAATGGTGCACCGGGACTCCGTATGCGCCTGTTGCGGCCACTGGCTCCTTCGATTTGGATACGAGAAATTTAGTGGCAATATTCCACGCTTAACTGATAGCCAATGTTTGATCGAGGTTAGTTCCTGCTTTGACTATGCACGTGTAATGCTCGGACTTCCAACTATGCGGTATTCTTCTGTAATTTCGAAAATGTGCAACACTCGCAGAGATATTTACTGGTTCGTTATTGCATCATGATTAATAACTTAGCTCAAAATAAACTCCACGATATTAATGCACTTCACGTATCTGTAATACAAAGCTTCAACCCTTAACCTCTAAGTTGATTGCATACACAATATACGTATGAATAATTAATCTTCAAACATTTCCATTCCTCTGCAAATAGATTAAACCGCTCTCAAACAGAGCGAATCAAATTTAACCCTTTTGTACCATTCAAATAGTTTCAACCAAATTGCCGCGAACCGTCTCGGTGCAACAAACACGTACATCTCGTAGAGAACGATATTCGATACGTTTCTCCTCGATTAGCATAAGATTACTAGATCGATAGGTCTTATTATGCGCTGTGGTGGACTCACAGAGACGCTGCGTACTTTTGCAGGACCAGGACATGTTTGTCACGGGAGGCAGGTGATGCGGCGGAACAACTGTTGGTTGGCCGTACTGGCCGCGTCAGTGGTGCTATCGATTCTGCGAAACAGTTTGGCGGGCGAACGGTATCCGCTCGATTGTGGTAACAACCAGCTGTCGGTTAACCGCGACGAAGTCGCTTACGGGGCTCGCGGCGCTAATGAACCATCCCTGAAATTCCAAAACCATTCAAATAATCCGTCATCCCGGCACTCTTAAAAGTTATCATTGCCATCAACTACCGCTCGGCAAACATTCCGTCCACTCGTCAAGAATGACATCACGGAGGAGTCGTCGAGAGCAATTTCCTGGCGAACCGCCCAGGCGGTGGACGCGAATCAAACCGACGAAGATGACGATCGATCGATCCGGTCGAGCGATCGTCGACTCGCGGATCCCGACCCGTCGAACGACTGCCACAAGGAACGACGCGATAAACGCCGAGCCGGGCCAACTGCCAGGGGATCGACCGGATTCACCGGGAGTTCAGTGAATATTCCGGAAGAGCCCCGCTTATCCTCCCGGGTTTCAGGCAGTCTAAAGGCTTTCAGACGAGAGAACAAGGACGTGAGAAGGCAAAGGGGATTCAGTGGCGAGCTTCGACGTCTTCGGATGAAAAGATCCTATATGGTGGACGGTCAAAGGACTATGGACTATTTTCAGGGTGACTGTATCGTGGGTTCTCGGAGCTTGGGAGATGGCGAGGAAACCGCAATGGAAGCGATATTCGACTGAGATTCCTGAATCCGTTGTTTCTATCGGTAAAGCATTCGAAACAGGATTGAAATCGGAGAAATTCGCGGATCCAGGGGGATTGAGTGGTAGGAAGCCGTCGGAAGGCTCGGTTGAGCAACATTTAATCGATTCCGCCGAGTCTTCCACCTCTATTAATCAACCATTAAGGATTGGACGGTTGAAATTGAAAACGCTGACAGGTCGAAAAAGATTAAAAGACGCGAAGAGACGAGCATCTACGAAAGGTAAGAAAGATACGCGAGATGTTGAGCCCAAAGGATACATCCAGAAACGATATTTCATTGAAACTCCTAAATCTTCCGCTTCTATTAGTGAACTGTTCGACGGAGAATTGAAACCAAAAGGGAAATCGGGAAATAGAAGTCGACGGACATGATAATTCCATGTATCAGTTGATGAGCAGAAGGTCCATTAAAAATTCGGGAATAAAACCTGACGAAGAGCCGAGGTCGTTCGATTCTGGTGATGTAATAAATCTGGAGTGGTCGTACCTCTGCCAGAATTCGGGATCCTCGAATTGCGAGCCGCGAGGCAAAAGAGTCAAAGCAATCAAGACAGAAGGGAGGACTCATCATTCTTCAGAGTTCGAAGGTTCCTGGTGAACCTCGACGTCTCGTAAATCAACGTTGATTCGGAGAGAGATGGAGTATACACGCCAGTTGAATGGAATCTCCGTGAAACAGATATCAACAGATAGAAGCGATGATGAGGCAGACAGGAGAACCCGTGGAAATTTTTCGATCCGCGAGAAGAGAAATATTATTCCGTCTAGCGACGCGGTCGCGTTGGATTCGTCGCAATACGGTGGAACTTCATTGAATGTTACTTTCAGCGAAACGACAAATGATTTTTTGAATAACGATGCGAAAATTGTCGAGACAGAATTGGAGATCGACTTCATTTCAGAGAACGTTATGTATAACTCACTGGACGATCGAGATGCTGCAGCACACGTACAGCAGTGGAATGATTCGACGTTAAATTTGAGTACTTTAACATTGAGCAATGAATTCAGCTCAACAAGTCACGACGGAAGCACAGGATGAGTTAACAGAGTAACACTCGAAGCACCAGATGTGGTGAGTGAGAAAGATTCACTGCTATCGGATAGCTCGATGTTAAATGGCAAACCGAATTCGACGTTGAAATGACAATGCACAGTTACCGGAAAACGTTTCAAGTCTAAGTAACGATGTGATCTCAATAAGACTCAATTTGAGCGCGGATTCGTCGCAAGATATGGAATTAGACGCTCCGCGGAGCGAGATTGATAAGGCTAAAGAAGAGGCGAATAAAGCGACAACGGAAGAGGCTTTTGCGCAAAGTAACGTGACAAAGGAGTCTGACGGCGTCCTCGTGAACTCCGAGCATAGCTCTGTTGCGGCGCCAAGGAGTGCCTCGTACCTAAGAAACGATATGAACTGTCTAACCGAAAGGGGCTATACTTCGGAGAAGAGTGGTCTTCCTGAATTCGGCGAGGGAAATTCCGACGATACGTTCAGGAACTCATCTTCGACTGAGCAAGAGCGGAAGATTACGAACGATATCAAAATAAACGCAAACCATAAGCAATCGCTCGTGAATAAAACGAAATATTCGAAATGGAAGCTTCCTTTAACCCCTTCTGAACGACCATCCGCGTCTAGAAAAGCCGTTATCCAAACAATTGGGACGATAAATAGGAAAATCGACGACCAGGCGGAACGGTTCGATACAGCTACGGATGGTTTGACAGAAGATGATGAAGTAACGTTTAACGATCCTCTAATGGTTTCGAAGAAACGGCAACCCGTCGGTTCAAGGGCGACAGAGTCGTTGAATCGAAATATTCAAACATGACTGCGACATTAAGCCTGATGAACCGTCCGTCGGGATTAGCTCGAAAAATGAGAGGGCTCAAACCCGCTCGTTGGATAATGGAACGGTGAATGAAGTTAATCCGTCCGACGGGTTTAACTCCTTGAGCACGATGTCCATCCCGGTGATCGATCATCCTACGAGAGAACGAAAGTCCAGGTCGTCCACGGTGCAAACTTCGACATCGACGAGCCTGAAACTTGATTCATCTATGAAGGTCGGAGGCCCGGTGTCCGGACGAACTTCTACGCCGACGTGGGTCAAGGACGAGGTCCAACGAAGAACCGCCTCGACCATGCAAATGGAATACGTCCAAGCGAATGCTAGCAACGATGCTCCCGGGGGGCTAAGAGTCTCGTTGACACGTCCACTAGAATTCGTCTCCAGAGTGCAGGATTGATCAAAGGTTTCGCTCCCGTTTGAAAAGTACGAATGGTTCTCTGGGCAACTACCTTAACGAAAATCTCGCGCTTTCGTCGACAGAGAGGGAACAACTTCCAGTTACCGCCGAAACGTCGACCATCGGATTGATTAACGACGTGAACCAATTTTTGTTCACTTTTGACATGATCGCCACTTCTTCTGACCATGAACCGTTACCATGGACGAGGCGTCCTCGCAAACGACGAACAACTCGTCGCATGAGCTGGAACCGCCGAATCAGTGGCCAGTTAGGCACAGCGCGATGGTCGAGTATAATCTAGTGTTGAGTCGTCTAATGATGGTCCATGAGAGGAAGGATACCATCACCTGCGGGCCAGTGATGCCGCAACGTGACGTTCAAGCGCTCGAGGTGATGCTTTACGCTCTGGACAGGCTCAACGATCGTGGAATTGTACCCGGTGTTAAGATCGGCGCCTACATTCTCGACGATTACGACAAGGATACGTACGGCTTGGGAATGGCTGTGGACTTTATCAAAGGTACGTGTTGTTTTGTCAGTTGATTAGCTGAAAGCTGATAATTCAATGGTCGTCAGTGTCCGATGTTGTAGATTGATGTTATGATTGACGAGTGCGATGCATTCGCGCGTCGGAAATGTAAATTCGTACGAGTTTCAGCAATACCCGCGAGCAACTGTCAACGTGTTTAATACGTTATTGATTAGAGAAACAATTCAAGTTAAACGACTAAGAAAATTGAATTTCTCTTTAAAGGAAAAAGATGTTCCGTTTCACCACATTGTTACTAATTATTTGCGAAGATCAGAAAAATGGAAAGAACACCGCTTATTTGCCGACTTCATTCTTTTTGAGAGGTAAAGAGAATGTTCGATTTGCTTAAGTTCGTTCATTTCCAAGATACGACAAGTGAAATTGACAATGTGAAACTTCGCGAATATCTCACGGAGGTCTACGGAACCATTGCGTACTCTGAATTTTTCAATCCAACAATACAATCACATGCATTCACATTATAGGGAGAAAAATGAAATTCCGCGAATGTAGGTCACGCTGTGGGCACGATTCCACTGAAACTGTGAAAATTTTAACTGCTTTGAAGGCTAGGGGAATCTCACAGCGATAGCTCAAAGAAGCGATAAGATGTTCAGCGTGCGCGATGCTTTATATGGAAAATTCCGCTCGTGTAACGAACTTACGCGGCGCGGTGCTAGATGAAATTGCGGCAACTTTCTTCCAACTTTTCCGTTCTCTCCTCTCTGTCACGAATCATGTTAATCTATTATTCTCCGCGAAATGCCAGGTCCATGTTTACCAGATGAATCAACCCGACAGGAAGTTTCATCAACCTTCAAATCAAAGAACGAACGTAGTATAATAAAAGAAGCCTCGTCACGCGTACTTGAACTTCGTCGAATTTTACATCGGTTACATCGCGTTCTTTGACGTAACGAATTCGTCTGTGGAAATACCGAACCGTTGCTTTTACTTCTTGTATTTCATTTTATCACCCTTTCTCATTTCGAAGCGAGTGTGAATACATTGTATACATTGTGTCGGAGATTCGTATTGTCGTTTTTTTTCTCTAATGATTCTTCAGTAAATTCTCGACCTAGATATTTGGCCAATGCCAGATGTTAATTTATCCTTTCTACACGATTATCGATGCGCGACCAGGTTTGATAGATTCTAGGACCGTTTCTTTCGACAGTGAACATGAGCCTCTATAGCGATGCAGTGGTGATGAAAAATTGTACCCCTTGAAGAAAGAAGAGTATACTCTGTTGGGATACCGAACGGAAAGTTACACAAAACTCCGCTCGGAACGGAGAAGAAAAATTTGTATTTCTACTTCAGGTTCTAAAAATATGCAATGCCTAACGAGCTGAACGCTACGAAAATGAAACTTCAATAGAAACATCTATGATCTAGCGACCATTACATAATTATGAATTAATTTCAGCATACGGTTTACGTCTCCCCAGAGATTCAAATCCTGGATATTTAATCTAATTTGCTTCCTTTGAATGGAATCAACACACGGATTACGTTTTTGCTAGTGGGTAATTTCGCGGGGCATTGAAGCAAACCAGTTAACGAATTGTTAGCGCAGAGCTATTTTAATTGACGTGAATGATAGCTCCAGCGAAAACGCGCGCTGGACCTACAATCAAGTTTCTAATTAACACAATTCAGAGGGCGCAAACTGCTTTTCTGTAAAGCCTATCGTGTGTCGAGCGAAGTTTCTTTAATCGAACCATTTTCACAAAGTAATTTGGTATTTAAAATTGTTTACGTACGCAACTACTGAATTATTACTGTGTCACAAACACAATGAAGATCAACTGAATAGTTAACATCGCTAATCTAAATGTCGAAACTTCAAAATGATTCTAACATTAATACACGTTCTCCAAAGTTATCTAGTAGTTGTCATATTTGTCTTTCAATTAGAATAAAAATTAAGATATAATATAACAAGAAGCGGCACTAGACAATTCTGAAACGATAAGCTCTATAGAATTCAATTTCCTCGAGAAGGAAATCGTAAATGCAGAGCTATCACACTGCTAGTTTACCGTGAGATAGTTTGCATTCGTGATAGACGTGCGTTATATCACGATACTGCACTCTCCTACAGAAATAGGTAATTAGGATTTCCCTTGTTCCGAAACAATCAGAATCTACAGCAAAAACATGCGATACTGCTTTTAAATACCCATCGAGATGCAACAGAACAGAACAATACAGCCTCATCCTTTTACGTACAAAAAAGATGTAAGAACGCGCGTATAGAAGACCGCCTCATCCGAATGAAAGCATCTTTCCTACCCTTCGCCATTGTTAGATTTCCGTGTAACGAAGAATACTTGACGTTTCGTTTGCTTCCATTATACAGGCTAGGGGAACTCCATTCCCCAGAGTAGATCATCTCTTAACTAGAGAAGACATTCAGTCGCTGGCGGCTGGACCGTTACGAGGCATAAAAATTCCAATGAAAAGAACACAACTTCCCATGCACTCGGCGGTAAAGTAAAGTGCGGATATTAAAATTTGATGTCCGTAGCAATAGCCCGACACTCGGTGAAAGCGAATTCGCATTGGAAGTTGACATTATTTATGTGTTTCCGCGAGATCACGTCGCGATACTGACAATTTCACCGCTGCACGAATGCGAAAGCAGGCGAACGAAACGTCCAAACACTGCAAAGATGAGGCAGAGCGGACATAGCGTTTCTAAATGAAAAACTCTGGCAGAAGTATAGAATTACTGAATTCCTTTTATAAGTTGCTGTATGAGAATGCAATGCTAATACAAATTTCGAGATTGATGTCGCGAATGTTTCAAAAAATTCGCGAGATTCTCTGTCTTTGCTTGTTGCGCGGTTCTAACGATTTCTGATCGACTAATTGAATTCTTGTACGAATATAATACACTTGCAACATATACGCTATTTGATTGAATATCGGTAAGGAGATTTTCTGCTCCGTGCTGCGATTGTATCTACAACGAAATTTGCTTCTGAAGAAATCTAGAATCCCGCATAGATAACATGCAGGCATCGAGACGAGTCGATACGGAGGTGTCGTGAAGCTTCCCACGGTGCACTGCAAGCTCAAGTATCGCCTGTCGGTAAGCTCGTGATACTCTGCAAGCTCAAGTCGATAAGTTCGTCTCGATTTATCCTAGTACCGACGAGCTACAAGATACGCCACTGATCTAATGGAATTTTATGACCATTACTGTCCGAAATATTGATCGCGTACAAATTTTTACACCCTCTACAATATAGGATTCAAAATTGATAAAGTAGCAGTTCTTGCAAAATTCGTGGATATATTTTACGCAAAAGTGAGGACCGAATTAAAAATTTTCCAAAGCTCATAAAATGTGAATTATTGCAGACATAAAACCTCTTGCCAGATAAAGATTTGATTTAAATTAAAATCCGAAAATACCAGAGAGAAAGTAGAATTCTTCGACGGTTCCAGGTTGATGCCACGAGAGTAAAATTTTACTTAACTTAATTTAAATTATGGCTTCAACTATTACCTGAAGTACAACGTAAATAAAATTTCCAAGTCCTGAAAAGGACTGGGATAATTTAAGTTGTACTGCAAAATACTCGATGCTAAAAATACCAGTAATCCAGTTATTCTAATCTCGCGCAAAGTTAACGAAATAATGGAATGAATGAGTATCATAGAAAATTGTTGAAAGTAAATCTATGAAACCTTTGATCAAGTGAAAAATCTATCTATCTCTATCAAAAGCTACGACCACCATCTTTTAACTAGGTTGGTGCATCTAGCATCAAGTTTACTACAATACTTATGTCTACAAGAGCAGTCCTTAGCATGATATCGTCTTTCAGAGACCAGGCTCTCGAAAACGTTACCAAGTACCCAGGTCCACCAACGAGGAGGTGACTACGCAGGAACACATCATATTTCCCTAATCCCATCCACCCTCCATTACATGTTTACGATCTCGGTACAGAAGGTATCGAGATCCGACTCTACTTGAATTCAATACACGCCAAATCCAGGGTCATTTTCTTAGAAATTGCAACGTGGACTTTACGAATCGCGAAAGGGAAGAAGGGACTGGAAGTATATATCATGTTCTTATCCAGAGAGTAATTTACAAAGTCTCTTTATCGACACTTTAGAAACATTAAAGCGTTTCTCAAAAGGGATTACGATGCGATAAACACTAAACTCTATTATACTCTATTCTGAAAAAATGAAATTAAAAAGGTAATTAAAGTTGGACAAACTTGTGATAAGTAATAAATCAAAGAGAAAAGTGAACATAACATTCGCGACGTGACCAAAGGTACTCTACATACTCACGTGGATCTACGTAATCATGTAGATTTGCTAACTAAATGTTTCCGGCGCTGTCCACTTTCCAAACCACGGTCTTTTCGACCCATGGATCTACTCATGGCAGCGACTTACGTGTAACATTAAGTTAGCGTGCTCACAACTTGCTTGCCACATGCGATGCATGCCAGCGAGTACGCAGAGTAATAAAACTATTACTGATAAACATCAGTAGTGTGCAAATTGAGACTAAGAATAATTATATTCAATTTCGATAAAACGGGGATTTTGAGGAAAAATTCTATGGTTTCGCTCTTGATAAGACAATGTACATACTCCCTTACAATTTCATTACAATTATTATCACAATTACTATTATCTAATTATAATTATTATTATTTATGACTAATAATATACGCATCCAGCGGCGATCCAGCGGCGAACGTAGAAATATCTGTTGAAATTATTTATTGACATCACAGGAATTTTATTATAGAAATCATAAAAATTGGATAACAGAATGGAAATGAAAAGGATTGGTTGAAATTCGACTCAAAACCATTGAATTTTTGACAAGAACGGAGAAAATACGTCCAATTTCAAGATTCTCTTAATAGTGATTCTCCTAATAGAATTTCGTATAGCCTGTTTGCGTGAAGCAATTGGAAAGAATCTTAAAGATTGTGGAAATGGAGACTTTTTGACGTAAAACAATACCATAGTGATATCTCCAACGTTGTATTCACCGAAAATACCATTTTCTTATTTCCAAATGTAAAAAGAATAATGAAACCACTTTGCGATCACAAAATAGATAAATATAAAATCATTGATTAAACTTTACGTTCAGAGACGTATCCAACGACGTTCCAACGATGAACGTAGAAATTAAAATAAATTAGGAATGGAGTGAATTTCCAACAATCAGACCAATCTCTTTCGAGAACAAACACCACAAAGAGATAGAAATTGCCATAGATTATGCAGGATTCTCTTAAACGAGCCCCTGAATTTTGACCGACGTGTTTTTATGAATAGAATATGAATAGAAAATTATTGATTTTATCGCTGATAACAAAGAAATGCGAGATACCGGTTTCGAAACTATTCTACCACATATCGAAGAATCTGTTAGTACCCAATGAACTGGGATACCATTCTTACGAACTAATTAAAGCGATAATAATTACGCTCGGTTGTGATAAGTGAGAGAAGTCAGGATAAGAGGGAAAGGGTTACACAATTACAAATTTACATTACACAAGTGTACAAATATAATAGTAAAAATTAACTTAAATGAGTCAGGATAAGAGGGAAAGGCCCACACAATTATAAATTTACATTATATGAGTACAAATATGATCTTATAAATTAACTTAAACTAAACTATTTGCTGTCCAATTTAAAGTTTCAACGTCCTGAAAAGGACTTGGAAAATTTAAATTGTATTGCAAAATATTCGGTGCTAAAAGTACCAGTAATTAAATTATTCTAATCTCGCGTAAAGTTAATGAAATAATAGAATGAATGAGCATCATGGAAAATTGTTGAAGGTAAATTTATGTAATCTTTGTACAAGTGGAAAATCTATCTAGCTTTATCAGAAGTTACGAAGCATGGTCTTCCAACTGGTTTGGTACTTCCAGCACCGAGTTTACAACAATACTTATGTCTACGCGCGTAGTCCTTAGCTTGATATCGTTTTCGAGAGAGCAGTCTCTCGAAAACGTTACCAAGGGCCCAGGTCCACCACGTGGAGGTGACTGCGCAGGGACCCTTACTTACATGCAGCATGCGATGCATGCAAGCGAATGCGCAGCTAAATGATTTATTAATACCAAGCAAATATGAATTGATTTGCACTAGATCAATTAGTAATTCTGTTTTCTGAAACGAGAAGTATAAGGAAAATAGGGATAGGTCGTGTTTACTTTGGGTAAGAAAATGTATTCTTTTACAATTTCATTACAATAGTAATTAAAATTATATTATTTAGCATATAAATCTAAATTAATTCTAACTAAAGACGTATTCTCATCCCTCGGCGATCCCACGAGTAACGCAGAAATTTGATTTATTTTCACAGAAATCTGAAGTACGAGATAAAGGAGCGAGATCAGATACCAACGAAGAATGACAGAGTAAGAATTCGAACGAAAAGAGACGCGAAATAAAACAGAATATGGAATAATGGAATAATATCGACACTTGACAAGAACATCGCAACGAACATTGATATCCTTACGCAAATAACTTAAATCTGACTCTTGAATCTGACTCTTAAATTTAACTCTTAAATCTAAGTCTTAAATCTAATGTTACTCGATATCGTTTTAGAAAGACCGGTCTTTCAAAAACGTTATCAAGGAATTAGGTCCCTGCATACTTGCCTCCACGTTTAGAGATGAGTACGCAGGGACCTATCCCCAAACCCAAATCCCATCCACCCTTCCATTATATGCAGCCTCGGCACTGAGGTACCAAGATTTCATTCAACTTTTCTCTTAAACTTGTGTAATGCCAAATGGATACGGTGCGCAGCACGGCTATTTGCTTACGCACGCAACTTATTAGGAATTCTTTTATCGTTACTCTAATACACTATTTTTATTTTGTTATATCGTTACTTTAATAAACTATTTTTATTATAAATCTAACATATAATAGGTGTGGACTTTCAATTCTCTGAAGTCCAAAAATATTTCAGTAATATGTCAAGAATTCGGAGACACGTCAAAAATTCGGTAACAATTGCAAAAAGCTAAATTCTTCAAATACAAAAGTTTGGTAGCAAAAAGGAAATTAAAATTGAATAATAAGAAAAACAAATAATAAATCATAAAACTAATAAAAGTAATAAAACTAATCGTTCAATCCCAAGAGTGTTCGCGATATACACTAGTCATTCAATCGCGAAACTATTCTCAACACATAACAATCTCTCATTTTTTAAACCGATAAACTAATAAAAAGAACGATTACAGTTATATAAAATAGGAGGGCTATATATGCTAGCATTCAGTCGAATGCGCTAGCTGGTAGCCCTCCAGTTTGTTCAAGTATATATCAAAATTACTACTACTGCTACCTCATCTACCCCACCACCTCTAATTAAAAATTCGGTTTGTACAAACTCACCGTTCGCAGACAAGTGACGTCATCAGCGGCTAGCATCCTCTCCATGATCCTCTACCATCGACTCAGCTAGCTGACCATTGTCCACTACTATGCAGTCAGCACCCTCTCCGTAATCCTCCAGCATCGACTCAGCTCGCTGACCACTTTCCATTACCAAGGGGTTATCGCGATGACCAGTGTCCACTATCATGGGGCTCAGCACTCTCTCCGTGATCCACCACCATCGACTCAGCTCGCTTGACCACTGTCCACTACCAAGGGATCATCAGGCTGACCAGTGTCCGCCACCATGGAGGACAGCACCCTCTTCATGGTCCCCCACCACCATCATAACACGTTGATCATGTTCCATCTTCTTGAACTAGGCCCAAGAGGAGCTCCGATCGGTACCGCGTCTATCGAGCAACTGATTAAATGAGCGGAAGTGCCCTCCTTATATACCCATGGCTCCCCTCCCCTGCGCTTAAATTTTAAATTGATTTTTCGTTAAAATTGGCCGTAATTTACCGATTTTCGCAATTTTTTTACCAATTAATATTCTTAACGATTACTCACACCTATTGGTAATAATCATTTACAAATTTTATGTAAACTAAAGCTACATTTACGTTTTAAAAGAGAATTATTGTTATTTTTCGCGAGTTTACTTCTTAATCATTTATGTATTATTATCGCGGACAAGATGCATCTACTGGGATCACAATTGCTACTTCCGGTACCTATTTGGAGCCATATGCTGAATTGGTAACATTTCGAAAGACAGTAAAATTGTACGACTTTGGTGATCGTACTTTGATCATAGTCGTAAGGGAAGTAGTAGAGCTTTCACTGCTAACTCGTAGCTTTTACCGGTAACAACAATCTCTCCAATATCAAAATCTGATAACTTTTAAAAATCTTCACGAAACTCGAATTGTTACAACTATTTGCGTAATTCAATTAGATTTAGAAATATTTGCCGATATATAAAACCATTTATTCTTTCTCTAATTTTCAGTGATATCAATCAATATACCAGACTGGCAATTAAGTGACCAACAATTTTCCTCAAACAAGAGCAAAATTAAAAGTAACAAAAATTGTACAATCGTACACATAATTTTCCAGAAACTTGACTATATTATAAACTAAACACGAAGCACGCTAGCCATAAATGCAGAAATTTTACGAGCTCAATAAGAAGCACGCTTTATTACTCCGCGAATGTCTATCGTCTGTGCAATGCCGTTCCTCACTACTTGTTCAATTAAATATTCAAACCTCAACGTTTAATCTCGCTACAAAGTAATGGTAGGTGTAATGCGGGTTACAGTTTTTAACGTCCAAGCTCCTCCACCCAGTTACTCTTGCTGACGCAATCTCGTTGATATTCAAAGTAGTATTCGAGTTTTTATTAATACTTTTATGGGCAGAGCTTAAAACGCTTGCACTCGGATATTCTGCAGATCGGACGTGGAGGTGTTGCTATTCCTCTCTCGCCTAGCCTTTTCCACTTTTTTCTTTTTCCGATGTCCTCTTTTTTCCTGTTTTTTTCTTTTTCTTTTAAAGCTTCTCAGCGAACGTGGAACACGTATACGTATCGGGAGATTCGTACGTAGGAAACATACGTAATTCCATAGCGTAAATATTTCAACAATTTTCATAACCCACTGGTTGGCCACGATATCGTGACGCGTTCGAGGAAAACCTCGTCTAAAATTGAATAAAACAGAGAGATGAAAAAGGAATCATGGTATGAAAATTATGTACTTTATTCGCGTAAAGGAACAAACTTTTGTGCCCAGCGCACTGGCTATATAAAATTCTTCTGTATAAAGGAACACGTCAAATACGCTGCTTTGCAAATGAACTATTTACTGAACGTGAATTTTATTAAATTACACAGGTTGAAGTTAATAACTACACGAAAGTCCGATGGTAATGAATGTAATATAACGGCAAACTAGTTGAGTTAGCATATGATTATTGTAATACCACGTTGACCTCCTTTTGCACGTGAAGGCTTCCAGCTTTTTCGTTTTCCTCGTCCTAGCTGTTCGTGGATAATTAACTTTCCCATTGAAATTAGTCGAATCGCATTTCAATTTTAATTACGATTTGCGCAGAAAAGAAAAATGTCGGCACCGTCGAGCGATCCCTAGAGAACGATTTTTATAATTATCTAGTTAAATTGGAAACGTTTATATTCTCGTATAAACACAGTCAGGGAAATCGCGCATATAAATTAACGAGAATTTTCGTTATTTCGCAGAAATTTCCAATTGATATCGTCCAATGTAGACGCTCGATTACGCGGATACTTTTCGCGACGTTCCCACGCGAATATCGGCTCTATTATTCGCGTACAACCGGGGGATTGATATTAAATTTCCATTAATTTTCACCGCGAGGAAACATCAATTTCTGGTCAGAAGGTGCACGTAAATACGCGTAGATAACGCTACTGTGAACAGTGGACGCGATAATTTGTCACGACTTACTTCTGGACAAACAGTTTAGAACCTCCATTTTTCATGAAGCGACCAACTCAAGTTGGGGGGGGGGTGATAATGACAAAATCGAAGCAATGCCACGATCTAGTGAAAACTTGTTGATATGATAAAAGCAATGTTTATCCGGTTGAAAATTTCAGTACGTTTGCGTGTCCATATCAGACGACGTAAATGTAATTTCGAAAAGACTGAAATCGATTAAAATGGCAAACGAGAAAAAAATTACGGATTCTCTGATACGTACATATTTTGGTAAACTGACTTTGAAATAGTTCCATATTTCTGTTAGATGCATTTATCTATTTTTTCGCCCCTGCTCGTATTCTCTCTCTCTCTCTCTCTCTCTCTCTCTCTCTCTGTTTCCCTACGTTACTTAAAAAGCACGCTGGCAATATTTCGCAAAGGATAAATTAAGTTGGCTGCTAGGTTTTTAAAATATTCCCTCTCGCGTAGCGTTTTAAGAATTTACTTTGTAACTCGTGGGGCGTCGTGTAAAATAATTGGGATCGAGCTATCGATTTCATTATGAAACGGAGCTTTGAAAGAATTCGTGTTTCGGGTCAACGGAAATTCCAGAACGAAGAAATTGCAATTTCCTCATGGAAAAGCTTCCTCGATTTGTTGCGACTGTAGTCGTTGCAGATCAAACCCAGTGTCGCAATTTCTACTACGTTGGTGTTTGGAAATGTTTTTAGCCGCGCTTCCGAGAAGAATTTCCAATTTCATTGCATTAACATGCAGTATATTAACGTATCTTCTTTTTTATTCATTAGACAAAAATATTTACAAATAATAGCACGGATCAGGCGTCACCGTCCACGATTTTCCTGTTCAAACGGAAAGATATTTCACGTAGTATATCAAAGAAGACGAGACGCTACGATAGTGTCAATTAATCATTAATTAAGACGGAGTGAAAAAAAAAAGTATGAAGAAGAGCGACACAGAAATTTCTCGTTCACACTCATTAACTCGTGAACGATGCTTCAGATATTCCGTAAACGCGGAAGCATCTCTTCTGGTGGAAGACTCGTCCTCTGTTGGACGATTTTTCGTGTAACCGTCGACGCTTGACACGGCCAGGTAGCCAGTCATGTAAATAAAAATAAGAACCATGGTGTATTCTGTATTTATGAAGCGGATGAGGTGGAAAAATAGCGAATTTATTCGATTTTCAAGGAACAGAAGAATAAAAGAAGGAGCAGTTTGTATTCATAACCGCTGGGAGCAGAACGACGGGATCTCGAGAGAACTTTAAGGTGACGCTGAAAACGAACAGCGAAGCTCGAGTGAATGTTAATAAACACCCGTTAAACAACACAAGAGAGAAAAAATTCGCTCACAAGCCGGAAGTGCGAGAGGTAGAGGTGTGCAGCTTCAACGGAGGGAAACGAGTGACGCCTCGTTACAGAATAATAAAATTTAATTAAAAGGAGGCAAAAATAAGAAGCAACATTTCATTATGGAAAAATTAAAGCATCCTGGTTCAGCAACGTTCCTGTTAACTGAAAAATGTAACGTTTCGAATTAAAATGATACACCTCTTCACCTCGCAGCTAATTCGAAATGACTGCATTAAATTTTCGTGCTGCAAACTATGAAGAAAATATGAAAACTCGTACCATAAAGGATGCCTAGTGTAATAGAGGAAGCCCAGTATAACAGACTTCATATGCATTTCCTATACGACTCGAGAATTGTATAACGATCGACGATTTTTCGATGCTGCTATATTTAAAGGTAGTTGTAACCAATTTATAGCGAACCACCAAACACAATCATACACCCTTTGTGCCGACGAAATCGAACAGACTCGTCGGTTTCGCCGCATACGTTTTGTTCGAGAGAAAGTGAGAAAAAAAATGAAAGTTGTATCATTTCTGCCTCTGCGTTTATCGATTTTCAATATTTATAAGATACAAACTTGTTCATTAGCAACGTCATTTCATAACCTGTTAAAATGCAGATTTTAATTTATCCATCGTTATCTTCTTTTATCACGCGGCGATTAAAAAGTTAATTCGTCTAGCGATAACAACAGCAGTCTGAAAAAATATTCTCTACGCCCGCTCACGCGCAGCGACTCTCCACTTTCTGACCTCTCCTCTACGACTTGAAAGTGTTTCTTCAAAAAGATGAAACGTCGATCGTAGCTGCAGATATTTGCTCTTTGAAATTAGACTACGCGTTTCCGGCGTTCATCGCATTTTCCTCGATGAATAATGCAACAATGCCTGTAACATTTTGAACCTGGAATTTTCAACGGTCTAGAAAGCCCTCCCATTATTCGCATCGAATCAATTATCCTGAAATATCGAATCGCCCTTATCGGATTTCGTTTTAATTGTGATAATCCGAATAGATAAGATACAAGCAACCTTGTCCACTGAAGGAAACGGTCGATTAAACGTTCAATTAACCATCAATCCACGAATTATTTAGGGTAACGTTCAATGAGATACAATGATCGCGCGAAATTTCTTCTTTTTCCAGAGAGATGTCTCAGGTGTAGATACTTATTTTCTGGTTTTTTACCACTAGACGATAAATATCAAAAAATGGGGCGGGAAAGTTAGGGGGAAAGAAGGAACGAAACCACTGAAAGGAAAGGACTGAAATTACGCAGAAGTTTGTGGCTTGTTCGTGAAGAAAATTGCCTCATAAACTTTCCTTATCGTGTAAATATAACGCCTCTCTGCTTGTTGCGAGGGATAATATTCAGTTAGGATATCGTAGGCAAAAAGCGAACGCTTTCGTTAATAAGATACTCCGCAACGAGTTCTGGGCACCCAGTTCTCGGAACTTAGTGAAGGAACGTTTAACGCTTGCACGTGTCATCCTATATTTCACCATCGACTGGAAGGGATATGGAGATTCATCGAGTCTAGAGGAACCAATGAAATTCACGTCGCCGATGATGTTTTTCGGCATCGCATACTTCATCCGCACAGATGCTTACTACACATCATTCACTTTTATTCCAGTGTATCCATCTCGTTCCAAGTTCCATTCCAAACATCGCCGTTTTACTCGAGCCAAAAGGAAAACGAAATTAAAGTCTCGACGGAGAGGTCAAAGAAGGAGGAGCTTGAACTCGCTTTTGAAGTAATTTCCGTCCTTTTGCAACATGGGAATTTTTTTTATGTCGCTGCACACCAATACCATCGACGCGACGTAATGCCCGAGCAATACCGTTATGGCATTTCCTGCGATGTTGGTCTCGAATCCTTTCAAACCTACCGCACCCATTACAAGTTTCCAATAGAAGGAGCGATCCGGCGTGATGCAATGAAAGGAATAATAATACAAGGGGAACGAGCGAAAAAAGAGAAACGTTAAAGTAAAACAAAGCCAAAAGCGGTCCGAATCGATGCGCTGGCTCCATGAAAAAGCATCCGACGTGTCGTATAACTGTCACGCACCCGTCAAAAGGGAAATTCTTTTTCGAAAAATGAATCTGTCCGCCATTTGACAAACCCGATAATCGCGCGTCTTGTCCGACATATCTACACGATCCGCCGCTATAATTGGATGGCTCGCATCAGTTTTCCCTCACTGTTCGTTCCTGTTGCGGGAACTTGTTCCGGGAATCGCTACGAACCCGATTAACTTCGATGCCTGAATTTAATGAGAAGGCGATGCGCGAAACTTTCGGACAACGAAACAGAACCGCGCTGGTTGCAAACACAAAGCAACGCCGAAACGCGTAGTAAGTAATGCTCAATGTCGATTCGATATGAAACTCCCAACTCGCGACGTGACGGCTTGGAAATTTAAAATTACTCGTCAAATTTTTTCTTCTATCTCGGTGACAGAACCGAAGTTATGAACCGAAGAAGGGAAAATTCTGCAGCTTCATTCTGCGAGAAGTAACCTGTTCCGCTTAACCGAATCGTAATATTCTACAATTTGTCTTTTATTACCTCCAGCCTCCCCATGAACCAACTTTCGCAGCAATCTAAAGAACATTACCAAAGAAAACAGCAGATAAGCAGAAGAAGTCGCATCGAAGTACCGTCCCAGCGTCATGACTGGCGCGTCGGGCCTCCCTCCGGGAACTTTTCGAGAAATAAATAAAAGACACAACCCCAGTCCCGTTATTTTCCTCGCCTTTCGCTCTCAGACCATCTACATGGGACACGCGCACACGCGCATACCGGCCAGCACGGGATTAGCTCCTTACGTACGACGACAATAATTTATCAAAGTACTTCTTACAAGACTAAAAGTGCCAATGCTGACAACCGGTGGAATAAAGAAAACTTCCACTTCTTCTGTTCCTCTCTTCTTTACATTTCGTTCTGGCTTTCTTTAATTCCTACCCGCGAGAGAATTATGATCGACGATTTAAACAGTCGCACGTGGCAAAATGAAAGGAACAGGATTCGCGAGGCGTGACGTGGGACAGGGTAAGACGGTTTGGAGGAAACGAGAAAGAGAATGAACGGGAGGGAGAGGGAAGGTAGGGTAGTAGGGAACGAGGCAGGACTTCGAGGGTGGCGGAGGGTTGATGCGTTCCACAGGAGGGTAGTGTTGATACAGTCGCAGAGCCAGTCAGTAGCTGCTACGACACGGGGCCGCGCGCGCGTGCTCCAACTACTCCAACGGCTCTCTGTCCTACGATGCCGTTGGATTATTGTGGCCGAAGAAATGTGTACGAAGAGTCAAACAAGTGGGCGAAAAACCGACCGGCTCGTTTCCCGCGAATCCTGCCGCGGTTCTTCGGCGTTTTATTGAACGATTCCATGAAATTGCTATTGTCACAGTGGTGTTCCGTCACCGATGTGAAAATCGTAAGCATCGTTAAGATATCTCTCTGATAACAGAGTACATTGAAGACACAGGTGTAATCGATCGATCCACTGGATAAAACGGGGGGCAAAATTATTCGAGCGAGGAGCAAAAAGAAATTAACTACGGAAATTCATTCGCGGGTAAAGAATGAACACATAGTTTAACAAAAACCGTTTAAAACAAAAATGAAACAATGGCAAAAGGGAGAAACTAATCCCCATGCGATTACGCTTAGCGCATGATATAACACGAGAAACAGTTTGGAAGATTACTTCTGAAATTCTCTGGCAATACAGCTTGACGAGACGGAGGTGATTGAAAAATACCACGTTCGTTAAGTGGCAGCTGTCGCGGTTTTATAGCAATTTACGCGACCCTGTGCTTGTCGCGCACGCAAGAACGTTATCGCCGGAGTAATTGCGCCGTAAACTAGTGAATAATTGTCTCAATGAAAATGAAGGAAAAAGAAAAGAGACTGTTTGAAAACTTTTTTCGTAAGTTCGAGTAACATTTTCGAGATAGCGTTACCAGAAGCACGCGTCGGTACAATTTTCTGGTAATGCTTGAAGGAAAGTAAATGTTATCCGTCGTTGACCGTAATCGGTCAGATTAGAGACTTCGAGCGTAAGATCTGTTAATTAGAAATTTAATTACCGAGTAAGGGGTGAAACCAGTTGTAGCTTCCATATCATCATCGATGCCTTTTGTAATTAACATTTTCAGGAAGCCGTTTAAAAAAAGTAAATTTCAAAGTCGGAACACCGCGAACCGGGCCCACACTACACAAAGCGTGCAAATTAGATTAAAAAATAATCCCCAAACTTAGAGAAATGAACAGATGTGTCTCGTGGACCAGTTATTCCTGTGGTTTACATTTTTCAACGCATTCATAAATCATTCGTTCCAGAATGCTCAAAGATAATTACTGGAAGTAACGATGAAAAATGTTTATGTCGGTTCAGGAAACAAATCCATTCTGTATCCAATAATCCACCACACATTAGCTTGATAAATTAATTTTTATAAAAAGAGAAAGATATATAATATACTCCATCATGCGAATAACAAATGTTTACATTTTAAAAGATATTTTCTGGCGATAAAAATGTATTATTTGACAATTCTAGCGGAATAGGAAGTCCAGTAAAAATTATACGAATGTTTCCCCACAACCAATTAATGCTGTTAACTGACAGAAGACTTCACTTATTTGTAATTTAATTGAGATTAATTTCGAGGGAAAAACAAACTGATACGTGCACACTGCAACGTTCTATTCTGTTTCACGTCCGTTTAACCGAATCATTTAGAAAGTCATATAAATTTTCATGTCAAAAGTTTCGTAATGCTGCACAGTATATGCGAATTTTTTTTCAACGTGATGAAGTTTTGTACGAAAAAGGAAAAGCTAGGCATACAGACAAAATGGAATGAAAGAAAAAAGCCTATGGCTATCTGGAAAGGCTCCTTTGTTTTTCAATGAGATTCCGAAATTGTAATATAATATTATATTCTATTCATCGCGGTTGAAACAGAAACTAACAGTGCTTCAGCAAACATTCTCTCGGGAACTTTTTACATTAATTATACACCATCTCCATTTAGCCACAGAATAATAGCGAATACTAAACAGATACAATAAAATATCCGTCCGTTTATTCCAATTTGATCGATTCCAATTGTGATTTCGCGATGAATTATGAGTTAAAATTTGAGAATTAAAAACTTTCTTAATCATAATTATGCAAATTAAAAACTGTAGAGATTGGAAATTCTGATCATTGACTTCCCTGAACTAAATCAGTAATGACCAATAGCATAGATCTCGTAGAAATGATTCTCGAACGCCCACAAAACTAACGTCCGTTCTCCGTCAGGCGTTCGACAGAGTAGCCATCCAGACGTCCATCAGCGCCACTTGGAACCATCGAGTGGCAACGGTGCAAGGCGTCGCGTTCTCAATATCGATCGTTGTCGAGTTAGTTCCTAGACAATCCGTGATCCAATTCCAGATAGAGTCGGACAAAACTACGCTAGACCAGGTAACGGTTCCTCGTCGAGGGACGCAACAGGTAACGCGACCACATCCCTCGTTACAATGCGCTGCGTAACAGTTCGTCGCGTTTGAAAAAACACGGGGAGCGGTCGAAAAATCACAGCGACGAGAAAGGGAGGAGGCATAATGAAATGGAAATAGATTTTCGTGGCCACCACCGCGGAGCAACAGGTACGCCTCGTAACGAATTATCGCGGGCGCGATAAACGGTAATTCGAACGGAGAAAGGAAGCTCCACCAGCCACCGAAGACACGAGAACCAAGAAGGGCGGGACGTGTCAAAGTTTTTAATTAGTTCGCGAAGCGATCGGGTCGCTATCGGAACGCGAGTGGCTCGTTGCAAATCAAAAGCAATTTACACTTTTGCTGTCTTGGCACCGACTGGTCCATGCCCTGTAGATTCTCCGACGAAATTATCCAATCAGAGAATCCCGATAGTTCCGAGGCTGCTGGCGCGGCGTTTTCAAATAGGCTTTCGATCTCGTCGACATGTAAACGTAAGAAAATTGCCCTGCCTCAAGTTCGACTCGGAATTTTATCGAGAAGCAGTCGCAACACATAGACGATTTCGCGAATATTTGCGAAAGAAAAATAAGGATCCCAAGCCTAGGAGAAACATTTGTAATCGTGACAAAAGTTTTAGAAGCAAACAGGAACCGTACCACTGACGACAAAGGGGTAACTGCTAACGAACATTGGCCAAAAGCAAATGTTGCTTACTGTCCTTCCCGATGAGCTCTCTTGGGAGGAGCAAAGCTAGGTAGAAATTTCCCATGACATTCGAGTAAATCCGGAATATCGCGAGACTACCAAACGAATCAACAGTTCCACGTGGAACGAACGATTACACCGGTTACCCCGCAAACAAGTCACCATCCACGATCACCCATTCATCACTCTAAACTTCCGCAGCGCCGTGTCAATCTCCACTCTTCGTTTCTTTACCCGATCGCAGAACTTCAGCAATTAGTATCAGACCAGCGGAACTCTCAGCGAAAGTGAAACGGATCGAACTTTCTTGCTCCAAAACAGCCGGTTCCAGTGGCCCCATAAAGGCCGTGGCACCATCGACTACCATCGCGATGTACCATCCAACGCCGCAACGCAACGTAACTAGAAACCATGGACTTGAAGAAAGCGGACCACCGATCTCCCATTGAGGAGCGACCATAGCCGCTCTGAACTGCAAGTTCCACTCGAACCCACCACCCGATGCAAACACAGGACAACGTGTGAAGCCGTTCGCAAGCTCAACCATTCACAATTATGAAGTCATGAAGCTTCTGTTACCTGCCGTGCTGATATACATGTGCTCGGCCAACAGCGAGCCGGGCGATAGATGGTTATTGAGCTCCGAACAGGTTCGACTCGACGACGACGGCGACGATTACTCCAATAGCGAGTCGATCGATCGTGAAAAAATTAATCAGGAACTTCGCCGAGACTTTCCACCCCGGGCTGGTCCATCGACGCGGAAAGGGATCGCGATCGTTTGAGGGCGCGACACGAGCGTGGCTTCCGGTTCGAGAACCCGGAAACTCATCATCTGATTCGATACGGCCGCAGATAGTTCCGATCTATGGACCCGAGCGCGCAGGTTCTCGTCGCCTGACCAGTGAAGAAGAAGGCGGTCGTCGAGGGCAACCTCTTCCTCGGAGGGTTTATGCTGTTATGCCGTAGGGCGGAGTACAAGCATTGGAGGCGAGGCTTTACACCCTGGATAACCTCAGTGAGGGCGAGGGCATTCTGCCGGGTGTGAAAATCGGGGCGCACACCCTTGACGATTGTGATAAGGACACGTACGGTCTGGAGATGGCGGTGGATTTCATAAGAGGTGAGTAACTGAGAATAGCGAGGTCGCTAAGCTTACGTTTTCTCCGTTTTTTCGTATGCTAACGATCTGCGCGTTGCGCAGAAGGTAAAACGGTTCACCCTCAGAAACTCGAGTATATTTCCGTCGACTTGGAGAATTAATTCGTCGTGATTTTTAAAAACCTTGAGAGACCGTCGAATTTTGAACGCGGAAATAGATTGATAATGGATGTTTGTTGTTTCGCACATTTTTCTGCAGAAAATCAAATAGAAAGGAAAAACTTTTATCTCGAGTTATATGAAGCTACGTTCAATCGTGAGATTCGTAAACATTGTAAAGCAGCATTGAAATTTATGGACTGTATCCTATGCATTCCGAATGTTTGTTCAGCCGATGCTCGCGACGAGCGACTAAAGCTGATTTAGAATAAAAGAATCAAAGCGACTTTCGAACAATCCTGCAGTTTGCCGCTGAGCAATTAAACAAATATATTATAACATCATATATTAATAAATCAGAGTGTTACTTCGCGCGCTAATGGAGAGGGACGCGCGGCAAAGTCGCAATATTAGAACAACCTAACAATTTTCCTGAATCGTTAGCCCAGATGCTTCTTGCAGTTGCGACGATAAACCGTGAAAGCGGGACGGGAAGATAATCATGCTGGCAGCGCATCGCTCGCTTCGAAATTATCACGACCAAACGCCGTTTACGACCTTCCTGTTTGCGAAGTACGAAATTTCACTGATAAACAGAATCACGGGAAAGAGAAACGACAAGGGTTTGTTGGAATTTCTATTTTCTGTGTTTTTCTGGTTCCTCGCAGTCAGCGCTCACGAAATATTTAGAGAACAAAATCAGAAATTAACGGGAGAACGAACGGAAAGAAGGAGAACGTACGAAAGAAAAAATAATGCATGGGTATGCATGGGTATGCATAGGTATAATAAAAGGCAGAAAAGAACGAACAATGAGATTGTTTCAGTGTTACAGCTTAAACGCGAAACTGTAAGTACGAAGCATGAGGAAATGGACTTCTAAAGTCCATTAATTCAATATCGCGAATTTGTCACGGGGAAAAGGTGTAGTAGACACTGAAGTTATCCTGGTATTAAAATGAATATCCAGCCCGAGAAACGGCCAAGTTTCGCGAAACCACGGTGTAGTAAACCACGCCACTGGAGAACAGATGCGTAAAGGATATCGTCAACTTTTAAGCTTTTACGACGCAACAGAGGTAGCCAGAAGATTGCTATAATTAGCACAATTTTCCATTAGATTTAGTTCAGAAGTGACAGCTGGAGAACCATCGAGAACTTTCGCGACATAACCCTTTTCCCCAATTAGCATATCCCTTCACTTATAGCTAATAATTAGTGTACCACCATCGAATCGAGTCAAGACTGAATTACGAAACTAGACAAATTTCAGACAACGCTCAATTACGTTTTAAAATAATAGTGAAAAGCACGCGTAAGGTATTCGTTTGCAGAAAACATTCGATTAATCTTCATAGCGTCTGCGATCAATAGCGCACCGAATAATTAACCAACCCTCCTCAATAGTTCGCCAACTTTCGAAAAAGAGATTACGTTCATTCATTATCGCAAGTCATTATCAAAAGTCGTTCGAATTAGAGAGGATTTGACACCGCAGATTCAGGACTGCATCCCTTCTGCATCCCATTATGGGATGACCAGGAGCAATTAAAAGTCGCACTGAATAGACACCAGAGATTCGATTAAACCGCACAAAGGACTGATGCAAATAGAAACGGAAGAATTGCTTATAGTAACGTACTCACGCTTGCACGTAGATGTGACGCAACATAAATTATTTACAGACTTTCCCAGGTCTCTGACCACATCATCCTCGTTCACAGCTATTATGACGCCAACTGACGGGGATAATAATGATGTCAAACTGAGCAGCGTAAAACAATGAACAATTATTTATCCATCGATTCGTCAGGGAATGATATACATATGTATATACTTGTTCCTGACCCACAAATTCTACAAATTTTACTTCTTTTATTATTTCTTGTTGCAAACCAGGATGAGATCATATTTCGACGAACAAAATTGAGTGTAACAACGATCGTGCTATTACTGAATGTAGAATTACTCTCAATTCTTTGTTACTTCATTTAAATAGGCTAGTATTTGGCCATTTTTTTACGAGATCCTTGAAACGTACGAACATACAGTAATTTTACGACGTAAGCGGTTATGTAACCAATGTAACGTTACAATTAACTAATTATGGGATACGCCGATGTTTAATGATCAACTACGATTTCAAACTACCTAGTAACTCGACTCCAATTGCATCGGAACCCACACCCCACTGAAAGCATGCTAGGCCTTTCTACCTTGCGCCTTCACAAGCATTTAGGTCTCTATCAACCAATTATTCAATTCATTTAATGAAACTGTTGTCACGTGTTAAAATTATCCAAAATTTCCCAATTTCTCTCACTCGATATCACACTCCACATTTATTTTCGATTAAAAATATATTTCTGATTTATGCGGAATCTTCATTCGTAAACTTACTTCGTTCGCTCAAATAACAGCTGCTATTTTGAAGCAGCCAGTGTCTCCCTTTGGATTTAATACACTGCGCCCACAGGCCTTTAAACTTCGTTCGTAGTCGAAGCACGCTCCGGCGTAATTTGATCAGTGCCAGTCGTATTTTCTGAGTGTAGTAGGAAACCTAAATGAGACTGGCGCAACTGAATTTTACCCGGCCATCAACGTTTTCGGTATGCGTCTCGTAAAAACGAACACGGTTCCTCACCTAAATATCTCGCATCGCTCAGTGTTTGTCTTGGCTGAGCTGTTGAATTATTTCTTCGCTGCTGTTGGATATTTAAACAGGCTTGCGCGCGGTAGCTGCCTCCGCGGTTACATTAAAATTCCTTAAGTCCTTGAATTATCGCGAAAATCCGTCGCGATACGCGCCCGGCTTGCCGCCAGCACTCTTTTCCATTACGAATCAGACTTTCAAGTCGCTAATGGTGCTTAACGATTTAAACAGGTCCATCGAGGGAGCATTAACTCATTTGTCAGGGAGAGCGTCCATTATACGTCTCATAATTCATAATGAATGGCGTCTCGCTCCTAAGGAATATTATTACTTTACTTTTAATTCTTCTATCGCTTTACATGTCGATATTTCTCGGACATTTTACAAGCTTCATCGAGAGAGAGAGAGAGAGAGAGAGGACAGAATGTGTAATTGCTAATAAAAGAAAATTGGTAAATGAATTAATTTGAAGAGAAAATGTTAAGAAAGCCCTCTATTCGCTGAAATGCGATTAAAATATTTCGTATCGGTGAAAAGGATTGAGAATTCCGCTTCCATTAGCCAGAATGACCCGATACGATAAAGTTTTGTCTAAACGATCAGGAATTTCGTTCGAAATTATACATAAAACGAATCCTCTTATACTTTCTGTATTGAAAACTGATAAAAATCAAGTAAAAAGCATCAACTATATCTCCATGCTTCATGAATGATAAAAACATTATTGATTTTTTTGTTGCTCGTCAAAATACATCGAATATAAAGGAAGCAAATTATCTTTCTATACCTTTCCACGCTGCAATAAATTATACAAATCTAACAATAGATATTTGAAGTAAAAGTTGTATTTCTCCTCTGCCGACGAATAATTTGTCATAAAAGGAAGAAGGAACAAGGAATTTAAAAAAGGAGAACACTATCTCGAAAGGAAAAATATATGAACATTAATTGGCGAAAAAGGAAGGAATAATTATTTGGAAAGACGCCAAGCGTCGCATCCATTGAAATCTCACGACGGCAGCAATGGACAACGATTAATTACCGCTTTATCATTCCACCGGGCCATTAAAATTCGAAACGCGGTAACGCGACGCATTCTGCCGTTTTCCTTGCATATCCCTCCTACTTTATTGCCTCTGACCGGTTAAAAAAAAATTCATTCCGATTGCTACATCTAGAACGATTTTGTTACGTCAAACGTTATTCCGCGAATAGCGCTGATCAAAATTCATGGTACGAACGAGGATAAATAAATAAATCGTTTATCTCTTATATTTGATTAAAATTCGTATTATAGGAGGAGAATTTAAAAAATGTAATACTTTTCGAATTCGTGAAAAGTAATTGAACTGGAAGTTTAATAAAAATTCTATGAGAGATTTTTTTGAAATTTTAGCTCGTTTCAAACGTGAATGGTGATTTCATTTTACTGGATTTGACAAATTTTATTGCCAATTACGCTTGGCGCCGTTAATATCAACACAGTGTCAATAAGTGATTAAATGAATCCAATTTTATCGGCTCCAGATACGGTATATCCGCAATTAGGTGTTGAATTTGGGGGAAGAGTATAGACGCATTTCACATCGCTCCGTGCATTTTCGAGTTTTCGAGTGGAAATCTTGAGATTTCGAATACAAGCTACGGCTTAATCGAATTTGGTAAGTATCGCGTGAAATCCAGACGTAAAAATCTGGAATTCTTTCGGTATTATGGTCGAATAATAGCGAATTTCGTGCTCGGATTCGCTATCCTTCACGGTTACGACACGTGCGCCGTCGTTCGCCATTTCCAAATCTAATTTCGAGTCGTGGAGGCTGCTGACGACGTCGTGGGAGAACTGAAGAGGAAAAGGATATCGGAAAATGCACCGGTCAACACCTCAAGAAGGTGTTGACACATTCACAAAACGGGATATTAATCGCCAAAAACAACGATAAAAAGAGTTGAAATAGTAGACCGAGCGCCAACGTACTTTCACTATCAGCGAACTTTACCTTTCGCGAGGGACAAAGGTGCAGAGGTGTAAGCGAGTAGACAATAGATCGCAAGTATCAATCTGTCACGGTGATAAAGGACCCGTAGTGCGAGAGAGACAGCATCTGATTATAATTCGTGATACGTCACGAATTTAAAAGTAAATAAAAGCTCTAATAAATTCGTAACGCACCGAAGAAAGACAACAAATAAGCGCAGTGAGTGCGAGCACACACTGTAAACAGAATGAAACAGAATTGTAAGTAACAATCGTACATCAAGTGCAATAAAAGTAGTTTTGATTATAAATAAATTAAAACTACCGGATGGGTGAAAATAAACATGAAAAGTTAAAAGAAAAGAGACTTGTGCCCACGCTGACAGAAGGGGGTCGGGCAGATAAGTGTTTCACGGCAGGGGAGCTCTTGACCCACCGCGAAAAGTGTTCTCAAAAGTCGACTGTCACTGACCTACCTCTCAAGTGCCAACCTGTTTACCTACAAAAAAGGGGGACAGGAAGGCAATAAATAGACAGTGTAGAGGGGGTAAACACTCGTCGGCGTCGCACGCATGTCGACAAGTCAAAACAGGTTAAAAAGCTCGTTAAATACGGAAGCTTTACATCCTGTGCAGTTTGCAGTGAAGTAAATAAACACTTTCTACATGCAAATGTATGATAAGTGAAACAAACATAGTGAAGATACGACAGAATCAATTCCAAACAAAGAAAGACAGAATAAAAATATTACATGCATTACAAAAAGTTAAAGTGAATGGTATAAAAGATATTGCTTAACAAACTGCAGTAAGTGTGTAATATTAAGAAGACCAAGACGTGGGTAGAGTGTTTGTAATCCTCTCCATATCTGTAACACAAACAATTATAAGAACCATTCACTAAAAATGCAAATATAGATATATATTGTGAAGTGAGAAACTATAACTGAAGAGAAAGAACTATGTGTCTAGCAGACATAACAAAGATAGGTTAAAGGCTGTTTAATACATAC
Source organism: Xylocopa violacea (assembly GCA_963969225.1). Lineage (NCBI taxonomy): Eukaryota > Metazoa > Arthropoda > Insecta > Hymenoptera > Apidae > Xylocopa > Xylocopa violacea. Next base: position 221,197 of record CAXAJV010000213.1, on the reverse strand, counting down.
TTAAAACGAAATCTGATTCACGCGTACTATAGAAAAACGAATAATAAGGAGCTCCTGGTGTGAATAAAGCTCATTGCACACCTAAAAGAAAGAATTTCAAGAGTTAGAAGAAGAAGAAAATACAATCTGTTTACATGTCAAAAAACGAACATATCATACCTCTGTAAATAGAGAGTCTAGAATACAGTTCCTACGTGCGGGTTGGGGATAAATCACTCCACGCGTGCCTAAAACAGGCAATAAGTACTAAGATAATTAACGGTGCATAAAGCCGAGAGAAGAGAAGAGAAGATTTGTAACAAGTGCATAGTGGGAAGGATGCAAACAATACCATACGTACCTAAACAGATAAAAATGCAAACAATCAATGCGAGAGTTTCAAATTAGATCAAAGCTGGCAGTTTTTACACCGGTAAAACCGCCAATAAGACGGAAAACAAAGCTGGTAATAAAACGGAAACCAGTAAAAAGAGCAGCGGTGACAACAGGATCACCAAATATTGTAGAAAGGAAATAAAAGAGCTGCTTAAAGACGACGCCGTCCCGACAACTAGCAAGGGAATGAGTGGCGGCAAAAAAATAGAGCACTCCATCGTTGGAATGGCGGTGGAAAACAGGTTTGCCGCCCTAGATATCGAAGGAGATTCAAATGAAAATGAATCTAGCCTGGAGGAGGCGATGGACAAAGCTTAAAATTCACCCCGCTGTGTCAAATACTACAAGTGAATGTGCACCATGCTGCCAAAGCACAGGACTTAGTAATAAGCGAAATGAAGCGCAGCATGGTGGAACTTATAGTCATCGCAGAACCGTATCGGATACCATTGAGTCAATATTGGATCGAGGATACAAGCCTATAACCAAAATAGCAAATGGAAACAGCTACATCGCGGTGAACTAGGCGGAATACGTGGTGGTGGGTGTGTACGCACCGCTGAATTAGACGTTGAGCGATTAAGAGCGCTTACTGGACGAAATATGGAGCGCAATTAAAAACATTTGGAACCGCCCAGTATTTGTACTTGGAGATTTCAATGCACATGCAGTCATGTGACATTCGAAAAGCACAATAGATCGCGGTCACTCGATGCTGAAGTGGGCGAATGCTGCAAACTTACAGATCCTAAATCGTGGAGCGGAGGCAACGTGCTCGCGATTTCAAGGAAATAGCATAGTAGATATCTCCCTAGGAAATGCTCTCGCAGCGGAAAGAGTGCAAAATTGAGAAGTCGACAACATGGACAATCTGTCGGACCATAAGTGTATTTGGATACAGATTTCCACCGCCTAAGCAAAACGCCTCAGAAATTCTTGATAGCAGCACCACGTAAGAAAATGAGCTGTTAAGAAGCTGAACGACGATTATATGCGGGTTGCTGCTTTATCCGCAACATGGACTCGAAAAAAAGAAGGTCCAGTGAATGTGGACGAGGAAATAGCAGAATTAATGGATTCCGTGACAGCGGTGTACAACGCTTGCATGCTACGTACAAAACCCAATGTGCAAAGACGACCTGTGTATTGGTGGAACGAAACAATATCGCGAATTTGTGCAGAATGTATGCTAACGCGCCACCAGTACAAAAGAGAGAAGGGTCGCCGGTCCATGAGAAACATAGAAAACATCCTGCGGTGCAACGAAAGCTATAAAAATAAGAAAAACAAGTTGCAGTCCGCAATATCTGACTCCAAAACACGGGCACGGGAGCGACTAATGTCCACCTTGCAAGAGGATCCGTGGGGACGTCCATACAAAACGGTAATGGACAAACTAAGACCATGGGCGCCTCCTGTATCAGAAACGATGCAACCAAACTTCCTGGAGCGGGTTGTTGAGAATCTATTTCCACGAGCGGAAAATGGCGCAACCAGAGATCGCCCGCGCAGTGCAAAAACTTTAGAGAAAGGGCACTGCGCCAGGCCCGAATGAAGTTCCTGGTTGAACTTGGCTAGGAATTCTAGGTTTCTTTGTCCGACGGCTGCAGAGGATCTTCACGGAATGCTTGCAGACCGGAAAATTTCTAAGAAAGTGGAAATCTGGCAGAATGTTCTTGCTCAAAAAGCCCGGAAGGCCGGAAGAAGATCCGTCTGCTTATCGTCCGATCGTTCTGCTGGACGAGATAGGAAAAATCTTCGAAAGAGTAATTCACCGGAGACTCGTTCAGCATTTTACGACGAGAGGACGAGATTTAGCGGATTGCCAGTACGGTTTTAGGGAAGGTCGATCCGTAATCGATGCGATATGAAATGTAAAGTCGATTGCAGAAACAGCCACAAAAAACGGGGGGATTGCTTTTGCGGTATCTTTTGACATAAAGAATGCCTTCAATTCCCTCTCGTGTTCGGCCATACGTGGAGCAATGATTTTCCGGAATACCTACGTATGGTAATAAATAACTACCTGAGCGATAGAACCATTACTTACAATGGAAAAGACAGATACTTTGAGAGGGTGGACAATCGCGGTGTTCCGCAGGGATCGGTTCTTGAACCGTTACTGTGGAACATCGGATATAACATAGCTATCTTTCAGCCACTTCCGATAGGAGTACATATTACATGTTATGCCGATGACACGCTAGTACTTGCCACTAGAAGCAACGAAAGCAGGACCATCTGCCGTGCAGAAGGGGGAGTGGTATCGGTAACGATGAAGTTCCGTGAACTTGGCTTTCAGTTTGCCGCGGAAAAAACAGAAGTTTTACTCTTGATTGATCCGCGTGACAATAAAAGAAGAGCTGATGCCGAGAGATGAAAAAATTGCGAATACAACTGTTGAGGTAAAAAAAGATATTAAATATCTTGGACTTTACCTCTATAGCAAGTGGAATTTCGAGTCGCATTTTGCCAGATTGGCGCCCAGATTGGATAGTGCGAAACTACATTTTAGCCACATTATGCCAAATCTCGGTGGTCCGAACGCAAATGTCAAACGGTTGTACGGCAGCATCGTATACAGCGAAGTATCGCTCTATAGGGTGCGCCCGTATAGAGCGAAGTTCTTGTCGCGAGTAAAACGAACTTGAAAACGGTGCGTAGACCGTGGAGAGATGTTGCGATAAGAGTATACAGGACGATCTCGTACGATGCAGCAACGACATTGGCGGGATTGGCGCCGATCGAACTTCTCGCGGAAGAAAATACCTTCGCATATAATAATATGCGAGAAGAAATCGACGTTACCAGAAAGAAACCTCGAATGTTGGGAAGATGAATCTTGATGACGAAGTGAAAGCAAGCCATGAGCCGTCACACGAACAATTAGACGATAAGTTTGCTCCGTCAAAATCTCATGAGATGGACGGAAAGAAAAAGCGACGTACAGAATGACGCAGATATTCACCGGGATATTTTGCGTCATTTCTGAAGCAGATAGGCAAAGAAAACACGTCATTGTGCCCCCATTGCGAAGAGGAGGACGACAGGGGGTGTCACACGCTACAGCGCTGTCCAGCACGGGAGCTGCCACGACGCGCTCTGGTAAGCGAGGTAGGGCCAGATTTAACTCCGAGCAGTATCTTTGATAAAATGATGCTAAAACGGAGTTCCTGGCAGGCAATGGCTTTGTTTTGTGATAAAGTCACGGCTTTGAAGGAAGTGGAAGGAAGGAGGAGGAAGGAGGAGGAAGGAGGAGGAAGGAGGAGGAAGAGCGCGAATTCTCTGCCCGGCGTGTCCTGCGTGGTCGGCGTCGTAGACCGCGTAGGCCGCGTCCAACCGTGCGAGCGGGGGCTGTTGTTTCCTGAAACGGTACGACAGTTCAGCTTCAAAGATCCTTTCGGTAGGCTGGTCTTCTCCTGCATTGCTACCATGACGCTAGTGGCAAGCTCAATGGAGACGCGATCTTCGCGGATCATGCGAAGACGAAGAAGAAGCTTCGCTGAAGACAAAAACAATGATATATGCACAGAAGAGTTGCATCGTTGGAAACCACAGACCGAAGAAAGAAGAAAAACCCCAAGAGGAAAGTGGTGAACAATGCGTATAGCGCGGGCGTGAACAATCTCGTGTGCATGAGTGCGCGAGAATTTCGTGTGTGTGAATGCGCGCGGTTTTCATGTACGGGAGTCATCATGACAAACATTTGCAAAATGACAACCGAAAGCGAGGCAAGGTACTGGCAATGGATAAATAAATGAAGAAAGAAGACATTGCGTGGCAGACAGTTACTGACTACATAATGGTCGGTTACTGGTCGACCACAAATGAAGAAGAGGAAAAATAAAAGTAGACGGAGAGTTACCGACACATGAATGTTTAATAACCAAGGTCGGTAACTCAAGAAGATTCATGTAACCAAACGACAGAGGAAAAACAGAAGTTACCGACGACGAAAGACACTGTAACCACGGTGGGTAACTCAAAGAAAAAAAAAAGAAATGGACTTAGATTATCATGCTCGTACAAAACACATAGACTCAAAAGATTCGGGATCAACCTTTGAGCCATTGCACGCATATTGCGAGATGCGGAGATAAACGGGTGATCACGTCTATCTCCCACATGCCTTGCCACATCAAGAGCACAAATCAGCGCGTGCACTGCCCAGAAGAGAGTCTCCTGAAAACATTCAGAGACTCTCAGCGCGGGGGGGGGGGGGGTGATGTAAACGATGTTAACTTCCGGGCCTCCTCCGTATATTTGTGCGCTATGATAAGCACTGTTAGGTTTTAGTCAGTAAGAATCTGGCATAACCACCTAGCAAATTAATCCAAGTCGAGTGGAATCTATGAACATTTCCCAACGAAAAAAAGGTGCCGAATTTGGAGGCTGGAGAACTCCTGCAGCGGTTACTAATGCCCTGGAGCCAATATGCAGTTATATGAACCCAATTCTGAAGGGCCTAGGTATGGCATCTCCGGACATCTGATTCGAATTAGGAGCCAGGATAATCCTTGGAACAGTTAATAATAACACAGCGTCAACAGGTGATTAAATGATACCAACTCTTATGGCCCCAGTTACGGTATGTCTACTCCTATGTGTCGAAGTAGGGGGCTCTGGAACTCCTGGAGCGATTACGAATGCCGCAGAGCCAATAATAAGTTATATAAAACCGACTCTGCAGATCGTAGGTACGGCATCTCCGGCCATGGAATTCGAATTACGCGCGCGGAAAACTGTTGGTGCCGTTAATGACAACACGGAGTTAATAGGTGATTAAATGAAACCAATTCTTGAGGACACAGTTAGGGCATGTCCGCTAATATGAGCCGAATCAGGCGGCTGTAGAACTCCTGGAGCGATTACTGATTCCCCAGAGCCAATAAGAAGTTATTTGAACCCAACTCTGCAGGGAATAGGTATGGCATCTCATGACATGGGATTATGTTCTCGCCGATATGAAGGAACCGACACGCCTGGAATCTTGTAAAACATTACCACCGAGAGGCTAGATGGGTTAGGTTAGGTTATATTACGTTATAGACGTATATAATGATCCCTCCGAGACGTAGGGGCGGACACGCAAGAAATGTTTGAAAATACTACATCCGACATGTTAGGATGCCTTAGGTTAGCATCTATACCGTTATAGACGTGTATAATGTCCGGACCGAGACGTACGGGACGACACAAACGGGATTCTGTAAAACATTACCAGCGAGGGTCTAGATGGGTTAGGTTAGGATCTATTACGTTATAGGCGTATATAATGTTCCCACCGAGAAGTAGGGGCCGACCCGCCAGGAATGTTGGAAAATACTACATCCGACATGTTAGGATGCCTTAGGTTAGCATATATACCGTTATAGACGTGTATAATGTCCGGACCGAGACGTACGGGACGACACGAACGGGATTGTGTAAAACATTACCAGGGACGTTCTAGATGGGTTAGGTCAGATTATATTACGTTATATACGTATATAATGTTCCCACCGAGACGTAGGGGCCGACCCGCCTGGAATGTTGGAAAATACTACATCCGACATGTTAGGTTGCCTTAGGTTAGGATATATAACGTTGTAGACGTATATAATGTCCACACCGAGAAGTAGGGGACGACCCGCCTGGAATGTTGTAAAATACTACATTCGAGATGTTAGGTTGCCTTAGGTTAGAATATATAACGTTATAGACTTACAACATGTCCCCACCGAGAAGTACGGGCCGACACGAGCGGGATTCTGTAAAACATTACCAGTGAGGGGCTAGATGGGTTAGGTTAGGTTATATTACGATATAGGCGTATATAATGTTCCCACCGTGAATTAGGGTCCGACCGGCCTAGAGTGTTGTAAAATACTACATACGAGGTGTTAGGTTGCCATAGGATTGGATATATAACGTTATAGACGCATATAATGTCCCCACCGAGAAGTATGAACCGACCCGCCTGGAATGTTGTAAAATACTACATTCGAGATGTTAGGTTGCCTTACGGTAGGATATACAATGTTATAGACGCATATAGTGTCCCTACCGAGAAGTACGGGCCGACACTTCCGGTATTCTGTAAAACATTATCACCGAGGTGCAAAATGGGTTAGGTTAGGTTATATTACGATATAGACGTATAAAATGTTCCCACCGAGAAATAGAGGCCGATGCGCCAGGAATGTTGGAAAATACTACATCCGACATGTTAGGATGCCTTAGGTTAGCATATATAACGTAGTAGACGTACATAAAGTCCCCAACGAGAAGTACGGGCCGACACGCCCGGGATTCTGTAAAACATTACCAGCGAGGGTCTAGCTGGGCTACGTTAGGTTACATTACATTATAGACGTATATAATGTTCCCACCGAGAAGTAGGGGCCGACCCGCCTTGCATGTTGTAAAATACTACATTCGAGATGTTAAGTTGCCTTAGGATAGGAAACATGACGTTATAGACGTATATAATGTCCGCACCGAGACGCACCGGACGACACGAACGGGATTCTGTAAAACATTACCAGCGAGGGTCTAGATGGGTTAGGTCAGGATCTATTACGTTATAGACGTATATAATGTTCCCACCGAGGAGTAGGGGCCAACCCGCCTGGAATGTTGGGAAATACTACATTCGAGATGTTAGGTTTCCTTAGGTAAGGATATATAACGTTATAGACTGATATAATGTCCGCACCGGGACGTAAGGGACGACACGAACGGGATTCTGGAAAACATTATCAGCGAGGGGCTATATGGCTTAGGTTAGGTTATATTACGTTATAGACGTATATAATGTGCCCACCGAAAAATAGGGGCCGACGCGTCAGGAATGTTGTAAAATTTTAACCCGAGATGTTATGTTCCCCTAGGTTAGGATATACAACATTATAGACGTATAGTATGTTCCCACCGAGATGTAGGGACCGACATGCCAGGAATGTTGTAAGATATTACATCCGAGATGTTACGTTGCCTTAGGCTAGGGTATATATCGTTATAGACGTATACAATGTTTCCACCGAGAAGTAGGGACCGACATGCCAGGAATCTTGTAAAATATTACATCCCAGATGTTAGGTTGCTTTAGGTTAGGATATACAACGTTATAGACGTATATAATGTCCCCATCGAGAAGCAGGCGACGACACGCCAGGAATGTTGTAATATATTACATTCGACATGTTATGTGGCCCTAGGCTAGGATATATAACGTTATAGACGTATATAATGTTCCCACCGAGAAGTAGGGGCGGACACGCCAGGAATGTTGTCAACTATTACATCCGAGATGTTAGGTTGCCTTAGGTTATGGTATATAACGTTATAGACGTATACAATGTTCCCACCGAGAAGTACGGGCCTACACGCCAGGAATGTTGTCAACTATTACATCCGAGATGTTAGGTTGCCTTAGGTTAGGATATATATCGTTATAGACGAATACAATGTTTCCACCGAGAAGTAGGGACCGACATGCCAGGAATGTTGTAAAATATTACATCCCAAATGTTAGATTGCGTTAGGTTAGGATATACAACGTTATAGACGTATATAATCTCCACATCGAGAAGCAGTCGACGACACGCCAGAATGTTGTAAAATATTTCATCCCAGCTGTTAGGTTGTGTTAGGTTAGGATATACAACGTTATAGACGTATATAATGTCCCCATCGAGAAGCAAGCGACGACACGCCAGGAACGTTCTAAATTTTACATTCGACATGTTAGGTCGCCTTAGGCTAGGATATGTAACGTTATAGACGCATATAATGATACCACCGAGAACTACTGGCGGACACTCCAGGAATGATGTAAAATATTACATTCGACATGTTAGCTTGCCTTAGGCTAGGATATATAACGTTATAGACGTATAGAATGTTCCCACCGACAAGTAGGGACCGACATGCTAGGAATGTTGCAAAATATTACATCCGATATGTTAGGTTCCCTTAGGTTAGGATATATATCGTTATAGACGTATATAGTGTGCCCATCGAGAAGCAGGCGACGACACGTCAGGAACGTTGTAAAATATTCCATCCGAGATGTTATGTTGCCTTACGTTAGGATGTATAACGTTATAGACGTATATAATGTTCCCACCGAAAAGTAGGAGCCGACGCGCCAGGAATGTTGTAAAATAATACATCCGAAATGTTAGCTTGCCTTCGGTTAGGATATATATCGCTATTGGTGTATATGATGTTCCCACCGAGAAGTACGGACCGACATGCCAGGAATGTTTTAAAATATTACATCCCAGATGCTAGGTTGCCTTAGGTTAGGATATACAACGTTATAGATGTATATAATGTCCCCATCCAGAAGTAGGCTACGACACGCCGGGAATGTTGTAAAATATTACATCCCAGCTGTTAGGTTGCGTTAGGTTAGGATATACAACGTTATAGACGTATATAATGTCCCCATCGAGAAGCAAGTGACGACACGCCAGGAACGTTCTAAATTTTACATTCGACATGTTAGGTCGCCTTAGGCTAGGATATGTAACGTTATAGACGCATATAATGATACCACCGAGAACTACTGGCGGACACTCCAGGAATGATGTAAAATATTACATTCGACATGTTAGCTTGCCTTAGGCTAGGATATATAACGTTATAGACGTATAGAATGTTCCCACCGACAAGTAGGGACCGACATGCTAGGAATGTTGCAAAATATTACATCCGATATGTTAGGTTCCCTTAGGTTAGGATATATATCGTTATAGACGTATATAGTGTGCCCATCGAGAAGCAGGCGACGACACGGCAGGAATGTTGTAAAATATTCCATCCGAGATGTTATGTTGCCTTACGTTAGGATATGTAACGTTATAGACGTATATAACGTTCCCACCGAAAAGTAGGAGCCGACGCGCCAGGAATGTTGTAAAATATTACATCCGAGATATTAGGTTGCCTTCGGTTAGAATATATATCGCTATAGACGTATATGATGTTCCAACCGAGATGTACGGGCCGACAGGCCAGCAATATTGTCAAATATTACATCCGAGATGTTAGGTTGCCTTATGCTAGGATATATAGCTTTATAGACGTATATAATGTTCCCACCGAGAAGTTGGGGCCGACGTGCCGGGAATGTATTAAAATATAACATCCGAGATGTTAGGTTGCCTTAGGTTAGGATATATAACGTTATAGACGTATGTAATGTTCCCGCCGAGAAGTAGGGGCCGACGTGCCAGGAATGTAGTAAAATATTACATCCGAGATGTTAGGTTGCCTTAGGTTAGGATATATAACGGTATTGACTTATATAATGTCCTCACCGAGAAATAGGTGCCGACGAGCCAGGAATGTTGTAAAATATTACATTCGACATGTCAGGTTGCCTTAGGTTAGGATACATAGCGTTATAGACGTATATAATGTTCCCACCGAGAGGTAGGGGCCGACGAGACAGGAATGTTGTAAAATATTACATTCGACATGTTAGGTTGCCTTAGGCTAGGAGATATAGCGTTATAGACGTATATAATGTTCCCACCGAGAAGTAGGTGCCGACGCGCCAGGAATGTTGTAGAATATTACATTCGACATGTCAGGTTGCCTTAAGCTAGGATATATAGCGTTAAAGACGTATATACTGTTCCCACCGAGATGTAGTTGCCGATGATCCAGGAATGTTGTAAAATATTACATTCGACATGTTAGGTCGCCTTAGGCTAGGATATATAGCGTTATAGTCATATATAATGTTCCCACCGAGGAATAGGGGTCGACACAGGCCAGGAATGTTGTAAAACATTACATCCGAGGTGTTAGGTTGTCTTACGTTAGGATATATAACGTTATAGACGTATATACTGTTCCCACCGAGAAGTAGGGGCCGGCGCGCCAGGAATGTAGTAAAATATTATATCCGAGATGTTAGGTTGCCTTAGGCTAGGACATATAGCGTTATAGACGTATGTAATGTTCACACCGAGAAGTAGGGGCCGTTGTGCCAGGAATGTAGTAAAATATTACACCCGGGATGTTAGGTTGCCTTGGGTTAGGATATAAAACGGTATTGACTTATATAATGTTCCCACAGAGAAGTAGGGGCCGACGCGCCAGGAATGTTGTAAAATATTACATTCGACATGTTAGGATTGTCTTAGGCTAGGATATATATCGTTATACACATCTATAATGTTCCCACCGAGAAATAGGGGCCGACACAGGCCAGGAATGTTGTAAAATATTACATCCGAGGTGTTAGGTTTTCTTAGGTTCAGATATACATCGTTATAGACGTATATACTGTTCCCACCGAGAAGTAGTTGCCGACTCGCCAGGAATGTTGGAAAATATTACATTTGACATGATAGGTTGCCTTAAGCTGGGATATATAGCGTTATAGACGTATATAATGTTCCCACCGAGATGTAGGGGCCGCAGTGCTCGAGAATGTTGTAAAATAGTATATGCGACATGTTAGGTTGCCTTAGACTAGGATACATAGCGTTATAGACGTATATAATGTTCCCACCGAGGAGTAGGGGCCAACGAGCCAGGAATGTGGTAAAATATTACATTCGACATGTTAAGTTGCCCTGCGTTAGGATATATAACGTTATAGACGTATATAATGTTCCCACCGAGAGGTAGAGGCCGACGAGCCAGGAATGTTGTAAAATATTACGCTCGACAAGTTAAGTTGCCTTAGGCTAGGATATATAGCGTTACAGACGTATATAATGTTCCCACCGAGAAGTAGGGGCCGGCGCGCCAGGAATGTAGTAAAATATTACATCCGAGATGTTAGGTTGCCATGGGCTAGGACAAGTAACGTTATAGACGTATATAATGTTCCCACCGAGAAGTAGGGGCCGGCGCGCCAGGAATGTAGTAAAATATTACATCCGAGATGTTAGGTTGCCTTAGGCTAGGATATATAGCGTTACAGACGTATATAATGTTCCCACCGAGAAGTAGGGGCCGGCGAGCCAGGAATGTTGTAAAATATTACATTCGACATGTTAGGTTGCCTAAGGTTAGGATATATAACGTTATTGACTTATATAATGTTCTCACCGAGAAATAGGGACCGACGCGCAAGGAATGTTATAAATATTACATTCGCCATGTTAGGATTGCGTTAGGTTAGGACATATAACGTTATAGACGTATATACTGTTCCCACCAAGAAGTTGGTGCCGACGCGCCAGGAATGTAGTAAAATATAACATCCGAGATGTTAGGTTGCCTTACGCTAGGATATATAACGTTATAGACATGTATGATGTTCCCACCGAGAAGTAGGGGCCGACGTGCCAGGAATGTAGTAAAATATTACACCCGGGATGTTAGGTTGCGTTAGGTTAGGATATATAACGTTATAGACGTTTATAATGTTCCCACGGAAAAGTAGGTAGCGACGCGTCAGCAATCTTGTAAAATATTACAATCGACATGTTAGGATTGCCTTAGGCTAGGATATACAACGATATAGACGTATATACTGTTCCCACCGAGAAGTAGGTACCGACGCGCCAGGAATGTTATAAAATATTACATTCGACAAGTTAGGTTGCCTTAGGCTAGGATATGTTGCTTTAAAGACGTATATAATGTTCCCACCGAGAAATAGGGGCCGACAAGTCAGGAATGTAGTAAAATATTACATCCAAGATGTTACGTTGCCTTGGGCTAGGATATGTAACGTTATAGACGTATATAATGTTCCCACCGTGAAGTAGGGTCCAACGAGCCAGGAATGTTGTAAAATATTACATGCGACATGGTAGGTTGCCTTAGGCTAGGATATATAACGTCATAGACGTATATACTGTTTCCACCGAGAAGTAGGTGCCGAAGTGCCGGGAATGTTGTAAAATATTACATGCGACATGTTAGGTTGCCTTAGGCTAGGATATATTGCGTTATAGACGTATGTAATGTTCCCACCGAGAAATAGGGGCCGACACAGGCAAGGAATGTTGCAAAACATTACATCCGAGGTGTTAGGTTGTCTTAGGCTAGGATATATATCGTTATAGACGTATATACTGTTCCCACCGAGAAGTAGTTGCCGACGCGCCAGGAATGTTGTGAAATATTACATTCGACATGTTAGGTTGCCTTAGGTTAGGATATATAACGTTATAGACGTATATACTGTTCCCACGGAGAAGTAGTTGCCTACGCGCCAGAAATGTTGTAAAATATTACATTCGACATGTTAGGCTGCCTTAGGCTAGGATATATAGCGTTATAGACGTATACAATGTTCCCACCGAGAAATAGGGGCCGACACGCCAGGAATGTTGTAAAACATTACATCCGAGATGTTAGGTTGCCTTAGGCTAGGACATATAGCGTTATAGACGTATGTAATGTTCACACCGAGAAGTAGGGGCCGACGTGCCAGGAATGTAGTAAAATATTACACCCGGGATGTTAGGTTGCCTTAGGTTAGGATATACAACGGTATTGACTTATATAATGTTCCCACAGAGAAGTAGGGGCCGACGCGCCAGGAATGCTGTAAAATATTACATTCGACATGTTAGGTTGCCTTAGGCTAGGATATGTAGCGTTATAGACGTATATAATGTTCCCACCGAGGAGTAGGGGCCAACGAGCCAGGAATGTGGTAAAATATTACATTCGACATGTTAAGTTGCCCTACGTTAGGATATATAACGTTATAGGCGTATATAATGTTCCCACCGAGAGGTAGAGGCCGACGAGCCAGGAATGTTGTAAAATATTACGCTCGACAAGTTAAGTTGCCTTAGGCTAGGATATATAGCGTTACAGACGTATATAATGTTCCCACCGAGAAGTAGGGGCCGGCGCGCCAGGAATGTAGTAAAATATTACATCCGAGATGTTAGGTTGCCTTAGGCTAGGATATATAGCGTTATAGACGTATATAATGTTCCCACCGAGAAGTAGGGGCCGACGGGCCAGGAATGCTGTAAAATATTACATTCGACATGTTAGGATTGCCTTAGGCTAGGATATATAACGTTATAGACGTATATGATATTCCCACCGAGAAGTACGGGCCTACACGCCAGGAATGTAGTAAAATATTACATCCGAGATGTTAGGTTGCCTTAGGCTAGGATAAGTAACGTTATAGACGTATATAATGTTCCCACCGAGAAGTAGGGGTCGACGAGCCAGGAATGTTGTAAATTATTACGCTCGATATTTTTGGTTGCCTTGGGTTAGGATATATGGCGTTATAGACGTATATAATGATCCCATCGAGAAGTAGGGGCCAGCGCGCCAGGAATGTTGTAAAATATTACATCCGGGATGTTAGGATTGCCTTAAGCTAGGATATATAGCTTTATAGACGTATATAATTTTCCCACCGAGAAGTAGGGGCCGAAGTGCCGGGAATGTTGTAAAATATTACATACGACATGTTAGGTTGCCTTAGGCTAGGATATATAGCGTTATAGACGTATATAATGTTCCCACCGAGAAGTAGGGGCCGACGTGCCTGGAATGTAGTAAAATATTACAACCGAGATGTTAGGTTGCCTTAGGTTAGGATATATAACGTTATTGACTTATATAATGTTCTCACCGAGAAATAGGGGCCGACGCTCCAGGAATGTTATAAATATTACATTCGACATGTTAGGCTGCCTTAGGCTAGGATATATAGCGTTATAGACGTACGTAATGTTCACACCGAGAAGTAGGGGCCGGCGCGCCAGGAATGTGGTAAAATATTACATCCGAGATGTTAGGTTGCCTTAGGCTAGGATATGTAACGTTATAGACGTATATAACGTTCCCAGCGAGAAGAAGGTGCCGAAGTGCCGGGAATGTTGTAAAATATTACATGCGACCTGTTAGGTTGCCTTAGGCTAGGATATATAGCGTTATAGACGTATGTAATGTTCACACCGAGAAGTAGGGGCCGACGTGCCAGGAATGTAGTAAAATATTACACCCGGGATGTTAGGTTGCCTTAGGTTAGGATATACAACGGTATTGACTTATATAATGTTCCCACAGAGAAGTAGGGGCCGACGCGCCAGGAATGCTGTAAAATATTACATTCGACATGTTAGGTTGCCTTAGGCTAGGATATGTAGCGTTATAGACGTATATAATGTTCCCACCGAGGAGTAGGGGCCAACGAGCCAGGAATGTGGTAAAATATTACATTCGACATGTTAAGTTGCCCTACGTTAGGATATATAACGTTATAGGCGTATATAATGTTCCCACCGAGAGGTAGAGGCCGACGAGCCAGGAATGTTGTAAAATATTACGCTCGACAAGTTAAGTTGCCTTAGGCTAGGATATATAGCGTTACAGACGTATATAATGTTCCCACCGAGAAGTAGGGGCCGGCGCGCCAGGAATGTGGTAAAATATTACATCCGAGATGTTAGGTTGCCTTAGGCTAGGATATGTAACGTTATAGACGTATATAACGTTCCCAGCGAGAAGAAGGTGCCGAAGTGCCGGGAATGTTGTAAAATATTACATGCGACCTGTTAGGTTGCCTTAGGCTAGGATATATAGCGTTATAGACGTACGTAATGTTCACACCGAGAAGTAGGGGCCGGCGCGCCAGGAATGTAGTAAAATATTATATCCGAGATGTTAGGTTGCCTTAGGCTAGGACATATAGCGTTATAGACGTATGTAATGTTCACACCGAGAAGTAGGGGCCGACGTGCCAGGAATGTAGTAAAATATTACACCCGGATGTTATGTTGCCTTAGGTTAGGATATACAACGGTATTGACTTATATAATGTTCCCACAGAGAAGTAGGGGCCGACCCGCCAGGAATGTTCCAAAATACTACATTTGAGATGTTAGGTTGCCTTAGGTTAGGATATATAATGTTATAGACGTATATAATGTCCGCGCTGTGACGTACGGGGCGACACGAACGGCATTCAGTGGAACATTACCAGCGAGGGTCTAGATGGGTTAGGTTAGGTTATATTACGATGTAGACGTATATAATGTTCCCACCGTGAAGTAGGAGCCGACCCGCCTGGAATGTTGTAAAATACTACATCCGAGATATTAGGTTGCCTTAGGTTAGGATACATAACGTTCTAGACGCATATAATGTCCCCACCGATACGTACGGGACGACACGAACGGGATTCTGTATAACATTACCGCCGATGGGCTAGGTGGGTTAGCTTAGGTTATATTACGTTGTAGACGTATATAATGTTCCCACCGAGAAGTAGGGGCCGACCCGCCAGGAATTTTGGAAAATACGACAACCGAGAAGTTAGGTAGCCTTACGTTAGGATATATAACGTTATAGACGCATACAATGTCCCCACCGTGACGTACGGGTGACACGAACGGGATTCTGTGAAACATTACCAGCGAGGGTCTAGATGGGTTAGATTAGGTTATATTACGATGTAGACTTATATAATGTTCCCACCGAGAAGTAGGTTCCGCCCCGCCAGGAATGTTGTAAAATTCTACATCCGATATGTTAGGTTGCCTTAGGTTAGGATATATAACGTTATAGACGTATACAATTTCCCCACCGAGAAGTACGGGCCGACACGACCGGGATTCTGTAAAACATTACCAGCGAGGGGCTAGATGGGTTAGGTTAGGTTATATTATGTTATAGACGTATGTAATGTACCCAACGAGAATTAGGGGCCGACCCGAGTGGTATGTTGTGAAATACTACATTCGAGATGTTAGGTTGCCTTAGGTTAAGATATAGAACGTTATAGACTTATATAATGTCCGCACCGAGACGTACGGCACGACACGAACGGGATTCTGTAAAACATTACCAGCGAGGGGCTAAATGGGTTAGGTTAGGTTATATTGCGGTATAGACGTATATAATGTGCCCACCGAGAAGTACGGGCCGACCCGCCTGGAATGTTGTAAAATACTACATTTGAGATGTTAGGTTGCCTTAGGTTAGGATATATAACGTTATAGACGTATATAATGTCCGCACAGTGACGTACGGGTGACACGAACGGGATTCTGTGAAACATTACCAGCGAGGGTCTAGATGGGTTAGATTAGGTTATATTACGATATAGACTTATATAATGTTCCCACCGAGAAGTAGGTTCCGCCCCGCCAGGAATGTTGTAAAATACTACATCCGATATGTTAGGTTGCCTTAGGTTAGGATATATAACGTTATAGACGTATACAATTTCCCCACCGAGACGTACGGGACGACACGAACTGGATTCTGTAAAACATTACCAGCGAGGGGCTAGATGGGTTAGGTTAGGTAATATTACGTTGTAGACGTATATAATGTTCCCACCGAGAAGTATGGGCCGACCCGCCAGGAATGTTGTAAAATACTACATCCGAGATGTTAGGTTGCCTTAGGTTAGGATATATAACGTTCTAGACGCATATAATTTCCCCACCGAGAAGTACGGGCGCGACACGACCGGGATTCTGTAAAACATTACCAGCGAGGGGCTAAATGGGTTAGATTAGGTTATATTACGATATAGACGTATATAATGTCCCCACCGAGACGTACGGGACGACACGAACTGGATTCTGTAAAACATTACCAGCGAGAGGCTAGATGGGTTAGGTTAGGTAATATTACGTTGTAGACGTATATAATGTTCCCACCGAGAAGTAGTTTCCGCCCCGCCAGGAATGTTGTAAAATAATACATCCGAGATGTTAGGTTGCCTTAGGTTAGGATATATAACGTAGTAGACGCATACAATGTCCCGAACGAGACGTACGGGACGACACGAACTGGATTCTGTAAAACATTCCCAGCGAGGGGCTAGATGGGTTAGGTTAGGTAATATTACGTCGTAGACGTATATAATGTTCCCACCGAGAAGTAGGGGCCGACCCGCCAGGTATTTTGGAAAATACTACATCCCAGATGTTAGGCTGGCTTAGGTTATGATATATAAGGTTGGAGACTTATATAATGTCCGCACCGCGACGTACGGGACGACACGAACTGGATTCTGTAAAACATTACCAGCGAGGGGCTAAATGGGTTAGGTTAGGTTATATTACGATATAGACGTATATAATGTCCCCACCGAGATGTACGGGACGACACGAACTGGATTCTGTAAAACATTACCAGCGAGGGTCTAGACGGGTTAGGTTAGGTTATATTACGATATAGACTTATATAATGTTCCCACCGAGAAGTAGGTTCCGCCCCGCCAGGAATGTTGTAAAACACTACATCCGAGATGTTAGGTTGCCTTCGGTTAGGACATATAACGTTATAGACGTATACAATATCCCCACCGAGACGTACGGGACGACACGCACTGGATTCTGTGAAACATTACCAGCGAGGGGCTAGATGGGTGAGGTTAGGTTATATTACGTTATTGACGTATATAATGTTGCCACCGAGAAGTAGGGGCCGACTCGCCTGGAATGTTGTAAAATACTACATTTGAGACGTTAGGTTGCCTTAGGTTAGGAAATATAACGTTATAGACGTATATAATGTCCGCACCGTGACGTACGGTGCGACACGAACGGTATTCAGTGAAGCATTACCAGCGAGGGTCTAGATGGGTTAGATTAGGTTGTATTACGATATAGACTTATATAATGTTCCTACCGAGAAGTAGGTTCCGCCCCGCCAGGAATGTTGTAAAATACTACATCCGATATGTTAGGTTGCCTTAGGTTAGGATATATAACGTTATAGACGCATACAATTTCCCCACCGAGACGTACGGGATGACACGAACTGGATTCTGTAAATCATTACCAGCGAGGGGCTGGATGGGTTAGGTTAGGTAATATTACGTTGTAGACGTATATAATGTTCCCACCGAGAAGTAGGAGCCGACCCGCCAGGAATGTTGTAAAATACTACATCCGAGATGTTAGGTTGCCTTAGGTTAGGATATATAACGTTCTAGACGCATATAATTTCCCCACCGAGAAGTACGGGCCGACACGACCGGGATTCTGTAAAACATTACCAGCGAGGGGCTAGATGGGTTAGGTTAGGTTATATTACCTTATAGACGAATATAATGTACCCAACGAGAATTAGGGGCCGACCCGAGTGGAATGTTGTAAAGTACTACATTCGAGATGTAAGGTTGCCTTAGGTTAGGATATATAAAGTTATAGACTTATATAATGTCTGCACCGAGACGTACGGGACGACACGAACTGGATTCTGTAAAAGATTACCAGCGAGGGGCTAAATGGGTTAGGTTAGGTTATATTGCGGTATAGACGTATATAATGTGCCCACCGAGAAGTAGGGCCCGACCCGCCTGGAATGTTGTAAAATACTACATTTGAGATGTTAGGTTGCCTTAGGTTAGGGTATATAACGTTATAGACGCATACAATTTCCCCACCGAGACGTACGGGACGACACGAACTAGATTCTCTAAAACATTACCAGCGAGGGGCTAGATGGGTTAGGTTAGGTAATATTACGTTGTAGACGTATATAATGTTCCCACCGAGAAGTAGGGGCCGACCCGCCAGGAATGTTGTAAAATAATACATTTGAGATGTTAGGTTGCCTTAGGTTAGGATATATAATGTTATAGACGTATATAATGTCCGCGCCGTGACGTACGGGGCGACACGAACGGCATTCAGTGGAACATTACCAGCGAGGGTCTAGATGGGTTAGGTTAGGTTATATTACGATGTAGACGTATATAATGTTCCCACCGTGAAGTAGGAGCCGACCCGCCTGGAATGTTGTAAAATACTACACCCGAGATGTTAGGTTGCCTTAGGTTAGGATACATAACGTTCTAGACGCATATAATGTCCCAACCGAGAAGTACAGGCCGACACGCCCGGGATTCTGTGAGACATTACCAGCGAGGGGCTAGATGTGATAGATTAGGTTATATTACCTTATAGACGAATATAATGTACCCAACGAGAATTAGGGGCCGACCCGAGTGGAATGTTGTAAAATACTACATTCGAGATGTAAGGTTGCCTTAGGTTAGGATATATAACGTTATAGACTTATATAATGTCTGCACCGAGACGTACGGGACGACACGAACTGGATTCTGTAAAAGATTACCAGCGAGGGGCTAAATGGGTTAGGTTAGGTTATATTGCGGTATAGACGTATATAATGTGCCCACCGAGAAGTAGGGGCCGACCCGCCTGGAATGTTGTAAAATACTACATTTGAGATGTTAGGTTGCCTTAGGTTAGGATATATAACGTTATAGACGTATATAATGTCCGCACAGTGACGTACGGGTGACACGAACGGGATTCTGTGAAACATTACCAGCGAGGGTCTAGATGGGTTAGGTTAGGTTATATTACGATATAGACTTATATAATGTTCCCACCGAGAAGTAGGTTCCGCCCCGCCAGGAATGTTGTAAAATACTACATCCGAGATGTTAGGTTGCCTTAGGTTAGGATATAGAACGTTATAGACTTATATAATGTCCGCACCGAGACGTACGGCACGACACGAACGGGATTCTGTAAAACATTACCTGCGAGGGGCTAGGTGGGTTAGCTTAGGTTATATTACGTTGTAGACGTATATAATGTTCCCACCGAGAAGTAGGGGCCGACCCGCCAGGAATTTTGGAAAATACTACATCCGAGACGTTAGGCTGCCTTAGGTTATGATATATAAGGTTGGAAACTTATATAATGTCCGCACCGAGACGTGCGGGACGACACGAACTGGATTCTGTAAAACATTACCAGCGAGGGGCTAAATGGGTTAGGTTAGGTTATATTACGATATAGACGTATATCATGTCCCCACCGAGACGTACGGGACGACACGAACTGGATTCTGTAAAACATTACCAGCGAGGGTCTAGATGGGTTAGGTTAGGTTATATTACGATATAGACTTATATAATGTTCCCACCGAGAAGTAGGTTCCGCCCCGCCAGGAATGTTGTAAAATACTACATCCGAGATGTTAGGTTGCCTTCGGTTAGGACATATAACGTTATAGACTTATATAATGTCCGCACCGATACGTACGGGACGACACGAACGGGATTCTGTATAACATTACCGCCGATGGGCTAGGTGGGTGAGCTTAGGTTATATTACGTTGTAGACGTATACAATGTTCCCACCGAGAAGTAGGTTCCGCCCCGCCAGGAATTTTGGAAAATACTACATCCGATATGTTAGGTTGCCTTAGGTTAGGATATATAACGTTATAGACGCATACAATTTCCCCACCGAGACGTACGGGATGACACGAACTGGATTCTGTAAATCATTACCAGCGAGGGGCTGGATGGGTTAGGTTAGGTAATATTACGTTGTAGACATATATAATGTTCCCACCGAGAAGTAGGGGCCGACCCGCCAGGAATGTTGTAAAATACTACATCCGAGATGTTAGGTTGCCTTAGGTTAGGATATATAACGTTCTAGACGCATATAATTTCCCCACCGAGAAGTACGGGCCGACACGACCGGGATTCTGTAAAACATTACCAGCGAGGGGCTAGATGGGTTAGGTTCGGTTATATTACCTTATAGACGAATATAATGTACCCAACGAGAATTAGGGGCCGACCCGAGTGGAATGTTGTAAAATACTACATTCGAGATGTAAGGTTGCCTTAGGTTAGGATATATAAAGTTATAGACTTATATAATGTCTGCACCGAGACGTACGGGACGACACGAACTGGATTCTGTAAAACATTACCAGCGAGGGGCTAAATGGGTTAGGTTAGGTTATATTACGATATAGACGTATATAATGTTCCCACCGAGAAGTAGGGGCCGACCCGCCAGGTATTTTGGAAAATACTACATCCGAGATGTTAGGCTGCCTTAGGTTAGGATATATAAGGTTAGAGACTTATATAATGTCCGCACCGAGACGTACGGGACGACACGAACTGGATTCTGTAAAACATTACCAGCGAGGGGCTAAATGGGTTAGGTTAGGTTATATTACGATATAGACGTATATCATGTCCCCACCGAGACGTACGGGACGACACGAACTGGATTCTGTAAAACATTACCAGCGAGGGTCTAGATGGGTTAGGTTAGGTTATATTACGATATAGACTTATATAATGTTCCCACCGAGAAGTAGGTTCCGCCCCGCCAGGAATGTTGTAAAATACTACATCCGAGATGTTAGGTTGCCTTCGGTTAGGACATATAACGTTATAGACTTATATAATGTCCGCACCGATACGTACGGGACGACACGAACGGGATTCTGTATAACATTACCGCCGATGGGCTAGGTGGGTTAGCTTAGGTTATATTACGTTGTAGACGTATACAATGTTCCCACCGAGAAGTAGGTTCCGCCCCGCCAGGAATTTTGGAAAATACTACATCCGATATGTTAGGTTGCCTTAGGTTAGGATATATAACGTTATAGACGCATACAATTTCCCCACCGAGACGTACGGGATGACACGAACTGGATTCTGTAAATCATTACCAGCGAGGGGCTGGATGGGTTAGGTTAGGTAATATTACGTTGTAGACATATATAATGTTCCCACCGAGAAGTAGGGGCCGACCCGCCAGGAATGTTGTAAAATACTACATCCGAGATGTTAGGTTGCCTTAGGTTAGGATATATAACGTTCTAGACGCATATAATTTCCCCACCGAGAAGTACGGGCCGACACGACCGGGATTCTGTAAAACATTACCAGCGAGGGGCTAGATGGGTTAGGTTCGGTTATATTACCTTATAGACGAATATAATGTACCCAACGAGAATTAGGGGCCGACCCGAGTGGAATGTTGTAAAATACTACATTCGAGATGTAAGGTTGCCTTAGGTTAGGATATATAAAGTTATAGACTTATATAATGTCTGCACCGAGACGTACGGGACGACACGAACTGGATTCTGTAAAACATTACCAGCGAGGGGCTAAATGGGTTAGGTTAGGTTATATTACGATATAGACGTATATAATGTTCCCACCGAGAAGTAGGGGCCGACCCGCCAGGTATTTTGGAAAATACTACATCCGAGATGTTAGGCTGCCTTAGGTTAGGATATATAAGGTTAGAGACTTATATAATGTCCGCACCGAGACGTACGGGACGACACGAACTGGATTCTGTAAAACATTACCAGCGAGGGGCTAAATGGGTTAGGTTAGGTTATATTACGATATAGACGTATATCATGTCCCCACCGAGACGTACGGGACGACACGAATTGGATTCTGTAAAACATTACCAGCGAGGGTCTAGATGGGTTAGGTTAGGTTATATTACGATATAGACTTATATAATGTTCCCACCGAGAAGTAGGTTCCGCCCCGCCAGGAATGTTGTAAAATACTACATCCGAGATGTTAGGTTGCCTTCGGTTAGGACATATAACGTTATAGACTTATATAATGTCCGCACCGATACGTACGGGACGACACGAACGGGATTCTGTATAACATTACCGCCGATGGGCTAGGTGGGTTAGCTTAGGTTATATTACGTTGTAGACGTATATAATGTTCCCACCGAGAAGTAGGGGCCGACCCGCCAGGAATTTTGGAAAATACTACATCCGATATGTTAGGTTGCCTTAGGTTAGGATATATAACGTTATAGACGTATACAATTTCCCCACCGAGACGTACGGGACGACACGCACTGGGTTCTGTAAAACATTACCAGCGAGGGGCTAGATGGGTTAGGTTAGGTTATATTACGTTATTGACGTATATAATGTTCCCACCGAGAAATAGGGGCCGACTCGCCTGGAATGTTGTAAAATACTACATTTGAGATGTTAGGTTGCCTTAGGTTAGGAAATATAACGTTATAGACGTATATAATGTCCGCACCGTGACGTACGGTGCGACACGAACGGTATTCAGTGAAACATTACCAGCGAGGGTCTAGATGGGTTAGATTAGGTTGTATTACGATATAGACTTATATAATGCTCCTACCGAGAAGTAGGTTCCGCCCCGCCAGGAATGTTGTAAAATACTACATCCGATATGCTAGGTTGCCTTAGGTTAGGATATATAACGTTATAGACGCATACAATTTCCCCGCCGAGACGTACGGGACGACACGAACTGGATTCTGTAAAACATTACCAGCGAGGGGCTAGATGGGTTAGGTTAGGTAATATTACGTTGTAGACGTATATAATGTTCCCACCGAGAAGTATGGGCCGACCCGCCAGGAATGTTGTAAAATACTACATCCGAGATGTTAGGTTGCCTTAGGTTAGGATATATAACGTTCTAGACGCATATAATTTCCCCACCGAGAAGTACGGGCGCGACACGACCGGGATTCTGTAAAACATTACCAGCGAGGGGCTAAATGGGTTAGATTAGGTTATATTACGATATAGACGTATATAATGTCCCCACCGAGACGTACGGGACGACACGAACTGGATTCTGTAAAACATTACCAGCGAGAGGCTAGATGGGTTAGGTTAGGTAATATTACGTTGTAGACGTATATAATGTTCCCACCGAGAAGTAGTTTCCGCCCCGCCAGGAATGTTGTAAAATAATACATCCGAGATGTTAGGTTGCCTTAGGTTAGGATATATAACGTAGTAGACGCATACAATGTCCCGAACGAGACGTACGGGACGACACGAACTGGATTCTGTAAAACATTCCCAGCGAGGGGCTAGATGGGTTAGGTTAGGTAATATTACGTCGTAGACGTATATAATGTTCCCACCGAGAAGTAGGGGCCGACCCGCCAGGTATTTTGGAAAATACTACATCCCAGATGTTAGGCTGGCTTAGGTTATGATATATAAGGTTGGAGACTTATATAATGTCCGCACCGCGACGTACGGGACGACACGAACTGGATTCTGTAAAACATTACCAGCGAGGGGCTAAATGGGTTAGGTTAGGTTATATTACGATATAGACGTATATAATGTCCCCACCGAGATGTACGGGACGACACGAACTGGATTCTGTAAAACATTACCAGCGAGGGTCTAGACGGGTTAGGTTAGGTTATATTACGATATAGACTTATATAATGTTCCCACCGAGAAGTAGGTTCCGCCCCGCCAGGAATGTTGTAAAACACTACATCCGAGATGTTAGGTTGCCTTCGGTTAGGACATATAACGTTATAGACGTATACAATATCCCCACCGAGACGTACGGGACGACACGCACTGGATTCTGTGAAACATTACCAGCGAGGGGCTAGATGGGTGAGGTTAGGTTATATTACGTTATTGACGTATATAATGTTGCCACCGAGAAGTAGGGGCCGACTCGCCTGGAATGTTGTAAAATACTACATTTGAGACGTTAGGTTGCCTTAGGTTAGGAAATATAACGTTATAGACGTATATAATGTCCGCACCGTGACGTACGGTGCGACACGAACGGTATTCAGTGAAGCATTACCAGCGAGGGTCTAGATGGGTTAGATTAGGTTGTATTACGATATAGACTTATATAATGTTCCTACCGAGAAGTAGGTTCCGCCCCGCCAGGAATGTTGTAAAATACTACATCCGATATGTTAGGTTGCCTTAGGTTAGGATATATAACGTTATAGACGCATACAATTTCCCCACCGAGACGTACGGGATGACACGAACTGGATTCTGTAAATCATTACCAGCGAGGGGCTGGATGGGTTAGGTTAGGTAATATTACGTTGTAGACGTATATAATGTTCCCACCGAGAAGTAGGAGCCGACCCGCCAGGAATGTTGTAAAATACTACATCCGAGATGTTAGGTTGCCTTAGGTTAGGATATATAACGTTCTAGACGCATATAATTTCCCCACCGAGAAGTACGGGCCGACACGACCGGGATTCTGTAAAACATTACCAGCGAGGGGCTAGATGGGTTAGGTTAGGTTATATTACCTTATAGACGAATATAATGTACCCAACGAGAATTAGGGGCCGACCCGAGTGGAATGTTGTAAAGTACTACATTCGAGATGTAAGGTTGCCTTAGGTTAGGATATATAAAGTTATAGACTTATATAATGTCTGCACCGAGACGTACGGGACGACACGAACTGGATTCTGTAAAAGATTACCAGCGAGGGGCTAAATGGGTTAGGTTAGGTTATATTGCGGTATAGACGTATATAATGTGCCCACCGAGAAGTAGGGCCCGACCCGCCTGGAATGTTGTAAAATACTACATTTGAGATGTTAGGTTGCCTTAGGTTAGGGTATATAACGTTATAGACGCATACAATTTCCCCACCGAGACGTACGGGACGACACGAACTAGATTCTCTAAAACATTACCAGCGAGGGGCTAGATGGGTTAGGTTAGGTAATATTACGTTGTAGACGTATATAATGTTCCCACCGAGAAGTAGGGGCCGACCCGCCAGGAATGTTGTAAAATAATACATTTGAGATGTTAGGTTGCCTTAGGTTAGGATATATAATGTTATAGACGTATATAATGTCCGCGCCGTGACGTACGGGGCGACACGAACGGCATTCAGTGGAACATTACCAGCGAGGGTCTAGATGGGTTAGGTTAGGTTATATTACGATGTAGACGTATATAATGTTCCCACCGTGAAGTAGGAGCCGACCCGCCTGGAATGTTGTAAAATACTACACCCGAGATGTTAGGTTGCCTTAGGTTAGGATACATAACGTTCTAGACGCATATAATGTCCCAACCGAGAAGTACAGGCCGACACGCCCGGGATTCTGTGAGACATTACCAGCGAGGGGCTAGATGTGATAGATTAGGTTATATTACCTTATAGACGAATATAATGTACCCAACGAGAATTAGGGGCCGACCCGAGTGGAATGTTGTAAAATACTACATTCGAGATGTAAGGTTGCCTTAGGTTAGGATATATAACGTTATAGACTTATATAATGTCTGCACCGAGACGTACGGGACGACACGAACTGGATTCTGTAAAAGATTACCAGCGAGGGGCTAAATGGGTTAGGTTAGGTTATATTGCGGTATAGACGTATATAATGTGCCCACCGAGAAGTAGGGGCCGACCCGCCTGGAATGTTGTAAAATACTACATTTGAGATGTTAGGTTGCCTTAGGTTAGGATATATAACGTTATAGACGTATATAATGTCCGCACAGTGACGTACGGGTGACACGAACGGGATTCTGTGAAACATTACCAGCGAGGGTCTAGATGGGTTAGGTTAGGTTATATTACGATATAGACTTATATAATGTTCCCACCGAGAAGTAGGTTCCGCCCCGCCAGGAATGTTGTAAAATACTACATCCGAGATGTTAGGTTGCCTTAGGTTAGGATATAGAACGTTATAGACTTATATAATGTCCGCACCGAGACGTACGGCACGACACGAACGGGATTCTGTAAAACATTACCTGCGAGGGGCTAGGTGGGTTAGCTTAGGTTATATTACGTTGTAGACGTATATAATGTTCCCACCGAGAAGTAGGGGCCGACCCGCCAGGAATTTTGGAAAATACTACATCCGAGACGTTAGGCTGCCTTAGGTTATGATATATAAGGTTGGAAACTTATATAATGTCCGCACCGAGACGTGCGGGACGACACGAACTGGATTCTGTAAAACATTACCAGCGAGGGGCTAAATGGGTTAGGTTAGGTTATATTACGATATAGACGTATATCATGTCCCCACCGAGACGTACGGGACGACACGAACTGGATTCTGTAAAACATTACCAGCGAGGGTCTAGATGGGTTAGGTTAGGTTATATTACGATATAGACTTATATAATGTTCCCACCGAGAAGTAGGTTCCGCCCCGCCAGGAATGTTGTAAAATACTACATCCGAGATGTTAGGTTGCCTTCGGTTAGGACATATAACGTTATAGACTTATATAATGTCCGCACCGATACGTACGGGACGACACGAACGGGATTCTGTATAACATTACCGCCGATGGGCTAGGTGGGTGAGCTTAGGTTATATTACGTTGTAGACGTATACAATGTTCCCACCGAGAAGTAGGTTCCGCCCCGCCAGGAATTTTGGAAAATACTACATCCGATATGTTAGGTTGCCTTAGGTTAGGATATATAACGTTATAGACGCATACAATTTCCCCACCGAGACGTACGGGATGACACGAACTGGATTCTGTAAATCATTACCAGCGAGGGGCTGGATGGGTTAGGTTAGGTAATATTACGTTGTAGACATATATAATGTTCCCACCGAGAAGTAGGGGCCGACCCGCCAGGAATGTTGTAAAATACTACATCCGAGATGTTAGGTTGCCTTAGGTTAGGATATATAACGTTCTAGACGCATATAATTTCCCCACCGAGAAGTACGGGCCGACACGACCGGGATTCTGTAAAACATTACCAGCGAGGGGCTAGATGGGTTAGGTTCGGTTATATTACCTTATAGACGAATATAATGTACCCAACGAGAATTAGGGGCCGACCCGAGTGGAATGTTGTAAAATACTACATTCGAGATGTAAGGTTGCCTTAGGTTAGGATATATAAAGTTATAGACTTATATAATGTCTGCACCGAGACGTACGGGACGACACGAACTGGATTCTGTAAAACATTACCAGCGAGGGGCTAAATGGGTTAGGTTAGGTTATATTACGATATAGACGTATATAATGTTCCCACCGAGAAGTAGGGGCCGACCCGCCAGGTATTTTGGAAAATACTACATCCGAGATGTTAGGCTGCCTTAGGTTAGGATATATAAGGTTAGAGACTTATATAATGTCCGCACCGAGACGTACGGGACGACACGAACTGGATTCTGTAAAACATTACCAGCGAGGGGCTAAATGGGTTAGGTTAGGTTATATTACGATATAGACGTATATCATGTCCCCACCGAGACGTACGGGACGACACGAACTGGATTCTGTAAAACATTACCAGCGAGGGTCTAGATGGGTTAGGTTAGGTTATATTACGATATAGACTTATATAATGTTCCCACCGAGAAGTAGGTTCCGCCCCGCCAGGAATGTTGTAAAATACTACATCCGAGATGTTAGGTTGCCTTCGGTTAGGACATATAACGTTATAGACTTATATAATGTCCGCACCGATACGTACGGGACGACACGAACGGGATTCTGTATAACATTACCGCCGATGGGCTAGGTGGGTTAGCTTAGGTTATATTACGTTGTAGACGTATACAATGTTCCCACCGAGAAGTAGGTTCCGCCCCGCCAGGAATTTTGGAAAATACTACATCCGATATGTTAGGTTGCCTTAGGTTAGGATATATAACGTTATAGACGCATACAATTTCCCCACCGAGACGTACGGGATGACACGAACTGGATTCTGTAAATCATTACCAGCGAGGGGCTGGATGGGTTAGGTTAGGTAATATTACGTTGTAGACATATATAATGTTCCCACCGAGAAGTAGGGGCCGACCCGCCAGGAATGTTGTAAAATACTACATCCGAGATGTTAGGTTGCCTTAGGTTAGGATATATAACGTTCTAGACGCATATAATTTCCCCACCGAGAAGTACGGGCCGACACGACCGGGATTCTGTAAAACATTACCAGCGAGGGGCTAGATGGGTTAGGTTCGGTTATATTACCTTATAGACGAATATAATGTACCCAACGAGAATTAGGGGCCGACCCGAGTGGAATGTTGTAAAATACTACATTCGAGATGTAAGGTTGCCTTAGGTTAGGATATATAAAGTTATAGACTTATATAATGTCTGCACCGAGACGTACGGGACGACACGAACTGGATTCTGTAAAACATTACCAGCGAGGGGCTAAATGGGTTAGGTTAGGTTATATTACGATATAGACGTATATAATGTTCCCACCGAGAAGTAGGGGCCGACCCGCCAGGTATTTTGGAAAATACTACATCCGAGATGTTAGGCTGCCTTAGGTTAGGATATATAAGGTTAGAGACTTATATAATGTCCGCACCGAGACGTACGGGACGACACGAACTGGATTCTGTAAAACATTACCAGCGAGGGGCTAAATGGGTTAGGTTAGGTTATATTACGATATAGACGTATATCATGTCCCCACCGAGACGTACGGGACGACACGAATTGGATTCTGTAAAACATTACCAGCGAGGGTCTAGATGGGTTAGGTTAGGTTATATTACGATATAGACTTATATAATGTTCCCACCGAGAAGTAGGTTCCGCCCCGCCAGGAATGTTGTAAAATACTACATCCGAGATGTTAGGTTGCCTTCGGTTAGGACATATAACGTTATAGACTTATATAATGTCCGCACCGATACGTACGGGACGACACGAACGGGATTCTGTATAACATTACCGCCGATGGGCTAGGTGGGTTAGCTTAGGTTATATTACGTTGTAGACGTATATAATGTTCCCACCGAGAAGTAGGGGCCGACCCGCCAGGAATTTTGGAAAATACTACATCCGATATGTTAGGTTGCCTTAGGTTAGGATATATAACGTTATAGACGTATACAATTTCCCCACCGAGACGTACGGGACGACACGCACTGGGTTCTGTAAAACATTACCAGCGAGGGGCTAGATGGGTTAGGTTAGGTTATATTACGTTATTGACGTATATAATGTTCCCACCGAGAAATAGGGGCCGACTCGCCTGGAATGTTGTAAAATACTACATTTGAGATGTTAGGTTGCCTTAGGTTAGGAAATATAACGTTATAGACGTATATAATGTCCGCACCGTGACGTACGGTGCGACACGAACGGTATTCAGTGAAACATTACCAGCGAGGGTCTAGATGGGTTAGATTAGGTTGTATTACGATATAGACTTATATAATGCTCCTACCGAGAAGTAGGTTCCGCCCCGCCAGGAATGTTGTAAAATACTACATCCGATATGCTAGGTTGCCTTAGGTTAGGATATATAACGTTATAGACGCATACAATTTCCCCGCCGAGACGTACGGGACGACACGAACTGGATTCTGTAAAACATTACCAGCGAGGGGCTAGATGGGTTAGGTTAGGT
Source organism: Xylocopa violacea (assembly GCA_963969225.1). Taxonomy (NCBI): domain Eukaryota; kingdom Metazoa; phylum Arthropoda; class Insecta; order Hymenoptera; family Apidae; genus Xylocopa; species Xylocopa violacea. The sequence goes on along the minus strand of CAXAJV010000213.1, from coordinate 190,906 downwards.
AATATTACGTTGTAGACGTATATAATGTTCCCACCGAGAAGTAGGGGCCGACCCGCCAGGAATGTTGTAAAATACTACATCCGAGATGTAAGGTTGCCTTAGGTTGGGATATATAACTTTCTAGACGCATATAATTTCCCCACCGAGAAGTACGGGCCGACACGACCGGGATTCTGTAAAACATTACCAGCGATGGGCTAGATGGGTTAGGTTAGGTTATATTATGTTATAGACGTATGTAATGTACCCAACGAGAATTAGGGGCCGACCCGAGTGGTATGTTGTGAAATACTACATTCGAGATGTTAGGTTGCATTAGGTTAGGATATAGAACGTTATAGACTTATATAATGTCCGCACCGAGACGTACGGCACGACACGAACGGGATTCTGTAAAACATTACCAGCGAGGGGCTAGATGGGTTAGGTTAGGTAATATTAGGATACGTCTCGGTGGGGAAATTGTATACGTCTATAACGTTATATACCCTAACCTAAGGCAACCTAACATATCGGATGTAGTATTTTACAACATTCCTGGCGGGGCGGAACCTACTTCTCGGTGGGAACATTATATAAGTCTATATCGTAATATAACCTAATCTAACCCATCTAGACCATCGCTGGTAATGTTTCACAGCGGTATGTTGTGAAATACTACATTCGAGATGTTAGGTTGCCTTAGGTTAGGATATAGAACGTTATAGACTTATATAATGTCCGCACCGAGACGTACGGCACGACACGAACGCGATTCTGTAAAACATTACCAGCGAGGGGCTAGATGGGTTAGGTTAGGTAATATTAGGATACGTCTCGGTGGGGAAATTGTATACGTCTATAACGTTATATATCCTAACCTAAGGCAACCTAACATATCGGATGTAGTATTTTACAACATTCCTGGCGGGGCGGAATCTACTTCTCGGTGGGAACATTATATAAGTCTATATCGTAATATAACCTAATCTAACCCATCTAGACCCTCGCTGGTAATGTTTCACAGCGGTATGTTGTGAAATACTACATTCGAGATGTTAGGTTGCCTTAGGTTAGGATATAGAACGTTATAGACTTATATAATGTCCGCACCGAGACGTACGGCACGACACGAACGCGATTCTGTAAAACATTACCAGCGAGGGGCTAGATGGGTTAGGTTAGGTTATATTACGTTGTAGACGTATATAATGTTCCAACCGAGAAGTAGGGGCCGACCCGCCAGGAATTTTGGAAAATACGACAACCGAGAAGTTAGATATCCTTACGTTAGGATATATAACGTTATAGACGCATACAATGTCCCCACCGTGACGTACGGGTGACACGAACGGGATTCTGTGAAACATTACCAGCGAGGGTCTAGATGGGTTAGATTAGGTTATATTACGATATAGACTTATATAATGTTCCCACCGAGAAGTAGGTTCCGCCCCGCCAGGAATGTTGTAAAATACTACATCCGATATGTTAGGTTGCGTTAGGTTAGGATATATAACGTTATAGACGTATACAATTTCCCCACCGAGACGTACGGGACGACACGAACTGGATTCTGTAAAACATTACGAGCGAGGGGCTAGATGGGTTAGGTTAGGTAATATTACGTTGTAGACGTATATAATGTTCCCACCGAGAAGTATGGGCCGACCCGCCAGGAATGTTGTAAAATACTACATCCGAGATGTTAGGTTGCCTTAGGTTAGGATATATAACGTTCTAGACGCATATAATTTCCCCACCGAGAAGTACGGGCGCGACACGACCGGGATTCTGTAAAACATTACCAGCGAGGGGCTAAATGGGTTAGATTAGGTTATATTACGATATAGACGTATATAATGTCCCCACCGAGACGTACGGGACGACACGAACTGGATTCTGTAAAACATTACCAGCGAGGGGCTAGATGGGTTAGGTTAGGTTATATTACGTTATTGACGTATATAATGTTCCCACCGAGAAATAGGGGCCGACACGCCTGGAATGTTGTAAAATACTACATTTGAGATGTTAGGTTGCCTTAGGTTAGGAAATATAACGTTATAGACGTATATAATGTCCGCACCGTGACGTACGGTGCGACACGAACGGTATTCAGTGAAACATTCCCAGCGAGGGGCTAGATGGGTTAGGTTAGGTAATATTACGTTGTAGACGTATATAATGTTCCCACCGAGAAGTAGGGGCCGACCCGCCAGGTATTTTGGAAAATACTATATCCGAGATGTTAGGCTGCCTTAGGTTATGATATATAAGGTTGGAGACTTATATAATGTCCGCACCGAGACGCACGGGACGACACGAACTGGATTCTGTAAAACATTACCAGCGAGGGGCTAAATGGGTTAGGTTAGATTATATTACGATATAGACGTATATAATGTCCCCACCGAGATGTACGGGACGACACGAACTGGATTCTGTAAAACATTACCAGCGAGGGTCTAGATGGGTTAGGTTAGGTTATATTACGATATAGACTTATATAATGTTCCCACCGAGAAGTAGGTTCCGCCCCGCCAGGTATGTTGTAAAATACTACATCCGAGATGTTAGGTTGCCTTCGGTTAGGACATATAACGTTATAGACTTATATAATGTCCGCACCGATACGTACGGGACGACACGAACGGGATTCTGTATAACATTACCGCCGATGGGCTAGGTGGGTTAGCTTAGGTTATATTACGTTGTAGACGTATATAATGTTCCCACCGAGAAGTAGGGGCCGACCCGCCAGGAATTTTGGAAAATACGACGACCGAGAAGTTAGATAGCCTTACGTTAGGATATATAACGTTCTAGACGCATATAATTTCCCCACCGAGAAGTACGGGCCGACACGACCGGGATTCTGTAAAACATTACCAGCGAGGGGCTAGATGGGTTAGGATAGGTAATATTATGTTGTAGACGTATATAATGTTCCCACCGAGAAGTAGTTTCCGCCCCGCCAGGAATGTTGTAAAATACTACATCCGAGATGTTAGGTTGCCTTAGGTTAGGATATATAACGTTATAGACGCATACAATGTCCCGAACGAGACGTACGGGACGACACGAACTAGATTCTGTAAAACATTCCCAGCGAGGGGCTAGATGGGTTAGGTTAGGTAATATTACGTTGTAGACGTATATAATGTTCCCACCGAGAAGTAGGGGCCGACCCGCCAGGTATTTTGGAAAATACTACATCCGAGATGTTAGGCTGCCTTAGGTTATGATATATAAGGTTGGAGACTTATAGAATGTCCGCACCGAGACGTACGGGACGACACGAACTGGATTCTGTAAAACATTACCGGCGAGGGGCTAAATGGGTTAGGTTAGGTTATATTACGATATAGACGTATATAATGTCCCCACCGAGACGTACGGGACGACACGAACTGGATTCTGTAAAACATTACCAGCGAGGGTCTAGATGGGTTAGGTTAGGTTATATTACGATATAGACTTATATAATGTTACCACCGAGAATTAGGTTCCGCCCCGCCAGGAATGTTGTAAAATACTACATCCGAGATCTTAGGTTGCCTTCGGTTAGGACATATAACGTTATAGACGTACACAATTTCCCCACCGAGACGTACGGGACGACACGCACTGGATTCTGTAAAACATTACCAGCGAGGGGCTAGATGGGTTAGGTTAGGTAATATTACGTTGTAGACTTATATAATGTTCCCACCGAGAAGTAGTTTCCGCCCCGCCAGGAATGTTGTAAAATACTACATCCGAGATGTTTGGTTGCCTTAGGTTAGGATATATAACGTTATAGACGCATACAATGTCCCGAACGAAACGTACGGGACGACACGAACTGGATTCTGTAAAACATACCCAGCGAGGGGCTAGATGGGTTAGGTTAGGTTATATTACGTTGTAGACGTATATAATGTTCCCACCGAGAAGTAGGGGCCGACCCGCCAGGAATTTTGGAAAATACTACATCCGAGACGTTAGGCTGCCTTAGGTTAGGATATATAAGGTTAGAGACTTATATAATGTCCGCACCGAGACGTACGGGACGACACGAACTGGATTCTGTAAAACATTACCATCGAGGGGCTAAATGGGTTAGGTTAGGTTATATTACGATATAGAAGTATATAATGTCTGCACCGAGACGTACCGACGACACGAACTGGATTCTGTAAAACATTACCAGTGAGGGACTAAATGGGTTAGGTTAGGTTATATTGCGGTATAGACGTATATAATGTGCCCACCGAGAAGTAGGGGCCGCCCCGCCTGGAATGTTGTAAAATACTACATTTGAGATGTTAGGTTGCCTTAGGTTAGGATATATAACGTTATAGACGTATATAATGTCCGCACCGTGACGTACGGTGCGACACGAACGGTATTCAGTGAAACATTACCAGCGAGGGTCTAGATGGATTAGATTAGGTTGTATTACGATATAGACGTATATAATGTTCCTACCGAGAAGTAGGTTCCGCCCCGCCAGGAATGTTGTAAAATACTACATCCGATATGTTAGGTTGCCTTAGGTTAGGATATATAACGTTATAGACGCATACAATTTCCCCACCGAGACGTACGGGATGACACGAACTGGATTCTGTAAAACATTACCAGCGAGGGTCTAGATGGGTTAGATTAGGTTGTATTACGATATAGAATTATATAATGTTCCTACCGAGAAGTAGGTTCCGCCCCGCCAGGAATGTTGTAAAATACTGCATCCGATATGTTAGGTTGCCTTAGGTTAGGATATATAACGTTCTAGACGCATATAATTTCCCCACCGAGAAGTACGGGCCGACACGACCGGGATTCTGTAAAACATTACCAGCGAGGGGCTAGATGGGTTAGGTTCGGTTATATTACCTTATAGACGAATATAATGTACCCAACGAGAATTAGGGGCCGACCCGAGTGGAATGTTGTAAAATACTACATTCGAGATGTAAGGTTGCCTTAGGTTAGGATATATAAAGTTATAGACTTATATAATGTCTGCACCGAGACGTACGGGACGACACGAACTGGATTCTGTAAAACATTACCAGCGAGGGGCTAAATGGGTTAGGTTAGGTTATATTACGATATAGACGTATATAATGTTCCCACCGAGAAGTAGGGGCCGACCCGCCAGGTATTTTGGAAAATACTACATCCGAGATGTTAGGCTGCCTTAGGTTAGGATATATAAGGTTAGAGACTTATATAATGTCCGCACCGAGACGTACGGGACGACACGAACTGGATTCTGTAAAACATTACCAGCGAGGGGCTAAATGGGTTAGGTTAGGTTATATTACGATATAGACGTATATCATGTCCCCACCGAGACGTACGGGACGACACGAATTGGATTCTGTAAAACATTACCAGCGAGGGTCTAGATGGGTTAGGTTAGGTTATATTACGATATAGACTTATATAATGTTCCCACCGAGAAGTAGGTTCCGCCCCGCCAGGAATGTTGTAAAATACTACATCCGAGATGTTAGGTTGCCTTCGGTTAGGACATATAACGTTATAGACTTATATAATGTCCGCACCGATACGTACGGGACGACACGAACGGGATTCTGTATAACATTACCGCCGATGGGCTAGGTGGGTTAGCTTAGGTTATATTACGTTGTAGACGTATATAATGTTCTCACCGAGAAGTAGGGGCCGACCCGCCAGGAATTTTGGAAAATACTACATCCGATATGTTAGGTTGCCTTAGGTTAGGATATATAACGTTATAGACGTATACAATTTCCCCACCGAGACGTACGGGACGACACGCACTGGGTTCTGTAAAACATTACCAGCGAGGGGCTAGATGGGTTAGGTTAGGTTATATTACGTTATTGACGTATATAATGTTCCCACCGAGAAATAGGGGCCGACTCGCCTGGAATGTTGTAAAATACTACATTTGAGATGTTAGGTTGCCTTAGGTTAGGAAATATAACGTTATAGACGTATATAATGTCCGCACCGTGACGTACGGTGCGACACGAACGGTATTCAGTGAAACATTACCAGCGAGGGTCTAGATGGGTTAGATTAGGTTGTATTACGATATAGACTTATATAATGCTCCTACCGAGAAGTAGGTTCCGCCCCGCCAGGAATGTTGTAAAATACTACATCCGATATGTTAGGTTGCCTTAGGTTGGGATATATAACTTTCTAGACGCATATAATTTCCCCACCGAGAAGTACGGGCCGACACGACCGGGATTCTGTAAAACATTACCAGCGATGGGCTAGATGGGTTAGGTTAGGTTATATTATGTTATAGACGTATGTAATGTACCCAACGAGAATTAGGGGCCGACCCGAGTGGTATGTTGTGAAATACTACATTCGAGATGTTAGGTTGCATTAGGTTAGGATATATAACTTTCTAGACGCATATAATTTCCCCACCGAGAAGTACGGGCCGACACGACCGGGATTCTGTAAAACATTACCAGCGATGGGCTAGATGGGTTAGGTTAGGTTATATTATGTTATAGACGTATGTAATGTACCCAACGAGAATTAGGGGCCGACCCGAGTGGTATGTTGTGAAATACTACATTCGAGATGTTAGGTTGCATTAGGTTAGGATATAGAACGTTATAGACTTATATAATGTCCGCACCGAGACGTACGGCACGACACGAACGGGATTCTGTAAAACATTACCAGCGAGGGGCTAGATGGGTTAGGTTAGGTAATATTAGGATACGTCTCGGTGGGGAAATTGTATACGTCTATAACGTTATATACCCTAACCTAAGGCAACCTAACATATCGGATGTAGTATTTTACAACATTCCTGGCGGGGCGGAACCTACTTCTCGGTGGGAACATTATATAAGTCTATATCGTAATATAACCTAATCTAACCCATCTAGACCATCGCTGGTAATGTTTCACAGCGGTATGTTGTGAAATACTACATTCGAGATGTTAGGTTGCCTTAGGTTAGGATATAGAACGTTATAGACTTATATAATGTCCGCACCGAGACGTACGGCACGACACGAACGCGATTCTGTAAAACATTACCAGCGAGGGGCTAGATGGGTTAGGTTAGGTAATATTAGGATACGTCTCGGTGGGGAAATTGTATACGTCTATAACGTTATATATCCTAACCTAAGGCAACCTAACATATCGGATGTAGTATTTTACAACATTCCTGGCGGGGCGGAATCTACTTCTCGGTGGGAACATTATATAAGTCTATATCGTAATATAACCTAATCTAACCCATCTAGACCCTCGCTGGTAATGTTTCACAGCGGTATGTTGTGAAATACTACATTCGAGATGTTAGGTTGCCTTAGGTTAGGATATAGAACGTTATAGACTTATATAATGTCCGCACCGAGACGTACGGCACGACACGAACGCGATTCTGTAAAACATTACCAGCGAGGGGCTAGATGGGTTAGGTTAGGTTATATTACGTTGTAGACGTATATAATGTTCCAACCGAGAAGTAGGGGCCGACCCGCCAGGAATTTTGGAAAATACGACAACCGAGAAGTTAGATAGCCTTACGTTAGGATATATAACGTTACAGACGCATACAATGTCCCCACCATGACGTACGGGTGACACGAACGGTATTCTGTGAAACATTACCAGCGAGGGTCTAGATGGGTTAGATTAGGTTATATTACGATATAGACTTATATAATGTTCCCACCGAGAAGTAGGTTCCGCCCCGCCAGGAATGTTGTAAAATACTACATCCGATATGTTAGGTTGCGTTAGGTTAGGATATATAACGTTATAGACGCATACAATGTCCCGAACGAGACGTACGGGACGACACGAACTAGATTCTGTAAAACATTCCCAGCGAGGGGCTAGATGGGTTAGGTTAGGTAATATTACGTTGTAGACGTATATAATGTTCCCAACGAGAAGTAGGGGCCGACCCGCCAGGTATTTTGGAAAATACTACATCCGAGATGTTAGGCTGCCTTAGGTTATGATATATAAGGTTGGAGACTTATAGAATGTCCGCACCGAGACGTACGGGACGACACGAACTGGATTCTGTAAAACATTACCGGCGAGGGGCTAAATGGGTTAGGTTAGGTTATATTACGATATAGACGTATATAATGTCCCCACCGAGACGTACGGGACGACACGAACTGGATTCTGTAAAACATTACCAGCGAGGGTCTAGATGGGTTAGGTTAGGTTATATTACGATATAGACTTATATAATGTTACCACCGAGAAGTAGGTTCCGCCCCGCCAGGAATGTTGTAAAATACTACATCCGAGATCTTAGGTTGCCTTCGGTTAGGACATATAACGTTATAGACGTACACAATTTCCCCACCGAGACGTACGGGACGACACGCACTGGATTCTGTAAAACATTACCAGCGAGGGGCTAGATGGGTTAGGTTAGGTTATATTACGTTATTGACGTATATAATGTTCCCACCGAGAAGTAGGGGCCGACTCGCCTGGAATGTTGTAAAATACTACATTTGAGATGTTAGGTTGCCTTAGGTTAGGAAATATAACGTTATAGACGTATATAATGTCCGCACCGTGACGTACGGTGCGACACGAACGGTATTCAGTGAAACATTACCAGCGAGGGTCTAGATGGGTTAGATTAGGTTGTATTACGATATAGACTTATATAATGTTCCTACCGAGAAGTAGGTTCCGCCCCGCCAGGAATGTTGTAAAATACTACATCCGATATGTTAGGTTGCCTTAGGTTAGGATATATAACGTTATAGACGCATACAATTTCCCCACCGAGACGTACGGGATGACACGAACTGGATTCTGTAAACCATAACCAGCGAGGGGCTAAATGGGTTAGGTTAGGTTATATTACGATATAGAAGTATATAATGTCCCCACCGAAACGTACGGGACGACACGAACTGGATTCTGTAAAACATTACCAGCGAGGGGCTAGATGGCTTAGGTTAGGTAATATTACGTTGTAGACTTATATAATGTTCCCACCGAGAAGTAGTTTCCGCCCCGACAGGAATGTTGTAAAATACTACATCCGAGATGTTAGGTTGCCTTAGGTTAGGATATATAACGTTATAGACGCATACAATGTCCCGAACGAAACGTACGGGACGACACGAACTGGATTCTGTAAAACATACCCAGCGAGGGGCTAGATGGGTTAGGTTAGGTTATATTACGTTGTAGACGTATATAATGTTCCCACCGAGAAGTAGGGGCCGACCCGCCAGGAATTTTGGAAAATACTACATCCGAGACGTTAGGCTGCCTTAGGTTAGGATATATAAGGTTAGAGACTTATATAATGTCCGCACCGAGACGTACGGGACGACACGAACTGGATTCTGTAAAACATTACCATCGAGGGGCTAAATGGGTTAGGTTAGGTTATATTACGATATAGAAGTATATAATGTCTGCACCGAGACGTACCGACGACACGAACTGGATTCTGTAAAACATTACCAGTGAGGGACTAAATGGGTTAGGTTAGGTTATATTGCGGTATAGACGTATATAATGTGCCCACCGAGAAGTAGGGGCCGCCCCGCCTGGAATGTTGTAAAATACTACATTTGAGATGTTAGGTTGCCTTAGGTTAGGATATATAACGTTATAGACGTATATAATGTCCGCACCGTGACGTACGGTGCGACACGAACGGTATTCAGTGAAACATTACCAGCGAGGGTCTAGATGGATTAGATTAGGTTGTATTACGATATAGACGTATATAATGTTCCTACCGAGAAGTAGGTTCCGCCCCGCCAGGAATGTTGTAAAATACTACATCCGATATGTTAGGTTGCCTTAGGTTAGGATATATAACGTTATAGACGCATACAATTTCCCCACCGAGACGTACGGGATGACACGAACTGGATTCTGTAAAACATTACCAGCGAGGGTCTAGATGGGTTAGATTAGGTTGTATTACGATATAGAATTATATAATGTTCCTACCGAGAAGTAGGTTCCGCCCCGCCAGGAATGTTTTAAAATACTGCATCCGATATGTTAGGTTGCCTTAGGTTAGGATATATAACGTTCTAGACGCATATAATTTCCCCATCGAGAAGTACGGGCCGACACGACCGGGATTCTATAAATCATTACCAGCGAGGGTCTAGATGGGTTAGATTAGGTTGTATTACGATATAGAATTATATAATGTTCCTACCGAGAAGTAGGTTCCGCCCCGCCAGGAATGTTGTAAAATACTGCATCCGATATGTTAGGTTGCCTTAGGTTAGGATATATAACGTTCTAGACGCATATAATTTCCCCATCGAGAAGTACGGGCCGACACGACCGGGATTCTGTAAATCATTACCAGCGAGGGGCTAAATGGGTTAGGTTAGGTTATATTACGATATAGACGTATATAATGTCCCCACCGAGGCGTACGGGACGACACGAACTGGATTCTGTAAAACATTACCAGCGAGGGGCTAGATGGTTTAGGTTAGGTAATATTACGTTGTAGACGTATATAATTTTCCCACCGAGAAGTAGGGGCCGCCCCGCCAGGAATGTTGTAAAATACTACATCAGAGATGTTAGGTTGCCTTAGGTTAGGATATATACTGTTATAGACGCATACAATGTCCCCACCGTGACGTACGGGTGACACGAAAGGGATTCTATGAAACATTACCAGCGAGGGTCTAGATGGGTTAGATTAGGTTATATTACGATATAGACTTATATAATGTTCCCACCGAGAAGTAGGTTCCGCCCCGCCAGGAATGTTGTAAAATACTACATCCGATATGTTAGGTTGCGTTAGGTTAGGATATATAACGTTATAGACGTATACAATTTCCCCACCGAGACGTACGGGACGACACGAACTGGATTCTGTAAAACATTACCAGCGAGGGGCTAGATGGGTTAGGTTAGGTAATATTACGTTGTAGACGTATATAATGTTCCCACCGAGAAATAGGGGCCGACTCGCCTGGAATGTTGTAAAGTACTACATCCGAGATGTTAGGTTGCCTTAGGTTAGGATATATAACGTTCTAGACGCATACAATGTCCCGAACGAAACGTACGGGACGACACGAACTGGATTCTGTAAAACATACCCAGCGAGGGGCTAGATGGGTTAGGTTAGGTAATATTACGTTGTAGACGTATATAATGTTCCCACCGAGAAGTATGGGCCGACCCGCCAGGAATGTTGTAAAATACTACATCCGAGATGTTAGGTTGCCTTAGGTTAGGATATATAACGTTCTAGACGCATATAATTTCCCCACCGAGAATTACGGGCGCGACACGACCGGGATTCTGTAAAACATTACCAGCGAGGGGCTAAATGGGTTAGATTAGGTTATATTACGATATAGACGTATATAATGTCCCCACCGAGACGTACGGGACGACACGAACTGGATTCTGTAAAACATTACCAGCGAGGGGCTAGATGGGTTAGGTTAGGTTATATTACGTTATTGACGTATATAATGTTCCCACCGAGAAATAGGGGCCGACTCGCCTGGAATGTTGTAAAATACTACATTTGAGATGTTAGGTTGCCTTAGGTTAGGATATATAACGTTATAGACGCATACAATTTCCCCACCGAGACGTACGGGATGACACGAACTGGATTCTGTAAAACATTACCAGCGAGGGGCTGGATGGGTTAGGTTAGGTAATATTACGTTGTAGACGTATATAATGTTCCCACCGAGAAGTAGGGGCCGACCCGCCAGGAATTTTGGAAAATACTACATCCGATATGTTAGGTTGCCTTAGGTTAGGATATATAACGTTATAGACGTATACAATTTCCCCACCGAGACGTACGGGACGACACGCACTGGGTTCTGTAAAACATTACCAGCGAGGGGCTAGATGGGTTAGGTTAGGTTATATTACGTTATTGACGTATATAATGTTCCCACCGAGAAATAGGGGCCGACTCGCCTGGAATGTTGTAAAATACTACATTTGAGATGTTAGGTTGCCTTAGGTTAGGAAATATAACGTTATAGACGTATATAATGTCCGCACCGTGACGTACGGTGCGACACGAACGGTATTCAGTGAAACATTACCAGCGAGGGTCTAGATGGGTTAGATTAGGTTGTATTACGATATAGACTTATATAATGCTCCTACCGAGAAGTAGGTTCCGCCCCGCCAGGAATGTTGTAAAATACTACATCCGATATGTTAGGTTGCCTTAGGTTGGGATATATAACTTTCTAGACGCATATAATTTCCCCACCGAGAAGTACGGGCCGACACGACCGGGATTCTGTAAAACATTACCAGCGATGGGCTAGATGGGTTAGGTTAGGTTATATTATGTTATAGACGTATGTAATGTACCCAACGAGAATTAGGGGCCGACCCGAGTGGTATGTTGTGAAATACTACATTCGAGATGTTAGGTTGCATTAGGTTAGGATATATAACTTTCTAGACGCATATAATTTCCCCACCGAGAAGTACGGGCCGACACGACCGGGATTCTGTAAAACATTACCAGCGATGGGCTAGATGGGTTAGGTTAGGTTATATTATGTTATAGACGTATGTAATGTACCCAACGAGAATTAGGGGCCGACCCGAGTGGTATGTTGTGAAATACTACATTCGAGATGTTAGGTTGCATTAGGTTAGGATATAGAACGTTATAGACTTATATAATGTCCGCACCGAGACGTACGGCACGACACGAACGGGATTCTGTAAAACATTACCAGCGAGGGGCTAGATGGGTTAGGTTAGGTAATATTAGGATACGTCTCGGTGGGGAAATTGTATACGTCTATAACGTTATATACCCTAACCTAAGGCAACCTAACATATCGGATGTAGTATTTTACAACATTCCTGGCGGGGCGGAACCTACTTCTCGGTGGGAACATTATATAAGTCTATATCGTAATATAACCTAATCTAACCCATCTAGACCATCGCTGGTAATGTTTCACAGCGGTATGTTGTGAAATACTACATTCGAGATGTTAGGTTGCCTTAGGTTAGGATATAGAACGTTATAGACTTATATAATGTCCGCACCGAGACGTACGGCACGACACGAACGCGATTCTGTAAAACATTACCAGCGAGGGGCTAGATGGGTTAGGTTAGGTAATATTAGGATACGTCTCGGTGGGGAAATTGTATACGTCTATAACGTTATATATCCTAACCTAAGGCAACCTAACATATCGGATGTAGTATTTTACAACATTCCTGGCGGGGCGGAATCTACTTCTCGGTGGGAACATTATATAAGTCTATATCGTAATATAACCTAATCTAACCCATCTAGACCCTCGCTGGTAATGTTTCACAGCGGTATGTTGTGAAATACTACATTCGAGATGTTAGGTTGCCTTAGGTTAGGATATAGAACGTTATAGACTTATATAATGTCCGCACCGAGACGTACGGCACGACACGAACGCGATTCTGTAAAACATTACCAGCGAGGGGCTAGATGGGTTAGGTTAGGTTATATTACGTTGTAGACGTATATAATGTTCCAACCGAGAAGTAGGGGCCGACCCGCCAGGAATTTTGGAAAATACGACAACCGAGAAGTTAGATAGCCTTACGTTAGGATATATAACGTTACAGACGCATACAATGTCCCCACCATGACGTACGGGTGACACGAACGGGATTCTGTGAAACATTACCAGCGAGGGTCTAGATGGGTTAGATTAGGTTATATTACGATATAGACTTATATAATGTTCCCACCGAGAAGTAGGTTCCGCCCCGCCAGGAATGTTGTAAAATACTACATCCGATATGTTAGGTTGCGTTAGGTTAGGATATATAACGTTATAGACGCATACAATGTCCCGAACGAGACGTACGGGACGACACGAACTAGATTCTGTAAAACATTCCCAGCGAGGGGCTAGATGGGTTAGGTTAGGTAATATTACGTTGTAGACGTATATAATGTTCCCAACGAGAAGTAGGGGCCGACCCGCCAGGTATTTTGGAAAATACTACATCCGAGATGTTAGGCTGCCTTAGGTTATGATATATAAGGTTGGAGACTTATAGAATGTCCGCACCGAGACGTACGGGACGACACGAACTGGATTCTGTAAAACATTACCGGCGAGGGGCTAAATGGGTTAGGTTAGGTTATATTACGATATAGACGTATATAATGTCCCCACCGAGACGTACGGGACGACACGAACTGGATTCTGTAAAACATTACCAGCGAGGGTCTAGATGGGTTAGGTTAGGTTATATTACGATATAGACTTATATAATGTTACCACCGAGAAGTAGGTTCCGCCCCGCCAGGAATGTTGTAAAATACTACATCCGAGATCTTAGGTTGCCTTCGGTTAGGACATATAACGTTATAGACGTACACAATTTCCCCACCGAGACGTACGGGACGACACGCACTGGATTCTGTAAAACATTACCAGCGAGGGGCTAGATGGGTTAGGTTAGGTTATATTACGTTATTGACGTATATAATGTTCCCACCGAGAAGTAGGGGCCGACTCGCCTGGAATGTTGTAAAATACTACATTTGAGATGTTAGGTTGCCTTAGGTTAGGAAATATAACGTTATAGACGTATATAATGTCCGCACCGTGACGTACGGTGCGACACGAACGGTATTCAGTGAAACATTACCAGCGAGGGTCTAGATGGGTTAGATTAGGTTGTATTACGATATAGACTTATATAATGTTCCTACCGAGAAGTAGGTTCCGCCCCGCCAGGAATGTTGTAAAATACTACATCCGATATGTTAGGTTGCCTTAGGTTAGGATATATAACGTTATAGACGCATACAATTTCCCCACCGAGACGTACGGGATGACACGAACTGGATTCTGTAAACCATAACCAGCGAGGGGCTAAATGGGTTAGGTTAGGTTATATTACGATATAGAAGTATATAATGTCCCCACCGAAACGTACGGGACGACACGAACTGGATTCTGTAAAACATTACCAGCGAGGGGCTAGATGGCTTAGGTTAGGTAATATTACGTTGTAGACTTATATAATGTTCCCACCGAGAAGTAGTTTCCGCCCCGCCAGGAATGTTGTAAAATACTACATCCGAGATGTTAGGTTGCCTTAGGTTAGGATATATAACGTTATAGACGCATACAATGTCCCGAACGAAACGTACGGGACGACACGAACTGGATTCTGTAAAACATACCCAGCGAGGGGCTAGATGGGTTAGGTTAGGTTATATTACGTTGTAGACGTATATAATGTTCCCACCGAGAAGTAGGGGCCGACCCGCCAGGAATTTTGGAAAATACTACATCCGAGACGTTAGGCTGCCTTAGGTTAGGATATATAAGGTTAGAGACTTATATAATGTCCGCACCGAGACGTACGGGACGACACGAACTGGATTCTGTAAAACATTACCATCGAGGGGCTAAATGGGTTAGGTTAGGTTATATTACGATATAGAAGTATATAATGTCTGCACCGAGACGTACCGACGACACGAACTGGATTCTGTAAAACATTACCAGTGAGGGACTAAATGGGTTAGGTTAGGTTATATTGCGGTATAGACGTATATAATGTGCCCACCGAGAAGTAGGGGCCGCCCCGCCTGGAATGTTGTAAAATACTACATTTGAGATGTTAGGTTGCCTTAGGTTAGGATATATAACGTTATAGACGTATATAATGTCCGCACCGTGACGTACGGTGCGACACGAACGGTATTCAGTGAAACATTACCAGCGAGGGTCTAGATGGATTAGATTAGGTTGTATTACGATATAGACGTATATAATGTTCCTACCGAGAAGTAGGTTCCGCCCCGCCAGGAATGTTGTAAAATACTACATCCGATATGTTAGGTTGCCTTAGGTTAGGATATATAACGTTATAGACGCATACAATTTCCCCACCGAGACGTACGGGATGACACGAACTGGATTCTGTAAAACATTACCAGCGAGGGTCTAGATGGGTTAGATTAGGTTGTATTACGATATAGAATTATATAATGTTCCTACCGAGAAGTAGGTTCCGCCCCGCCAGGAATGTTTTAAAATACTGCATCCGATATGTTAGGTTGCCTTAGGTTAGGATATATAACGTTCTAGACGCATATAATTTCCCCATCGAGAAGTACGGGCCGACACGACCGGGATTCTATAAATCATTACCAGCGAGGGTCTAGATGGGTTAGATTAGGTTGTATTACGATATAGAATTATATAATGTTCCTACCGAGAAGTAGGTTCCGCCCCGCCAGGAATGTTGTAAAATACTGCATCCGATATGTTAGGTTGCCTTAGGTTAGGATATATAACGTTCTAGACGCATATAATTTCCCCATCGAGAAGTACGGGCCGACACGACCGGGATTCTGTAAATCATTACCAGCGAGGGGCTAAATGGGTTAGGTTAGGTTATATTACGATATAGACGTATATAATGTCCCCACCGAGGCGTACGGGACGACACGAACTGGATTCTGTAAAACATTACCAGCGAGGGGCTAGATGGTTTAGGTTAGGTAATATTACGTTGTAGACGTATATAATTTTCCCACCGAGAAGTAGGGGCCGCCCCGCCAGGAATGTTGTAAAATACTACATCAGAGATGTTAGGTTGCCTTAGGTTAGGATATATACTGTTATAGACGCATACAATGTCCCCACCGTGACGTACGGGTGACACGAAAGGGATTCTATGAAACATTACCAGCGAGGGTCTAGATGGGTTAGATTAGGTTATATTACGATATAGACTTATATAATGTTCCCACCGAGAAGTAGGTTCCGCCCCGCCAGGAATGTTGTAAAATACTACATCCGATATGTTAGGTTGCGTTAGGTTAGGATATATAACGTTATAGACGTATACAATTTCCCCACCGAGACGTACGGGACGACACGAACTGGATTCTGTAAAACATTACCAGCGAGGGGCTAGATGGGTTAGGTTAGGTAATATTACGTTGTAGACGTATATAATGTTCCCACCGAGAAATAGGGGCCGACTCGCCTGGAATGTTGTAAAGTACTACATCCGAGATGTTAGGTTGCCTTAGGTTAGGATATATAACGTTCTAGACGCATACAATGTCCCGAACGAAACGTACGGGACGACACGAACTGGATTCTGTAAAACATACCCAGCGAGGGGCTAGATGGGTTAGGTTAGGTAATATTACGTTGTAGACGTATATAATGTTCCCACCGAGAAGTATGGGCCGACCCGCCAGGAATGTTGTAAAATACTACATCCGAGATGTTAGGTTGCCTTAGGTTAGGATATATAACGTTCTAGACGCATATAATTTCCCCACCGAGAATTACGGGCGCGACACGACCGGGATTCTGTAAAACATTACCAGCGAGGGGCTAAATGGGTTAGATTAGGTTATATTACGATATAGACGTATATAATGTCCCCACCGAGACGTACGGGACGACACGAACTGGATTCTGTAAAACATTACCAGCGAGGGGCTAGATGGGTTAGGTTAGGTTATATTACGTTATTGACGTATATAATGTTCCCACCGAGAAATAGGGGCCGACTCGCCTGGAATGTTGTAAAATACTACATTTGAGATGTTAGGTTGCCTTAGGTTAGGATATATAACGTTATAGACGCATACAATTTCCCCACCGAGACGTACGGGATGACACGAACTGGATTCTGTAAAACATTACCAGCGAGGGGCTGGATGGGTTAGGTTAGGTAATATTACGTTGTAGACGTATATAATGTTCCCACCGAGAAGTAGGGGCCGACCCGCCAGGAATGTTGTAAAATACTACATCCGAGATGTTAGGTTGCCTTAGGTTAGGATATATAACGTTCTAGACGCATATAATTTCCCCACCGAGAAGTACGGGCCGACACGCCCGGGATTCTGTAAAACATTACCAGCGAGGGGCTAGATGGCTTAGGTTAGGTAATATTACGTTGTAGACTTATATAATGTTCCCACCGAGAAGTAGTTTCCGCCCCGCCAGGAATGTTGTAAAATACTACATCCGAGATGTTAGGTTGCCTTAGGTTAGGATATATAACGTTATAGACGCATACAATGTCCCGAACGAAACGTACGGGACGACACGAACTGGATTCTGTAAAACATACCCAGCGAGGGGCTAGATGGGTTAGGTTAGGTTATATTACGTTGTAGACGTATATAATGTTCCCACCGAGAAGTAGGGGCCGACCCGCCAGGAATTTTGGAAAATACTACATCCGAGACGTTAGGCTGCCTTAGGTTAGGATATATAAGGTTAGAGACTTATATAATGTCCGCACCGAGACGTACGGGACGACACGAACTGGATTCTGTAAAACATTACCATCGAGGGGCTAAATGGGTTAGGTTAGGTTATATTACGATATAGAAGTATATAATGTCTGCACCGAGACGTACCGACGACACGAACTGGATTCTGTAAAACATTACCAGTGAGGGACTAAATGGGTTAGGTTAGGTTATATTGCGGTATAGACGTATATAATGTGCCCACCGAGAAGTAGGGGCCGCCCCGCCTGGAATGTTGTAAAATACTACATTTGAGATGTTAGGTTGCCTTAGGTTAGGATATATAACGTTATAGACGTATATAATGTCCGCACCGTGACGTACGGTGCGACACGAACGGTATTCAGTGAAACATTACCAGCGAGGGTCTAGATGGATTAGATTAGGTTGTATTACGATATAGACGTATATAATGTTCCTACCGAGAAGTAGGTTCCGCCCCGCCAGGAATGTTGTAAAATACTACATCCGATATGTTAGGTTGCCTTAGGTTAGGATATATAACGTTATAGACGCATACAATTTCCCCACCGAGACGTACGGGATGACACGAACTGGATTCTGTAAAACATTACCAGCGAGGGTCTAGATGGGTTAGATTAGGTTGTATTACGATATAGAATTATATAATGTTCCTACCGAGAAGTAGGTTCCGCCCCGCCAGGAATGTTGTAAAATACTGCATCCGATATGTTAGGTTGCCTTAGGTTAGGATATATAACGTTCTAGACGCATATAATTTCCCCACCGAGAAGTACGGGCCGACACGACCGGGATTCTGTAAAACATTACCAGCGAGGGGCTAGATGGGTTAGGTTCGGTTATATTACCTTATAGACGAATATAATGTACCCAACGAGAATTAGGGGCCGACCCGAGTGGAATGTTGTAAAATACTACATTCGAGATGTAAGGTTGCCTTAGGTTAGGATATATAAAGTTATAGACTTATATAATGTCTGCACCGAGACGTACGGGACGACACGAACTGGATTCTGTAAAACATTACCAGCGAGGGGCTAAATGGGTTAGGTTAGGTTATATTACGATATAGACGTATATAATGTTCCCACCGAGAAGTAGGGGCCGACCCGCCAGGTATTTTGGAAAATACTACATCCGAGATGTTAGGCTGCCTTAGGTTAGGATATATAAGGTTAGAGACTTATATAATGTCCGCACCGAGACGTACGGGACGACACGAACTGGATTCTGTAAAACATTACCAGCGAGGGGCTAAATGGGTTAGGTTAGGTTATATTACGATATAGACGTATATCATGTCCCCACCGAGACGTACGGGACGACACGAATTGGATTCTGTAAAACATTACCAGCGAGGGTCTAGATGGGTTAGGTTAGGTTATATTACGATATAGACTTATATAATGTTCCCACCGAGAAGTAGGTTCCGCCCCGCCAGGAATGTTGTAAAATACTACATCCGAGATGTTAGGTTGCCTTCGGTTAGGACATATAACGTTATAGACTTATATAATGTCCGCACCGATACGTACGGGACGACACGAACGGGATTCTGTATAACATTACCGCCGATGGGCTAGGTGGGTTAGCTTAGGTTATATTACGTTGTAGACGTATATAATGTTCTCACCGAGAAGTAGGGGCCGACCCGCCAGGAATTTTGGAAAATACTACATCCGATATGTTAGGTTGCCTTAGGTTAGGATATATAACGTTATAGACGTATACAATTTCCCCACCGAGACGTACGGGACGACACGCACTGGGTTCTGTAAAACATTACCAGCGAGGGGCTAGATGGGTTAGGTTAGGTTATATTACGTTATTGACGTATATAATGTTCCCACCGAGAAATAGGGGCCGACTCGCCTGGAATGTTGTAAAATACTACATTTGAGATGTTAGGTTGCCTTAGGTTAGGAAATATAACGTTATAGACGTATATAATGTCCGCACCGTGACGTACGGTGCGACACGAACGGTATTCAGTGAAACATTACCAGCGAGGGTCTAGATGGGTTAGATTAGGTTGTATTACGATATAGACTTATATAATGCTCCTACCGAGAAGTAGGTTCCGCCCCGCCAGGAATGTTGTAAAATACTACATCCGATATGTTAGGTTGCCTTAGGTTGGGATATATAACTTTCTAGACGCATATAATTTCCCCACCGAGAAGTACGGGCCGACACGACCGGGATTCTGTAAAACATTACCAGCGATGGGCTAGATGGGTTAGGTTAGGTTATATTATGTTATAGACGTATGTAATGTACCCAACGAGAATTAGGGGCCGACCCGAGTGGTATGTTGTGAAATACTACATTCGAGATGTTAGGTTGCATTAGGTTAGGATATATAACTTTCTAGACGCATATAATTTCCCCACCGAGAAGTACGGGCCGACACGACCGGGATTCTGTAAAACATTACCAGCGATGGGCTAGATGGGTTAGGTTAGGTTATATTATGTTATAGACGTATGTAATGTACCCAACGAGAATTAGGGGCCGACCCGAGTGGTATGTTGTGAAATACTACATTCGAGATGTTAGGTTGCATTAGGTTAGGATATAGAACGTTATAGACTTATATAATGTCCGCACCGAGACGTACGGCACGACACGAACGGGATTCTGTAAAACATTACCAGCGAGGGGCTAGATGGGTTAGGTTAGGTAATATTAGGATACGTCTCGGTGGGGAAATTGTATACGTCTATAACGTTATATACCCTAACCTAAGGCAACCTAACATATCGGATGTAGTATTTTACAACATTCCTGGCGGGGCGGAACCTACTTCTCGGTGGGAACATTATATAAGTCTATATCGTAATATAACCTAATCTAACCCATCTAGACCATCGCTGGTAATGTTTCACAGCGGTATGTTGTGAAATACTACATTCGAGATGTTAGGTTGCCTTAGGTTAGGATATAGAACGTTATAGACTTATATAATGTCCGCACCGAGACGTACGGCACGACACGAACGCGATTCTGTAAAACATTACCAGCGAGGGGCTAGATGGGTTAGGTTAGGTAATATTAGGATACGTCTCGGTGGGGAAATTGTATACGTCTATAACGTTATATATCCTAACCTAAGGCAACCTAACATATCGGATGTAGTATTTTACAACATTCCTGGCGGGGCGGAATCTACTTCTCGGTGGGAACATTATATAAGTCTATATCGTAATATAACCTAATCTAACCCATCTAGACCCTCGCTGGTAATGTTTCACAGCGGTATGTTGTGAAATACTACATTCGAGATGTTAGGTTGCCTTAGGTTAGGATATAGAACGTTATAGACTTATATAATGTCCGCACCGAGACGTACGGCACGACACGAACGCGATTCTGTAAAACATTACCAGCGAGGGGCTAGATGGGTTAGGTTAGGTTATATTACGTTGTAGACGTATATAATGTTCCAACCGAGAAGTAGGGGCCGACCCGCCAGGAATTTTGGAAAATACGACAACCGAGAAGTTAGATAGCCTTACGTTAGGATATATAACGTTACAGACGCATACAATGTCCCCACCATGACGTACGGGTGACACGAACGGGATTCTGTGAAACATTACCAGCGAGGGTCTAGATGGGTTAGATTAGGTTATATTACGATATAGACTTATATAATGTTCCCACCGAGAAGTAGGTTCCGCCCCGCCAGGAATGTTGTAAAATACTACATCCGATATGTTAGGTTGCGTTAGGTTAGGATATATAACGTTATAGACGCATACAATGTCCCGAACGAGACGTACGGGACGACACGAACTAGATTCTGTAAAACATTCCCAGCGAGGGGCTAGATGGGTTAGGTTAGGTAATATTACGTTGTAGACGTATATAATGTTCCCAACGAGAAGTAGGGGCCGACCCGCCAGGTATTTTGGAAAATACTACATCCGAGATGTTAGGCTGCCTTAGGTTATGATATATAAGGTTGGAGACTTATAGAATGTCCGCACCGAGACGTACGGGACGACACGAACTGGATTCTGTAAAACATTACCGGCGAGGGGCTAAATGGGTTAGGTTAGGTTATATTACGATATAGACGTATATAATGTCCCCACCGAGACGTACGGGACGACACGAACTGGATTCTGTAAAACATTACCAGCGAGGGTCTAGATGGGTTAGGTTAGGTTATATTACGATATAGACTTATATAATGTTACCACCGAGAAGTAGGTTCCGCCCCGCCAGGAATGTTGTAAAATACTACATCCGAGATCTTAGGTTGCCTTCGGTTAGGACATATAACGTTATAGACGTACACAATTTCCCCACCGAGACGTACGGGACGACACGCACTGGATTCTGTAAAACATTACCAGCGAGGGGCTAGATGGGTTAGGTTAGGTTATATTACGTTATTGACGTATATAATGTTCCCACCGAGAAGTAGGGGCCGACTCGCCTGGAATGTTGTAAAATACTACATTTGAGATGTTAGGTTGCCTTAGGTTAGGAAATATAACGTTATAGACGTATATAATGTCCGCACCGTGACGTACGGTGCGACACGAACGGTATTCAGTGAAACATTACCAGCGAGGGTCTAGATGGGTTAGATTAGGTTGTATTACGATATAGACTTATATAATGTTCCTACCGAGAAGTAGGTTCCGCCCCGCCAGGAATGTTGTAAAATACTACATCCTATATGTTAGGTTGCCTTAGGTTAGGATATATAACGTTATAGACGCATACAATTTCCCCACCGAGACGTACGGGATGACACGAACTGGATTCTGTAAACCATAACCAGCGAGGGGCTAAATGGGTTAGGTTAGGTTATATTACGATATAGAAGTATATAATGTCCCCACCGAAACGTACGGGACGACACGAACTGGATTCTGTAAAACATTACCAGCGAGGGGCTAGATGGGTTAGGTTAGGTTATATTACGTTGTAGACGTATATAATGTTCCCACCGAGAAGTAGGGGCCGACCCGCCAGGAATTTTGGAAAATACTACATCCGAGACGTTAGGCTGCCTTAGGTTAGGATATATAAGGTTAGAGACTTATATAATGTCCGCACCGAGACGTACGGGACGACACGAACTGGATTCTGTAAAACATTACCATCGAGGGGCTAAATGGGTTAGGTTAGGTTATATTACGATATAGAAGTATATAATGTCTGCACCGAGACGTACCGACGACACGAACTGGATTCTGTAAAACATTACCAGTGAGGGACTAAATGGGTTAGGTTAGGTTATATTGCGGTATAGACGTATATAATGTGCCCACCGAGAAGTAGGGGCCGCCCCGCCTGGAATGTTGTAAAATACTACATTTGAGATGTTAGGTTGCCTTAGGTTAGGATATATAACGTTATAGACGTATATAATGTCCGCACCGTGACGTACGGTGCGACACGAACGGTATTCAGTGAAACATTACCAGCGAGGGTCTAGATGGATTAGATTAGGTTGTATTACGATATAGACGTATATAATGTTCCTACCGAGAAGTAGGTTCCGCCCCGCCAGGAATGTTGTAAAATACTACATCCGATATGTTAGGTTGCCTTAGGTTAGGATATATAACGTTATAGACGCATACAATTTCCCCACCGAGACGTACGGGATGACACGAACTGGATTCTGTAAAACATTACCAGCGAGGGTCTAGATGGGTTAGATTAGGTTGTATTACGATATAGAATTATATAATGTTCCTACCGAGAAGTAGGTTCCGCCCCGCCAGGAATGTTTTAAAATACTGCATCCGATATGTTAGGTTGCCTTAGGTTAGGATATATAACGTTCTAGACGCATATAATTTCCCCATCGAGAAGTACGGGCCGACACGACCGGGATTCTATAAATCATTACCAGCGAGGGTCTAGATGGGTTAGATTAGGTTGTATTACGATATAGAATTATATAATGTTCCTACCGAGAAGTAGGTTCCGCCCCGCCAGGAATGTTGTAAAATACTGCATCCGATATGTTAGGTTGCCTTAGGTTAGGATATATAACGTTCTAGACGCATATAATTTCCCCATCGAGAAGTACGGGCCGACACGACCGGGATTCTGTAAATCATTACCAGCGAGGGGCTAAATGGGTTAGGTTAGGTTATATTACGATATAGACGTATATAATGTCCCCACCGAGGCGTACGGGACGACACGAACTGGATTCTGTAAAACATTACCAGCGAGGGGCTAGATGGTTTAGGTTAGGTAATATTACGTTGTAGACGTATATAATTTTCCCACCGAGAAGTAGGGGCCGCCCCGCCAGGAATGTTGTAAAATACTACATCAGAGATGTTAGGTTGCCTTAGGTTAGGATATATACTGTTATAGACGCATACAATGTCCCCACCGTGACGTACGGGTGACACGAAAGGGATTCTATGAAACATTACCAGCGAGGGTCTAGATGGGTTAGATTAGGTTATATTACGATATAGACTTATATAATGTTCCCACCGAGAAGTAGGTTCCGCCCCGCCAGGAATGTTGTAAAATACTACATCCGATATGTTAGGTTGCGTTAGGTTAGGATATATAACGTTATAGACGTATACAATTTCCCCACCGAGACGTACGGGACGACACGAACTGGATTCTGTAAAACATTACCAGCGAGGGGCTAGATGGGTTAGGTTAGGTAATATTACGTTGTAGACGTATATAATGTTCCCACCGAGAAATAGGGGCCGACTCGCCTGGAATGTTGTAAAGTACTACATCCGAGATGTTAGGTTGCCTTAGGTTAGGATATATAACGTTCTAGACGCATACAATGTCCCGAACGAAACGTACGGGACGACACGAACTGGATTCTGTAAAACATACCCAGCGAGGGGCTAGATGGGTTAGGTTAGGTAATATTACGTTGTAGACGTATATAATGTTCCCACCGAGAAGTATGGGCCGACCCGCCAGGAATGTTGTAAAATACTACATCCGAGATGTTAGGTTGCCTTAGGTTAGGATATATAACGTTCTAGACGCATATAATTTCCCCACCGAGAATTACGGGCGCGACACGACCGGGATTCTGTAAAACATTACCAGCGAGGGGCTAAATGGGTTAGATTAGGTTATATTACGATATAGACGTATATAATGTCCCCACCGAGACGTACGGGACGACACGAACTGGATTCTGTAAAACATTACCAGCGAGGGGCTAGATGGGTTAGGTTAGGTTATATTACGTTATTGACGTATATAATGTTCCCACCGAGAAATAGGGGCCGACTCGCCTGGAATGTTGTAAAATACTACATTTGAGATGTTAGGTTGCCTTAGGTTAGGATATATAACGTTATAGACGCATACAATTTCCCCACCGAGACGTACGGGATGACACGAACTGGATTCTGTAAAACATTACCAGCGAGGGGCTGGATGGGTTAGGTTAGGTAATATTACGTTGTAGACGTATATAATGTTCCCACCGAGAAGTAGGGGCCGACCCGCCAGGAATGTTGTAAAATACTACATCCGAGATGTTAGGTTGCCTTAGGTTAGGATATATAACGTTCTAGACGCATATAATTTCCCCACAGAGAAGTACGGGCCGACACGCCCGGGATTCTGTAAAACATTACCAGCGAGGGGCTAGATGGCTTAGGTTAGGTAATATTACGTTGTAGACTTATATAATGTTCCCACCGAGAAGTAGTTTCCGCCCCGCCAGGAATGTTGTAAAATACTACATCCGAGATGTTAGGTTGCCTTAGGTTAGGATATATAACGTTATAGACGCATACAATGTCCCGAACGAAACGTACGGGACGACACGAACTGGATTCTGTAAAACATACCCAGCGAGGGGCTAGATGGGTTAGGTTAGGTTATATTACGTTGTAGACGTATATAATGTTCCCACCGAGAAGTAGGGGCCGACCCGCCAGGAATTTTGGAAAATACTACATCCGAGACGTTAGGCTGCCTTAGGTTAGGATATATAAGGTTAGAGACTTATATAATGTCCGCACCGAGACGTACGGGACGACACGAACTGGATTCTGTAAAACATTACCATCGAGGGGCTAAATGGGTTAGGTTAGGTTATATTACGATATAGAAGTATATAATGTCTGCACCGAGACGTACCGACGACACGAACTGGATTCTGTAAAACATTACCAGTGAGGGACTAAATGGGTTAGGTTAGGTTATATTGCGGTATAGACGTATATAATGTGCCCACCGAGAAGTAGGGGCCGCCCCGCCTGGAATGTTGTAAAATACTACATTTGAGATGTTAGGTTGCCTTAGGTTAGGATATATAACGTTATAGACGTATATAATGTCCGCACCGTGACGTACGGTGCGACACGAACGGTATTCAGTGAAACATTACCAGCGAGGGTCTAGATGGATTAGATTAGGTTGTATTACGATATAGACGTATATAATGTTCCTACCGAGAAGTAGGTTCCGCCCCGCCAGGAATGTTGTAAAATACTACATCCGATATGTTAGGTTGCCTTAGGTTAGGATATATAACGTTCTAGACGCATATAATTTCCCCATCGAGAAGTACGGGCCGACACGACCGGGATTCTATAAATCATTACCAGCGAGGGTCTAGATGGGTTAGATTAGGTTGTATTACGATATAGAATTATATAATGTTCCTACCGAGAAGTAGGTTCCGCCCCGCCAGGAATGTTGTAAAATACTGCATCCGATATGTTAGGTTGCCTTAGGTTAGGATATATAACGTTCTAGACGCATATAATTTCCCCATCGAGAAGTACGGGCCGACACGACCGGGATTCTGTAAATCATTACCAGCGAGGGGCTAAATGGGTTAGGTTAGGTTATATTACGATATAGACGTATATAATGTCCCCACCGAGGCGTACGGGACGACACGAACTGGATTCTGTAAAACATTACCAGCGAGGGGCTAGATGGTTTAGGTTAGGTAATATTACGTTGTAGACGTATATAATTTTCCCACCGAGAAGTAGGGGCCGCCCCGCCAGGAATGTTGTAAAATACTACATCAGAGATGTTAGGTTGCCTTAGGTTAGGATATATACTGTTATAGACGCATACAATGTCCCCACCGTGACGTACGGGTGACACGAAAGGGATTCTATGAAACATTACCAGCGACGGTCTAGATGGGTTAGATTAGGTTATATTACGATATAGACTTATATAATGTTCCCACCGAGAAGTAGGTTCCGCCCCGCCAGGAATGTTGTAAAATACTACATCCGATATGTTAGGTTGCGTTAGGTTAGGATATATAACGTTATAGACGTATACAATTTCCCCACCGAGACGTACGGGACGACACGAACTGGATTCTGTAAAACATTACCAGCGAGGGGCTAGATGGGTTAGGTTAGGTAATATTACGTTGTAGACGTATATAATGTTCCCACCGAGAAGTATGGGCCGACCCGCCAGGAATGTTGTAAAATACTACATCCGAGATGTTAGGTTGCCTTAGGTTAGGATATATAACGTTCTAGACGCATATAATTTCCCCACCGAGAATTACGGGCGCGACACGACCGGGATTCTGTAAAACATTACCAGCGAGGGGCTAAATGGGTTAGATTAGGTTATATTACGATATAGACGTATATAATGTCCCCACCGAGACGTACGGGACGACACGAACTGGATTCTGTAAAACATTACCAGCGAGGGGCTAGATGGGTTAGGTTAGGTTATATTACGTTATTGACGTATATAATGTTCCCACCGAGAAATAGGGGCCGACTCGCCTGGAATGTTGTAAAATACTACATTTGAGATGTTAGGTTGCCTTAGGTTAGGATATATAACGTTATAGACGCATACAATTTCCCCACCGAGACGTACGGGATGACACGAACTGGATTCTGTAAAACATTACCAGCGAGGGGCTGGATGGGTTAGGTTAGGTAATATTACGTTGTAGACGTATATAATGTTCCCACCGAGAAGTAGGGGCCGACCCGCCAGGAATGTTGTAAAATACTACATCCGAGATGTTAGGTTGCCTTAGGTTAGGATATATAACGTTCTAGACGCATATAATTTCCCCACCGAGAAGTACGGGCCGACACGCCCGGGATTCTGTAAAACATTACCAGCGAGGGGCTAGATGGGTTAGGTTAGGTTATTTTATGTTATAGACGTATGTAATGTACCCAACGAGAATTAGGGGCCGACCCGAGTGGTATGTTGTGAAATACTACATTCGAGATGTTAGGTTGCCTGAGGTTAGGATATAGAACGTTATAGACTTATATAATGTCCGCACCGAGACGTACGGCACGACACGAACGGGATTCTGTAAAACATTACCAGCGAGGGGCTAGATGGGTTAGGTTAGGTAATATTACGTTGTAGACGTATATAATGTTCCCACCGAGAAGTAGGGGCCGACCCGCCAGGTATTTTGGAAAATACTACATCCGAGATGTTAGGCTGCCTTAGGTTAGGATATATAAGGTTAGAGACTTATATAATGTCCGCACCGAGACGTACGGGACGACACGAACTGGATTCTGTAAACCATTACCAGCGAGGGGCTAAATGGGTTAGGTTAGGTTATATTACGATATAGAAGTATATAATGTCCCCACCGAGACGTACGGGACGACACGAACTGGATTCTGTAAAACATTACCAGCGAGGGGCTAGATGGCTTAGGTTAGGTAATATTACGTTGTAGACTTATATAATGTTCCCACCGAGAAGTAGTTTCCGCCCCGCCAGGAATGTTGTAAAATACTACATCCGAGATGTTAGGTTGCCTTAGGTTAGGATATATAACGTTATAGACGCATACAATGTCCCGAACGAGACGTACGGGACGACACGAACTGGATTCTGTAAAACATACCCAGCGAGGGGCTAGATGGGTTAGGTTAGGTTATATTACGTTGTAGACGTATATAATGTTCCCACCGAGAAGTAGGGGCCGACCCGCCAGGAATTTTGGAAAATACTACATCCGAGACGTTAGGCTGCCTTAGGTTAGGATATATAAGGTTAGAGACTTATATAATGTCCGCACCGAGACGTACGGGACGACACGAACTGGATTCTGTAAAACATTACCAGCGAGGGGCTAAATGGGTTAGGTTAGGTTATATTACGATATAGAAGTATATAATGTCCCCACCGAGACGTACGGGACGACGCGAACTGGATTCTGTAAAACATTACCAGCGAGGGGCTAGATGGCTTAGGTTAGGTAATATTACGTTGTAGACTTATATAATGTTCCCACCGAGAAGTAGTTTCCGCCCCGCCAGGAATTTTGGAAAATACTACATCCGATATGTTAGGTTGCCTTAGGTTAGGATATATAACGTTATAGACGTATACAATTTCCCCACCGTGACGTACGGTGCGACACGAACGGTATTCAGTGAAACATTACCAGCGAGGGTCTAGATGGGTTAGGTTAGATTATATTACGATGTAGACGTATATAATGTTCCCACCGAGAAGTAGGAGCCGACCCGCCTGGAATGTTGTAAAATATTACATCCGAGACGTTAGGTTGCCTTAGGTTAGGATACATAACATTCTAGACGCATATAATGTCCCCACTGAGAAGTACGGGCCGACACGACCGGGATTCTGTGAGACATTACCAGCGAGGGGCTAGATGTGATAGGTTAGGTTATATTACCTTATAGACGAATATAATGTACCCAACGAGAATTAGGGGCCGACCCGAGTGGAATGTTGTAAAATACTACATTCGAGATGTAAGTTTGCCTTAGGTTAGGATATATAACGTTATAGACTTATATAATGTCTGCACCGAGACGTACGGACGACACGAACTGGATTCTGTAAAACATTACCAGTGAGGGACTAAATGGGTTAGGTTAGGTTATATTGCGGTATAGACGTATATAATGTGCCCACCGAGAAGTAGGGGCCGCCCCGCCTGGAATGTTGTAAAATACTACATTTGAGATGTTAGGTTGCCTTATGTTAGGATATATAACGTTATAGACGTATATAATGTCCGCACCGTGACGTACGGTGCGACACGAACGGTATTCAGTGAAACATTACCAGCGAGGGTCTAGATGGATTAGATTAGGTTGTATTACGATATAGACGTATATAATGTTCCTACCGAGAAGTAGGTTCCGCCCCGCCAGGAATGTTGTAAAATACTACATCCGATATGTTAGGTTGCCTTAGGTTAGGATATATAACGTTATAGACGCATACAATTTCCCCACCGAGACGTACGGGATGACACGAACTGGATTCTGTAAAACATTACCAGCGAGGGTCTAGATGGGTTAGATTAGGTTGTATTACGATATAGAATTATATAATGTTCCTACCGAGAAGTAGGTTCCGCCCCGCCAGGAATGTTGTAAAATACTGCATCCGATATGTTAGGTTGCCTTAGGTTAGGATATATAACGTTCTAGACGCATATAATTTCCCCATCGAGAAGTACGGGCCGACACGACCGGGATTCTGTAAATCATTACCAGCGAGGGTCTAGATGGGTTAGATTAGGTTGTATTACGATATAGAATTATATAATGTTCCTACCGAGAAGTAGGTTCCGCCCCGCCAGGAATCTTGTAAAATACTGCATCCGATATGTTAGGTTGCCTTAGGTTAGGATATATAACGTTCTAGACGCATATAATTTCCCCATCGAGAAGTACGGGCCGACACGACCGGGATTCTGTAAATCATTACCAGCGAGGGGCTAAATGGGTTAGGTTAGGTTATATTACGATATATACGTATATAATGTCCCCACCGAGGCGTACGGGACGACACGAACTGGATTCTGTAAAACATTACCAGCGAGGGGCTAGATGGTTTAGGTTAGGTAATATTACGTTGTAGACGTATATAATTTTCCCACCGAGAAGTAGGGGCCGCCCCGCCAGGAATGTTGTAAAATACTACATCAGAGATGTTAGGTTGCCTTAGGTTAGGATATATACCGTTATAGACGCATACAATGTCCCCACCGTGACGTACGGGTGACACGAACGGGATTCTGTGAAACATTACCAGTGAGGGTCTAGATGGGTTAGATTAGGTTATATTACGATATAGACTTATATAATGTTCCCACCGAGAAGTAGGTTCCGCCCCGCCAGGAATGTTGTAAAATACTACATCCGATATGTTAGGTTGCGTTAGGTTAGGATATATAACGTTATAGACGTATACAATTTCCCCACCGAGACGTACGGGACGACACGAACTGGATTCTGTAAAACATTAGCAGCGAGGGGCTAGATGGGTTAGGTTAGGTTATATTACGATATAGACTTATATAATGTTCCCACCGAGAAGTAGGTTCCGCCCCGCCAGGAATGTTGTAAAATACTACATCCGATATGTTAGGTTGCCTTAGGTTAGGATATATAACGTTATAGACGCATACAATTTCCCCACCGAGACGTACGGGATGACACGAACTGGATTCTGTAAAACATTACCAGCGAGGGTCTAGATGGGTTAGATTAGGTTGTATTACGATATAGAATTATATAATGTTCCTACCGAGAAGTAGGTTCCGCCCCGCCAGGAATGTTGTAAAATACTGCATCCGATATGTTAGGTTGCCTTAGGTTAGGATATATAACGTTCTAGACGCATATAATTTCCCCATCGAGAAGTACGGGCCGACACGACCGGGATTCTGTAAATCATTACCAGCGAGGGTCTAGATGGGTTAGATTAGGTTGTATTACGATATAGAATTATATAATGTTCCTACCGAGAAGTAGGTTCCGCCCCGCCAGGAATCTTGTAAAATACTGCATCCGATATGTTAGGTTGCCTTAGGTTAGGATATATAACGTTCTAGACGCATATAATTTCCCCATCGAGAAGTACGGGCCGACACGACCGGGATTCTGTAAATCATTACCAGCGAGGGGCTAAATGGGTTAGGTTAGGTTATATTACGATATATACGTATATAATGTCCCCACCGAGGCGTACGGGACGACACGAACTGGATTCTGTAAAACATTACCAGCGAGGGGCTAGATGGTTTAGGTTAGGTAATATTACGTTGTAGACGTATATAATTTTCCCACCGAGAAGTAGGGGCCGCCCCGCCAGGAATGTTGTAAAATACTACATCAGAGATGTTAGGTTGCCTTAGGTTAGGATATATACCGTTATAGACGCATACAATGTCCCCACCGTGACGTACGGGTGACACGAACGGGATTCTGTGAAACATTACCAGTGAGGGTCTAGATGGGTTAGATTAGGTTATATTACGATATAGACTTATATAATGTTCCCACCGAGAAGTAGGTTCCGCCCCGCCAGGAATGTTGTAAAATACTACATCCGATATGTTAGGTTGCGTTAGGTTAGGATATATAACGTTATAGACGTATACAATTTCCCCACCGAGACGTACGGGACGACACGAACTGGATTCTGTAAAACATTAGCAGCGAGGGGCTAGATGGGTTAGGTTAGGTTATATTACGATATAGACTTATATAATGTTCCCACCGAGAAGTAGGTTCCGCCCCGCCAGGAATGTTGTAAAATACTACATCCGAGATGTTAGGTTGCCTTCGGTTAGGACATATAACGTTATAGACTTATATAATGTCCGCACCGATACGTACGGGACGACACGAACGGGATTCTGTATAACATTACCGCCGATGGGCTAGGTGGGTTAGCTTAGGTTATATTACGTTGTAGACGTATATAATGTTCCCACCGAGAAGTAGGGGCCGACCCGCCAGGAATTTTGGAAAATACGACGACCGAGAAGTTAGATAGCCTTACGTTAGGATATATAACGTTCTAGACGCATATAATTTCCCCACCGAGAAGTACGGGCCGACACGACCGGGATTCTGTAAAACATTACCAGCGAGGGGCTAGATGGGTTAGGATAGGTAATATTATGTTGTAGACGTATATAATGTTCCCACCGAGAAGTAGTTTCCGCCCCGCCAGGAATGTTGTAAAATACTACATCCGAGATGTTAGGTTGCCTTAGGTTAGGATATATAACGTTATAGACGCATACAATGTCCCGAACGAGACGTACGGGACGACACGAACTAGATTCTGTAAAACATTCCCAGCGAGGGGCTAGATGGGTTAGGTTAGGTAATATTACGTTGTAGACGTATATAATGTTCCCACCGAGAAGTAGGGGCCGACCCGCCAGGTATTTTGGAAAATACGACATCCGAGACGTTAGGCTGCCTTAGGTTAGGATATATAAGGTTAGAGACTTATATAATGTCCGCACCGAGACGTACGGGACGACACGAACTGGATTCTGTAAAACATTACCAGCGAGGGTCTAGATGGGTTAGGTTAGGTTATATTACGATATAGACTTATATAATGTTCCCACCGAGAAGTAGGTTCCGCCCCGCCAGGAATGTTGTAAAATACTACATCCGAGATGTTAGGTTGCCTTCGGTTAGGACATATATCGTTATAGACTTATATAATGTCCGCACCGATACGTACGGGACGACACGAACGGGATTCTGTATAACATTACCGCCGATGGGCTAGGTGGGTTAGCTTAGGTTATATTACGTTGTAGACGTATATAATGTTCCCACCGAGGAGTAGGGGCCGACCCGCCAGGAATTTTGGAAAATAGTACATCCGATATGTTAGGTTGCCTTAGGTTAGGATATATAACGTTATAGACGCATACAATTTCCCCACCGAGACGTACGGGATGACACGAACTGGATTCTGTAAAACATTACCAGCGAGGGGCTGGATGGGTTAGGTTAGGTAACATTACGTTGTAGACGTATATAATGTTCCCACCGAGAAGTAGGGGCCGACCCGCCAGGAATGTTGTAAAATACTACATACGAGATGTTAGGTTGCCTTAGGTTAGGATATATAATGTTCTAGACGCATATAATTTCCCCACCGAGAAGTACGGGCCGACACGCCCGGGATTCTGTAAAACATTACCAGCGAGGGGCTAGATGGGTTAGGTTAGGTTATATTATGTTATAGACGTATGTAATGTACCCAACGAGAATTAGGGGCCGACCCGAGTGGTATGTTGTGAAATACTACATTCGAGATGTTAGGTTGCCTTAGGTTAGGATATAGAACGTTATAGACTTATATAATGTCCGCACCGAGACGTACGGCACGACACGAACGGGATTCTGTAAAACATTACCAGCGAGGGGCTAGATGGGTTAGGTTAGGTAATATTACGTTGTAGACGTATATAATGTTCCCACCGAGAAGTAGGGGCCGACCCGCCAGGTATTTTGGAAAATACTACATCCGAGATGTTAGGCTGCCTTAGGTTAGGATATATAAGGTTAGAGACTTATATAATGTCCGCACCGAGACGTACGGGACGACACGAACTGGATTCTGTAAACCATTACCAGCGAGGGGCTAAATGGGTTAGGTTAGGTTATATTACGATATAGAAGTATATAATGTCCCCACCGAGACGTACGGGACGACACGAACTGGATTCTGTAAAACATTACCAGCGAGGGGCTAGATGGCTTAGGTTAGGTAATATTACGTTGTAGACTTATATAATGTTCCCACCGAGAAGTAGTTTCCGCCCCGCCAGGAATGTTGTAAAATACTACATCCGAGATGTTAGGTTGCCTTAGGTTAGGATATATAACGTTATAGACGCATACAATGTCCCGAACGAGACGTACGGGACGACACGAACTGGATTCTGTAAAACATACCCAGCGAGGGGCTAGATGGGTTAGGTTAGGTTATATTACGTTGTAGACGTATATAATTTTCCCACCGAGAAGTAGGGGCCGACCCGCCAGGAATTTTGGAAAATACTACATCCGAGACGTTAGGCTGCCTGAGGTTAGGATATATAAGGTTAGAGACTTATATAATGTCCGCACCGAGACGTACGGGACGACACGAACTGGATTCTGTAAAACATTACCAGCGAGGGGCTAAATGGGTTAGGTTAGGTTATATTACGATATAGAAGTATATAATGTCCCCACCGAGACGTACGGGACGACACGAACTGGATTCTGTAAAACATTACCAGCGAGGGGCTAGATGGCTTAGGTTAGGTAATATTACGTTGTAGACTTATATAATGTTCCCACCGAGAAGTAGTTTCCGCCCCGCCAGGAATTTTGGAAAATACTACATCCGATATGTTAGGTTGCCTTAGGTTAGGATATATAACGTTATAGACGTATACAATTTCCCCACCGTGACGTACGGTACGACACGAACGGTATTCAGTGAAACATTACCAGCGAGGGTCTAGATGGGTTAGGTTAGATTATATTACGATGTAGACGTATATAATGTTCCCACCGAGAAGTAGGAGCCGACCCGCCTGGAATGTTGTAAAATATTACATCCGAGACGTTAGGTTGCCTTAGGTTAGGATACATAACATTCTAGACGCATAGAATGTCCCCACTGAGAAGTACGGGCCGACACGACCGGGATTCTGTGAGACATTACCAGCGAGGGGCTAGATGTGATAGGTTAGGTTATATTACCTTATAGACGAATATAATGTACCCAACGAGAATTAGGGGCCGACCCGAGTGGAATGTTGTAAAATACTACATTCGAGATGTAAGTTTGCCTTAGGTTAGGATATATAACGTTATAGACTTATATAATGTCTGCACCGAGACGTACGGACGACACGAACTGGATTCTGTAAAACATTACCAGTGAGGGACTAAATGGGTTAGGTTAGGTTATATTGCGGTATAGACGTATATAATGTGCCCACCGAGAAGTAGGGGCCGCCCCGCCTGGAATGTTGTAAAATACTACATCCGATATGTTAGGTTGCCTTAGGTTAGGATATATAACGTTATAGACGTATACAATTTCCCCACCGTGACGTACGGTGCGACACGAACGGTATTCAGTGAAACATTACCAGCGAGGGTCTAGATGGGTTAGGTTAGATTATATTACGATGTAGACGTATATAATGTTCCCACCGAGAAGTAGGAGCCGACCCGCCTGGAATGTTGTAAAACATTACATCCGAGACGTTAGGTTGCCTTAGGTTAGGATACATAACATTCTAGACGCATATAATGTCCCCACTGAGAAGTACGGGCCGACACGACCGGGATTCTGTGAGACATTACAAGCGAGGGGCTAGATGTGATAGGTTAGGTTATATTACCTTATAGACGAATATAATGTACCCAACGAGAATTAGGGGCCGACCCGAGTGGAATGTTGTAAAATACTACATTCGAGATGTAAGTTTGCCTTAGGTTAGGATATATAACGTTATAGACTTATATAATGTCTGCACCGAGACGTACGGACGACACGAACTGGATTCTGTAAAACATTACCAGTGAGGGACTAAATGGGTTAGGTTAGGTTATATTGCGGTATAGACGTATATAATGTGCCCACCGAGAAGTAGGGGCCGCCCCGCCTGGAATGTTGTAAAATACTACATTTGAGATGTTAGGTTGCCTTATGTTAGGATATATAACGTTATAGACGTATATAATGTCCGCACCGTGACGTACGGTGCGACACGAACGGTATTCAGTGAAACATTACCAGCGAGGGTCTAGATGGATTAGATTAGGTTGTATTACGATATAGACGTATATAATGTTCCTACCGAGAAGTAGGTTCCGCCCCGCCAGGAATGTTGTAAAATACTACATCAGAGATGTTAGGTTGCCTTAGGTTAGGATATATACCGTTATAGACGCATACAATGTCCCCACCGTGACGTACGGGTGACACGAACGGGATTCTGTGAAACATTACCAGCGAGGGTCTAGATGGGTTAGATTAGGTTATATTACGATATAGACTTATATAATGTTCCCACCGAGAAGTAGGTTCCGCCCCGCCAGGAATGTTGTAAAATACTACATCCGATATGTTAGGTTGCGTTAGGTTAGGATATATAACGTTATAGACGTATACAATTTCCCCACCGAGACGTACGGGACGACACGAACTGGATTCTGTAAAACATTAGCAGCGAGGGGCTAGATGGGTTAGGTTAGGTTATATTACGATATAGACTTATATAATGTTCCCACCGAGAAGTAGGTTCCGCCCCGCCAGGAATGTTGTAAAATACTACATCCGAGATGTTAGGTTGCCTTCGGTTAGGACATATAACGTTATAGACTTATATAATGTCCGCACCGATACGTACGGGACGACACGAACGGGATTCTGTATAACATTACCGCCGATGGGCTAGGTGGGTTAGCTTAGGTTATATTACGTTGTAGACGTATATAATGTTCCCACCGAGAAGTAGGGGCCGACCCGCCAGGAATTTTGGAAAATACGACGACCGAGAAGTTAGATAGCCTTACGTTAGGATATATAACGTTCTAGACGCATATAATTTCCCCACCGAGAAGTACGGGCCGACACGCCAGGGATTCTGTAAAACATTACCAGCGAGGGGCTAGATGGGTTAGGTTAGGTTATATTATGTTATAGACGTATGTAATGTACCCAACGAGAATTAGGGGCCGACCCGAGTGGTATGTTGTGAAATACTACATTCGAGATGTTAGGTTGCCTTAGGTTAGGATATAGAACGTTATAGACTTATATAATGTCCGCACCGAGACGTACGGCACGACACGAACGGGATTCTGTAAAACATTACCAGCGAGGGGCTAGATGGGTTAGGTTAGGTAATATTACGTTGTAGACGTATATAATGTTCCCACCGAGAAGTAGGGGCCGACCCGCCAGGTATTTTGGAAAATACTACATCCGAGATGTTAGGCTGCCTTAGGTTAGGATATATAAGGTTAGAGACTTATATAATGTCCGCACCGAGACGTACGGGACGACACGAACTGGATTCTGTAAACCATTACCAGCGAGGGGCTAAATGGGTTAGGTTAGGTTATATTACGATATAGAAGTATATAATGTCCCCACCGAGACGTACGGGACGACACGAACTGGATTCTGTAAAACATTACCAGCGAGGGGCTAGATGGCTTAGGTTAGGTAATATTACGTTGTAGACTTATATAATGTTCCCACCGAGAAGTAGTTTCCGCCCCGCCAGAAATGTTGTAAAATACTACATCCGAGATGTTAGGTTGCCTTAGGTTAGGATATATAACGTTATAGACGCATACAATGTCCCGAACGAGACGTACGGGACGACACGAACTGGATTCTGTAAAACATACCCAGCGAGGGGCTAGATGGGTTAGGTTAGGTTATATTACGTTGTAGACGTATATAATTTTCCCACCGAGAAGTAGGGGCCGACCCGCCAGGAATTTTGGAAAATACTACATCCGAGACGTTAGGCTGCCTGAGGTTAGGATATATAAGGTTAGAGACTTATATAATGTCCGCACCGAGACGTACGGGACGACACGAACTGGATTCTGTAAAACATTACCAGTGAGGGACTAAATGGGTTAGGTTAGGTTATATTGCGGTATAGACGTATATAATGTGCCCACCGAGAAGTAGGGGCCGCCCCGCCTGGAATGTTGTAAAATACTACATCCGATATGTTAGGTTGCCTTAGGTTAGGATATATAACGTTATAGACGTATACAATTTCCCCACCGTGACGTACGGTGCGACACGAACGGTATTCAGTGAAACATTACCAGCGAGGGTCTAGATGGGTTAGGTTAGATTATATTACGATGTAGACGTATATAATGTTCCCACCGAGAAGTAGGAGCCGACCCGCCTGGAATGTTGTAAAATATTACATCCGAGACGTTAGGTTGCCTTAGGTTAGGATACATAACATTCTAGACGCATATAATGTCCCCACTGAGAAGTACGGGCCGACACGACCGGGATTCTGTGAGACATTACCAGCGAGGGGCTAGATGTGATAGGTTAGGTTATATTACCTTATAGACGAATATAATGTACCCAACGAGAATTAGGGGCCGACCCGAGTGGAATGTTGTAAAATACTACATTCGAGATGTAAGTTTGCCTTAGGTTAGGATATATAACGTTATAGACTTATATAATGTCTGCACCGAGACGTACGGACGACACGAACTGGATTCTGTAAAACATTACCAGTGAGGGACTAAATGGGTTAGGTTAGGTTATATTGCGGTATAGACGTATATAATGTGCCCACCGAGAAGTAGGGGCCGCCCCGCCTGGAATGTTGTAAAATACTACATTTGAGATGTTAGGTTGCCTTATGTTAGGATATATAACGTTATAGACGTATATAATGTCCGCACCGTGACGTACGGTGCGACACGAACGGTATTCAGTGAAACATTACCAGCGAGGGTCTAGATGGATTAGATTAGGTTGTATTACGATATAGACGTATATAATGTTCCTACCGAGAAGTAGGTTCCGCCCCGCCAGGAATGTTGTAAAATACTACATCAGAGATGTTAGGTTGCCTTAGGTTAGGATATATACCGTTATAGACGCATACAATGTCCCCACCGTGACGTACGGGTGACACGAACGGGATTCTGTGAAACATTACCAGCGAGGGTCTAGATGGGTTAGATTAGGTTATATTACGATATAGACTTATATAATGTTCCCACCGAGAAGTAGGTTCCGCCCCGCCAGGAATGTTGTAAAATACTACATCCGATATGTTAGGTTGCGTTAGGTTAGGATATATAACGTTATAGACGTATACAATTTCCCCACCGAGACGTACGGGACGACACGAACTGGATTCTGTAAAACATTAGCAGCGAGGGGCTAGATGGGTTAGGTTAGGTTATATTACGATATAGACTTATATAATGTTCCCACCGAGAAGTAGGTTCCGCCCCGCCAGGAATGTTGTAAAA
Source organism: Xylocopa violacea (assembly GCA_963969225.1). Lineage (NCBI taxonomy): Eukaryota > Metazoa > Arthropoda > Insecta > Hymenoptera > Apidae > Xylocopa > Xylocopa violacea. The sequence continues at coordinate 150,832 of CAXAJV010000213.1, read as the reverse complement.
TACTACATCCGAGATGTTAGGTTGCCTTCGGTTAGGACATATAACGTTATAGACTTATATAATGTCCGCACCGATACGTACGGGACGACACGAACGGGATTCTGTATAACATTACCGCCGATGGGCTAGGTGGGTTAGCTTAGGTTATATTACGTTGTAGACGTATATAATGTTCCCACCGAGAAGTAGGGGCCGACCCGCCAGGAATTTTGGAAAATACGACGACCGAGAAGTTAGATAGCCTTACGTTAGGATATATAACGTTCTAGACGCATATAATTTCCCCACCGAGAAGTACGGGCCGACACGCCCGGGATTCTGTAAAACATTACCAGCGAGGGGCTAGATGGGTTAGGTTAGGTTATATTATGTTATAGACGTATGTAATGTACCCAACGAGAATTAGGGGCCGACCCGAGTGGTATGTTGTGAAATACTACATTCGAGATGTTAGGTTGCCTTAGGTTAGGATATAGAACGTTATAGACTTATATAATGTCCGCACCGAGACGTACGGCACGACACGAACGGGATTCTGTAAAACATTACCAGCGAGGGGCTAGATGGGTTAGGTTAGGTAATATTACGTTGTAGACGTATATAATGTTCCCACCGAGAAGTAGGGGCCGACCCGCCAGGTATTTTGGAAAATACTACATCCGAGATGTTAGGCTGCCTTAGGTTAGGATATATAAGGTTAGAGACTTATATAATGTCCGCACCGAGACGTACGGGACGACACGAACTGGATTCTGTAAACCATTACCAGCGAGGGGCTAAATGGGTTAGGTTAGGTTATATTACGATATAGAAGTATATAATGTCCCCACCGAGACGTACGGGACGACACGAACTGGATTCTGTAAAACATTACCAGCGAGGGGCTAGATGGCTTAGGTTAGGTAATATTACGTTGTAGACTTATATAATGTTCCCACCGAGAAGTAGTTTCCGCCCCGCCAGGAATGTTGTAAAATACTACATCCTAGATGTTAGGTTGCCTTAGGTTAGGATATATAACGTTATAGACGCATACAATGTCCCGAACGAGACGTACGGGACGACACGAACTGGATTCTGTAAAACATACCCAGCGAGGGGCTAGATGGGTTAGGTTAGGTTATATTACGTTGTAGACGTATATAATTTTCCCACCGAGAAGTAGGGGCCGACCCGCCAGGAATTTTGGAAAATACTACATCCGAGACGTTAGGCTGCCTGAGGTTAGGATATATAAGGTTAGAGACTTATATAATGTCCGCACCGAGACGTACGGTACGACACGAACGGTATTCAGTGAAACATTACCAGCGAGGGTCTAGATGGGTTAGGTTAGATTATATTACGATGTAGACGTATATAATGTTCCCACCGAGAAGTAGGAGCCGACCCGCCTGGAATGTTGTAAAATATTACATCCGAGACGTTAGGTTGCCTTAGGTTAGGATACATAACATTCTAGACGCATATAATGTCCCCACTGAGAAGTACGGGCCGACACGACCGGGATTCTGTGAGACATTACCAGCGAGGGGCTAGATGTGATAGGTTAGGTTATATTACCTTATAGACGAATATAATGTACCCAACGAGAATTAGGGGCCGACCCGAGTGGAATGTTGTAAAATACTACATTCGAGATGTAAGTTTGCCTTAGGTTAGGATATATAACGTTATAGACTTATATAATGTCTGCACCGAGACGTACGGACGACACGAACTGGATTCTGTAAAACATTACCAGTGAGGGACTAAATGGGTTAGGTTAGGTTATATTGCGGTATAGACGTATATAATGTGCCCACCGAGAAGTAGGGGCCGCCCCGCCTGGAATGTTGTAAAATACTACATCCGATATGTTAGGTTGCCTTAGGTTAGGATATATAACGTTATAGACGTATACAATTTCCCCACCGTGACGTACGGTGCGACACGAACGGTATTCAGTGAAACATTACCAGCGAGGGTCTAGATGGGTTAGGTTAGATTATATTACGATGTAGACGTATATAATGTTCCCACCGAGAAGTAGGAGCCGACCCGCCTGGAATGTTGTAAAATATTACATCCGAGACGTTAGGTTGCCTTAGGTTAGGATACATAACATTCTAGACGCATATAATGTCCCCACTGAGAAGTACGGGCCGACACGACCGGGATTCTGTGAGACATTACCAGCGAGGGGCTAGATGTGATAGGTTAGGTTATATTACCTTATAGACGAATATAATGTACCCAACGAGAATTAGGGGCCGACCCGAGTGGAATGTTGTAAAATACTACATTCGAGATGTAAGTTTGCCTTAGGTTAGGATATATAACGTTATAGACTTATATAATGTCTGCACCGAGACGTACGGACGACACGAACTGGATTCTGTAAAACATTACCAGTGAGGGACTAAATGGGTTAGGTTAGGTTATATTGCGGTATAGACGTATATAATGTGCCCACCGAGAAGTAGGGGCCGCCCCGCCTGGAATGTTGTAAAATACTACATTTGAGATGTTAGGTTGCCTTATGTTAGGATATATAACGTTATAGACGTATATAATGTCCGCACCGTGACGTACGGTGCGACACGAACGGTATTCAGTGAAACATTACCAGCGAGGGTCTAGATGGATTAGATTAGGTTGTATTACGATATAGACGTATATAATGTTCCTACCGAGAAGTAGGTTCCGCCCCGCCAGGAATGTTGTAAAATACTACATCAGAGATGTTAGGTTGCCTTAGGTTAGGATATATACCGTTATAGACGCATACAATGTCCCCACCGTGACGTACGGGTGACACGAACGGGATTCTGTGAAACATTACCAGCGAGGGTCTAGATGGGTTAGATTAGGTTATATTACGATATAGACTTATATAATGTTCCCACCGAGAAGTAGGTTCCGCCCCGCCAGGAATGTTGTAAAATACTACATCCGATATGTTAGGTTGCGTTAGGTTAGGATATATAACGTTATAGACGTATACAATTTCCCCACCGAGACGTACGGGACGACACGAACTGGATTCTGTAAAACATTAGCAGCGAGGGGCTAGATGGGTTAGGTTAGGTTATATTACGATATAGACTTATATAATGTTCCCACCGAGAAGTAGGTTCCGCCCCGCCAGGAATGTTGTAAAATACTACATCCGAGATGTTAGGTTGCCTTCGGTTAGGACATATAACGTTATAGACTTATATAATGTCCGCACCGATACGTACGGGACGACACGAACGGGATTCTGTATAACATTACCGCCGATGGGCTAGGTGGGTTAGCTTAGGTTATATTACGTTGTAGACGTATATAATGTTCCCACCGAGAAGTAGGGGCCGACCCGCCAGGAATTTTGGAAAATACGACGACCGAGAAGTTAGATAGCCTTACGTTAGGATATATAACGTTCTAGACGCATATAATTTCCCCACCGAGAAGTACGGGCCGACACGCCCGGGATTCTGTAAAACATTACCAGCGAGGGGCTAGATGGGTTAGGTTAGGTTATATTATGTTATAGACGTATGTAATGTACCCAACGAGAATTAGGGGCCGACCCGAGTGGTATGTTGTGAAATACTACATTCGAGATGTTAGGTTGCCTTAGGTTAGGATATAGAACGTTATAGACTTATATAATGTCCGCACCGAGACGTACGGCACGACACGAACGGGATTCTGTAAAACATTACCAGCGAGGGGCTAGATGGGTTAGGTTAGGTAATATTACGTTGTAGACGTATATAATGTTCCCACCGAGAAGTAGGGGCCGACCCGCCAGGTATTTTGGAAAATACTACATCCGAGATGTTAGGCTGCCTTAGGTTAGGATATATAAGGTTAGAGACTTATATAATGTCCGCACCGAGACGTACGGGACGACACGAACTGGATTCTGTAAACCATTACCAGCGAGGGGCTAAATGGGTTAGGTTAGGTTATATTACGATATAGAAGTATATAATGTCCCCACCGAGACGTACGGGACGACACGAACTGGATTCTGTAAAACATTACCAGCGAGGGGCTAGATGGCTTAGGTTAGGTAATATTACGTTGTAGACTTATATAATGTTCCCACCGAGAAGTAGTTTCCGCCCCGCCAGGAATGTTGTAAAATACTACATCCGAGATGTTAGGTTGCCTTAGGTTAGGATATATAACGTTATAGACGCATACAATGTCCCGAACGAGACGTACGGGACGACACGAACTGGATTCTGTAAAACATACCCAGCGAGGGGCTAGATGGGTTAGGTTAGGTTATATTACGTTGTAGACGTATATAATTTTCCCACCGAGAAGTAGGGGCCGACCTGCCAGGAATTTTGGAAAATACTACATCCGAGACGTTAGGCTGCCTGAGGTTAGGATATATAAGGTTAGAGACTTATATAATGTCCGCACCGAGACGTACGGGACGACACGAACTGGATTCTGTAAAACATTACCAGCGAGGGGCTAAATGGGTTAGGTTAGGTTATATTACGATATAGAAGTATATAATGTCCCCACCGAGACGTACGGGACGACACGAACTGGATTCTGTAAAACATTACCAGCGAGGGGCTAGATGGCTTAGGTTAGGTAATATTACGTTGTAGACTTATATAATGTTCCCACCGAGAAGTAGTTTCCGCCCCGCCAGGAATTTTGGAAAATACTACATCCGATATGTTAGGTTGCCTTAGGTTAGGATATATAACGTTGTAGACGTATACAATTTCCCCACCGTGACGTACGGTACGACACGAACGGTATTCAGTGAAACATTACCAGCGAGGGTCTAGATGGGTTAGGTTAGATTATATTACGATGTAGACGTATATAATGTTCCCACCGAGAAGTAGGAGCCGACCCGCCTGGAATGTTGTAAAATATTACATCCGAGACGTTAGGTTGCCTTAGGTTAGGATACATAACATTCTAGACGCATATAATGTCCCCACTGAGAAGTACGGGCCGACACGACCGGGATTCTGTGAGACATTACCAGCGAGGGGCTAGATGTGATAGGTTAGGTTATATTACCTTATAGACGAATATAATGTACCCAACGAGAATTAGGGGCCGACCCGAGTGGAATGTTGTAAAATACTACATTCGAGATGTAAGTTTGCCTTAGGTTAGGATATATAACGTTATAGACTTATATAATGTCTGCACCGAGACGTACGGACGACACGAACTGGATTCTGTAAAACATTACCAGTGAGGGACTAAATGGGTTAGGTTAGGTTATATTGCGGTATAGACGTATATAATGTGCCCACCGAGAAGTAGGGGCCGCCCCGCCTGGAATGTTGTAAAATACTACATTTGAGATGTTAGGTTGCCTTAGGTTAGGATATATAACGTTATAGACGTATATAATGTCCGCACCGTGACGTACGGTGCGACACGAACGGTATTCAGTGAAACATTACCAGCGAGGGTCTAGATGGATTAGATTAGGTTGTATTACGATATAGACGTATATAATGTTCCTACCGAGAAGTAGGTTCCGCCCCGCCAGGAATGTTGTAAAATACTACATCCGATATGTTAGGTTGCCTTAGGTTAGGATATATAACGTTATAGACGCATACAATTTCCCCACCGAGACGTACGGGATGACACGAACTGTATTCTGTAAAACATTACCAGCGAGGGTCTAGATGGGTTAGATTAGGTTGTATTACGATATAGAATTATATAATGTTCCTACTGAGAAGTAGGTTCCGCCCCGCCAGGAATGTTGTAAAATACTGCATCCGATATGTTAGGTTGCCTTAGGTTAGGATATATAACGTTCTAGACGCATATAATTTCCCCATCGAGAAGTACGGGCCGACACGACCGGGATTCTGTAAATCATTACCAGCGAGGGTCTAGATGGGTTAGATTAGGTTGTATTACGATATAGAATTATATAATGTTCCTACCGAGAAGTAGGTTCCGCCCCGCCAGGAATGTTGTAAAATACTGCATCCGATATGTTAGGTTGCCTTAGGTTAGGATATATAACGTTCTAGACGCATATAATTTCCCCATCGAGAAGTACGGGCCGACACGACCGGGATTCTGTAAATCATTACCAGCGAGGGGCTAAATGGGTTAGGTTAGGTTATATTACGATATAGAAGTATATAATGTCCCCACCGAGACGTACGGGACGACACGAACTGGATTCTGTAAAACATTACCAGCGAGGGGCTAGATGGCTTAGGTTAGGTAATATTACGTTGTAGACGTATATAATTTTCCCACCGAGAAGTAGGGGCCGCCCCGCCAGGAATGTTGTAAAATACTACATCAGAGATGTTAGGTTGCCTTAGGTTAGGATATATACCGTTATAGACGCATACAATGTCCCGAACGATACGTACGGGACGACACGAACTGGATTCTGTAAAACATACCCAGCGAGGGGCTAGATGGGTTAGGTTAGGTTATATTACATTGTAGACGTATATAATGTTCCCACCGAGAAGTAGGGGCCAACCCGCCAGGAACTTTGTAAAATACTACATTTGAGATGTTAGGTTGCCTTAGGTTAGGATATATAACGTTATAGACGTATATAATGTCCGCACCGTGACGTACGGTGCGACACGAACGGTATTCAGTGAAACATTACCAGCGAGGGTCTAGATGGGTTAGATTAGGTTGTATTACGATATAGACTTATATAATGTTCCTACCGAGAAGTAGGTTCCGCCCCGCCAGGAATGTTGTAAAATACTACATCCGATATGTTAGGTTGCCTTAGGTTAGGATATATAACGTTATAGACGCATACAATTTCCCCACCGAGACGTACGGGACGACACGAACTGGATTCTGTAAAACATTACCAATGAGGGGCTAGATGGGTTAGGTTAGGTAATATTACGTTGTAGACGTATATAATGTTCCCACCGAGAAGTAGGGGCCGAACCGCCAGGAATGTTGTAAAATACTACATCCGAGATGTAAGGTTGCCTTAGGTTAGGAAATATAACTTTCTAGACGCATATAATTTCCCCACCGAGAAGTACGGGCCGACACGACCGGGATTCTGTAAAACATTACCAGCGAGGGGCTAGATGGGTTAGGTTAGGTTATATTATGTTATAGACGTATGTAATGTACCCAACGAGAATTAGGGGCCGACCCGAATGGTATGTTGTGAAATACTACATTCGAGATGTTAGGTTGCCTTAGGTTAGGATATAGAACGTTATAGACTTATATAATGTCCGCACCGAGACGTACGGCACGACACGAACGGGATTCTGTAAAACATTACCAGCGAGGGGCTAGATGGGTTAGGTTAGGTAATATTAGGATACGTCTCCGTGGGGAAATTGTATACGTCTATAACGTTATATATCCTAACCTAAGGCAACCTAACATATCGGATGTAGTATTTTACAACATTCCTGGCGGGGCGGAACCTACTTCTCGGTGGGAACATTATATAAGTCTATATCGTAATATAACCTAATCTAACCCATCTAGACCCTCGCTGGTAATGTTTCACAGTGGTATGTTGTGATATACTACATTCGAGATGTTAGGTTGCCTTAGGTTAGGATATAGAACGTTATAGACTTATATAATGTCCGCACCGAGACGTACGGCACGACACGAACGGGATTCTGTAAAACATTACCAGCGAGGGGCTAGATGGGTTAGGTTAGGTAATATTAGGATACGTCTCGGTGGGGAAATTGTATACGTCTATAACGTTATATATCCTAACCTAAGGCAACCTAACGTATCGGATGTAGTATTTTACAACATTCCTGGCGGGGCGGAACCTACTTCTCGGTGGGAACATTATATAAGGGCCAGGAATGTTGTAAAATATTACATGCGACATGGTAGGTTGCCTTAGGCTAGGATATATAACGTTATAGACGTATATACTGTTTCCACCGAGAAGTAGGTGCCGAAGTGCCGGGAATGTTGTAAAATATTACATGCGACATGTTAGGTTGCCTTAGGTTAGGATATATAACGTTATAGACGTATATACTGTTCCCACGGAGAAGTAGTAGCCGACGCGCCAGAAATGTAAAATATTGCATTCGACATGTTAGGCTGCCTTAGGCTAGGATATATAGCGTTATAGACGTATACAATGTTCCCACCGAGAAATAGGGGCCGACACGCCAGGAATGTTGTAAAACATTACATCCGAGGTGTTAGGTTGCCTTAGGTTAGGATATATAACGTTATAGACGTATATACTGTTCCCACCGAGAAGTAGGGGCCGGCGCGCCAGGAATGCTGTAAAATATTACATTCGACATGTTGGAATTGCCTTAGGCTAGGATATATAACGTTAAAGACGTATATACTGTTCACACCGAGATGTAGTTGCCGATGATCCAGGAATGTTGTAAAATATTACATTCGACATGTTAGGTCGCCTTAGGCTAGGATATATAGCGTTATAGACATCTATAATGTTCCCACCGAGAAATAGGGGCCGACACAGGCCAGGAATGTTGTAAAATATTACATCCGAGGTGTTAGGTTGTCTTAGGTTCAGATATACATCGTTATAGACGTATATACTGTTCCCACCGAGAAGTAGTTGCCGACGCGCCAGGAATGTTGGAAAATATTACATTCGACATGTTAGATTGCCTTAAGCTGGGATATATAGCGTTATAGACGTATGTAATGTTCCCACCGAGATGTAGGGGCCGAAGTGCTCGGGAATGTTGTAAAATAGTATATGCGACATGTTAGGTTGCCTTAGGTTAGGATGTATATCGTTATAGACGTATATACTGTTCCCACCGAGAAGTAGTTGCCGACGCGCCAGGAATGTTGTAAAATAGTACATTCGACATGTTAGGTTGCCTTAGGTTAGGATATATAACGTTATAGACGTATATACTGTTCCCACGGAGAAGTAGTTGCCTACGCGCCAGAAAAGTTGTAAAATATTACATTCGACATGTTAGGCTGCCTTAGGCTAGGATATATAGCGTTATAGACGTGTACAATGTTCCCACCGAGAAATAGGGGCCGACACGCCAGGAATGTTGTAAAACATTACATCCGAGATGTTAGGTTGCCTTAGGCTAGGACATATAGCGTTATAGACGTATGTAATGTTCACACCGAGAAGTAGGGGCCGACGTGCCAGGAATGTAGTAAAATATTACACCCGGGTTGTTAGGTTGCCTTAGGTTAGGATATACAACGGTATTGACTTATATAATGTTCCCACAGAGAAGTAGGGGCCGACGCGCCAGGAATGCTGTAAAATATTACATTCGACATGTTAGGTTGCCTTAGGCTAGGATATGTAGCGTTATAGACGTATATAATGTTCCCACCGAGGAGTAGGGGCGAACGAGCCAAGAATTTGGTAAAATATTACATTCGACATGTTAAGTTGCCCTACGTTAGGATATATAACGTTATAGGCGTATATAATGTTCCCACCGAGAGGTAGAGGCCGACGAGCCAGGAATGTTGTAAAATATTACGCTCGACAAGTTAAGTTGCCTTAGGCTAGGATATATAGCGTTACAGACGTATATAATGTTCCCACCGAGAAGTAGGGGCCGGCGCGCCAGGAATGTAGTAAAATATTACATCCGAGATGTTAGGTTGCCTTAGGCTAGGATATATAGCGTTATAGACGTATATAATGTTCCCACCGAGAAGTAGGGGCCGACTGGCCAGGAATGCTGTAAAATATTACATTCGACATGTTAGGATTGCCTTAGGCTAGGATATATAACGTTATAGACGTATATGATATTCCCACCGAGAAGTACGGGCCTACACGCCAGGAATGTATTAAAATATTACATCCGAGATGTTAGGTTGCCTTAGGCTAGGATATATAGCGTTTTAGACGTATATAATGTTCCCACCGAGAAGTAGGTGCCGACGCGCCAGGAATGTTGTAAAATATTACATTCGACATGTTAGGTTGCCTTAAGCTAGGATATATAGCGTTATAGACGTATATAAGGTTCCCACCGAGAAGTAGGGGCCGAAGTGCCGGGAATGTTGTAAAATGTTACATGCGACATGGTAGGTTGCCTTATGCTAGGATATATAGCGTTATAGACGTATATAATGTTCCCACCGAGAAGTAGGGGCTGACGTGCCAGGAATGTAGTAAAATATTACATCCGTGATGTTAGGTGGCGTTAGGTTAGGATATATAACGTTATTGACTTATATATTTTTCTCACCGAGAAATAGGTGCCTACGCGCCAGGTATGTTGTAAAATATTACATTCGACATGTTAGGTTGCCTTAGGCTAGGAGATATAACGTTATTGACTTATATAATGTTCTCACCGAGAAATAGGGGCCGACGCTCCAGGAATGTTATAAATATTACATTCGACATGTTAGGCTGCCTTAGGCTAGGATATATAGCGTTATAGACGTACGTAATGTTCACACCGAGAAGTAGGGGCCGGCGCGCCAGGAATGTGGTAAAATATTACATCCGAGATGTTAGGTTGCCTTAGGCTAGGATATGTAACGTTATAGACGTATATAACGTTCCCAGCGAGAAGAAGGTGCCGAAGTGCCGGGAATGTTGTAAAATATTACATGCGACCTGTTAGGTTGCCTTAGGCTAGGATATATAGCGTTATAGACGTACGTAATGTTCACACCGAGAAGTAGGGGCCGGCGCGCCAGGAATGTAGTAAAATATTATATCCGAGATGTTAGGTTAGGTTAGGTTAGGATATATAACGTTCTAGACGCATATAATTTCCCCACCGAGAAGTACGGGCGCGACACGACCGGGATTCTGTAAAACATTACCAGCGAGGGGCTAAATGGGTTAGATTAGGTTATATTACGATATAGACGTATATAATGTCCCCACCGAGACGTACGGGACGACACGAACTGGATTCTGTAAAACATTACCAGCGAGGGGCTAGATGGGTTAGGTTAGGTAATATTACGTTGTAGACGTATATAATGTTCCCACCGAGAAGTAGTTTCCGCCCCGCCAGGAATGTTGTAAAATAATACATCCGAGATGTTAGGTTGCCTTAGGTTAGGATATATAACGTTATAGACGCATACAATGTCCCGAACGAGACGTACGGGACGACACGAACTGGATTCTGTAAAACATTCCCAGCGAGGGGCTAGATGGGTTAGGTTAGGTAATATTACGTTGTAGACGTATATAATGTTCCCACCGAGAAGTAGGGGCCGACCCGCCAGGTATTTTGGAAAATACTACATCCCAGATGTTAGGCTGCCTTAGGTTATGATATATAAGGTTGGAGACTTATATAATGTCCGCACCGAGACGTACGGGACGACACGAACTGGATTCTGTAAAACATTACCAGCGAGGGGCTAAATGGGTTAGGTTAGGTTATATTACGATATAGACGTATATAATGTCCCCACCGAGATGTACGGGACGACACGAACTGGATTCTGTAAAACATTACCAGCGACGGTCTAGACGGGTTAGGTTAGGTTATATTACGATATAGACTTATATAATGTTCCCACCGAGAAGTAGGTTCCGCCCCGCCAGGAATGTTGTAAAATACTACATCCGATATGTTAGGTTGCCTTAGGTTAGGATATATAACGTTATAGACGCATACAATTTCCCCACCGAGACGTACGGGATGACACGAACTGGATTCTGTAAATCATTACCAGCGAGGGGCTGGATGGGTTAGGTTAGGTAATATTACGTTGTAGACGTATATAATGTTCCTCACCGAGAAGTAGGGGCCGACCCGCCAGGAATGTTGTAAAATACTACATCCGAGATGTTAGGTTGCCTTATGTTAGGATATATAACGTTCTAGACGCATATAATTTCCCCACCGAGAAGTACGGGCCGACACGACCGGGATTCTGTAAAACATTACCAGCGAGGGGCTAGATGGGTTAGGTTAGGTTATATTACCTTATAGACGAATATAATGTACCCAACGAGAATTAGGGGCCGACCCGAGTGGAATGTTGTAAAATACTACATTCGAGATGTAAGGTTGCCTTAGGTTAGGATATATAAGGTTATAGACTTATATAATGTCTGCACCGAGACGTACGGGACGACACGAACTGGATTCTGTAAAAGATTACCAGCGAGGGGCTAAATGGGTTAGGTTAGGTTATATTGCGGTATAGACGTATATAATGTGCCCACCGAGAAGTAGGGGCCGACCCGCCTGGAATGTTGTAAAATACTACATTTGAGATGTTAGGTTGCCTTAGGTTAGGATATATAACGTTATAGACGTATATAATGTCCGCACAGTGACGTACGGGTGACACGAACGGGATTCTGTGAAACATTACCAGCGAGGGTCTAGATGGGTTAGGTTAGGTTATATTACGATATAGACTTATATAATGTTCCCACCGAGAAGTAGGTTCCGCCCCGCCAGGAATGTTGTAAAATACTACATCCGAGATGTTAGGTTGCCTTAGGTTAGGATATAGAACGTTATAGACTTATATAATGTCCGCACCGAGACGTACGGCACGACACGAACGGGATTCTGTAAAACATTACCTGCGAGGGGCTAGGTGGGTTAGCTTAGGTTATATTACGTTGTAGACGTATATAATGTTCCCACCGAGAAGTAGGGGCCGACCCGCCAGGAATTTTGGAAAATACTACATCCGAGACGTTAGGCTGCCTTAGGTTATGATATATAAGGTTGGAGACTTATATAATGTCCGCACCGAGACGTGCGGGACGACACGAACTGGATTCTGTAAAACATTACCAGCGAGGGGCTAAATGGGTTAGGTTAGGTTATATTACGATATAGACGTATATAATGTCCCCACCGAGATGTACGGGACGACAGGAACTGGATTCTGTAAAACATTACCAGCGAGGGTCTAGATGGGTTAGGTTAGGTTATATTACGATATAGACTTATATAATGTTCCCACCGAGAAGTAGGTTCCGCCCCGCCAGGAATGATGTAAAATACTACATCCGAGATGTTAGGTTGCCTTCGGTTAGGACATATAACGTTATAGACTTATATAATGTCCGCACCGATACGTACGGGACGACACGAACGGGATTCTGTATAACATTACCGCCGATGGGCTAGGTGGGTTAGCTTAGGTTATATTACGTTGTAGACGTATATAATGTTCCCACCGAGAAGTAGGGGCCGACCCGCCAGGAATTTTGGAAAATACTACATTTGAGATGTTAGGTTGCCTTAGGTTAGGATATATTACGTTATAGACGCATACAATTTCCCCACCGAGACGTACGGGACGGCACGAACTGGATTCTGTAAAACATTACCAGCGAGGGGCTAGATGGGTTAGGTTAGGTAATATTACGTTGTAGACATATATAATGTTCCCACCGAGAAGTATGGGCCGACCCGCCAGGAATGTTGTAAAATACTACATCTGAGATGTTAGGTTGCCTTAGGCTAGGATATATGACGTTCTAGACGCATATAATTTCCCCACCGAGAAGTACGGTCGCGACACGACGGGGATTCTGTAAAACATTACCAGCGAGGGGCTAAATGGGTTAGATTAGGTTATATTACGATATAGACGTATATAATGTCCCCACCGAGACGTACGGGACGACACGAACTGGATTCTGTAAAACATTACCAGCGAGGGGCTAGATGGGTTAGGTTAGGTAATATTACGTTGTAGACGTATATAATGTTCCCACCGAGAAGTAGTTTCCGCACCGCCAGGAATGTTGTAAAATACTACATCCGAGATGTTAGGTTGCCTTAGGTTAGGATATATAACGTTATAGACGCATACCATGTCCCGAACGAGACGTACGGGTCGACACGAACTGGATACTGTAAAACATTCCCAGCGAGGGGCTAGATGGGTTACGTTAGGTAATATTACGTTGTAGACGTATATAATGTTCCCACCGAGAAGTAGGGGCCGACCCGCCAGGTATTTTGGAAAATACTACATCCGAGATGTTAGGCTGCCTTAGGTTGGGATATATAAGGTTAGAGACTTATATAATGTCCGCACCGAGACGTACGGGACGACACGAACTGGATTCTGTAAAACATTACCAGCGAGGGGCTAAATGGGTTAGGTTAGGTTATATTACGATATAGACGTATATCATGTCCCCACCGAGACGTACGGGGCGACACGAACTGGATTCTGTAAAACATTACCAGCGAGGGTCTAGATGGGTTAGGTTAGGTTATATTACGATATAGACTTATATAATGTTCCCACCGAGAAGTAGGTTCCGCCCCGCCAGGAATGTTGTAAAATACTACATCCGAGATGTTAGGTTGCCTTCGGTTAGGACATATAACGTTATAGACTTATATAATGTCCGCACCGATACGTACGGGACGACACGAACGGGATTCTGTATAACATTACCGCCGATGGGCTAGGTGGGTTAGCTTAGGTTATATTACGTTGTAGACGTATATAATGTTCCCACCGAGAAGTAGGGGCCGACCCGCCAGGAATTTTGGAAAATACTACATCCGATATGTTAGGTTGCCTTAGGTTAGGATATATAACGTTATAGACGTATACAATTTCCCCACCGAGACGTACGGGACGACACGCACTGGATTCTGTAAAACATTACCAGCGAGGGGCTAGATGATTTAGGTTAGGTTATATTACTTTATTGACGTATATAATGTTCCCACCGAGAAATAGGGGCCGACTCGCCTGGAATGTTGTAAAATACTACAATTGAGATGTTAGGTTGCCTTAGGTTAGGAAATATAACGTTATAGACGTATATAATGTCCGCACCGTGACGTACGGTGCGACACGAACGGTATTCAGTGAAGCATTACCAGCGAGGGTCTAGATGGGTTAGATTAGGTTGTATTACAATATAGACTTATATAATGTTCCTACCGAGAAGTAGGTTCCGCCCCGCCAGGAATGTTGTAAAATACTACATCCGATATGTTAGGTTGCCTTAGGTTAGGATATATAACGTTATAGACGCATACAATTTCCCCACCGAGACGTACGGGATGTCACGAACTGGATTCTGTAAATCATTACCGGCGAGGGGCTGGATGGGTTAGGTTAGGTAATATTACGTTGTAGACGTATATAATGTTCCCACCGAGGAGTAGGGGCCGACCCGCCAGGAATGTTGTAAAATACTACATTCGAGATGTAAGGTTGCCTTAGGTTAGGATATATAAAGTTATAGACTTATATAATGTCTGCACCGAGACGTACGGGACGACACGAACTGGATTCTGTAAAAGATTACCAGCGAGGGGCTAAATGGGTTAGGTTAGGTTATATTGCGGTATAGACGTATATAATGTGCCCACCGAGAAGTAGGGCCCGACCCGCCTGGAATGTTGTAAAATACTACATTTGAGATGTTAGGTTGCCTTAGGTTAGGATATATAACGTTATAGACGCATACAATGTCCCCACCGAGAAGTACAGGCCGACACGCCCGGGATTCTGTGAGACATTACCAGCGAGGGGCTAGATGTGATAGATTAGGTTATATTACCTTATAGACGAATATAATGTACCCAACGAGAATTAGGGGCCGACCCGAGTGGAATGTTGTAAAATACTACATTCGAGATGTAAGGTTGCCTTAGGTTAGGATATATAACGTTATAGATTTATATAATGTTCGCACCGAGACGTACGGCACGACACGAACGGGATTCTGTAAAACATTACCTGCGAGGGGCTAGCTGGGTTAGCTTAGGTTATATTACGTTGTAGACGTATATAATGTTCCCACCGAGAAGTAGGGGCCGACCCGCCAGGAATTTTGGAAAATACTACATCCGAGACGTTAGGCTGCCTTAGGTTATGATATATAAGGTTGGAGACTTATATAATGTCCGCACCGAGACGTGCGGGACGACACGAACTGGATTCTGTAAAACATTACCAGCGAGGGGCTAAATGGGTTAGGTTATTTTATATTACGATATAAACGTATATAATGTCCCCACCGAGATGTACGGGACGACAGGAACTGGATTCTGTAAAACATTACCAGCGAGGGTCTAGATGGGTTAGGTTAGGTTATATTACGATATAGACTTATATAATGTTCCCACCGAGAAGTAGGTTCCGCCCCGCCAGGAATGTTGTAAAATACTACATCCGAGATGTTAGGTTGCCTTCGGTTAGGACATATAACGTTATAGACTTATATAATGTCCGCACCGATACGTACGGGACGACACGAACGGTATTCTGTATAACATTACCGCCGATGGGCTAGGTGGGTTAGCTTAGGTTATATTACGTTGTAGACGTATATAATGTTCCCACCGAGAAGTAGGGGCCGACCCGCCAGGAATTTTGGAAAATACTACATTTGAGATGTTAGGTTGCCTTAGGTTAGGATATATAACGTTATAGACGCATACAATTTCCCCACCGAGACGTACGGGACGACACGAACTGGATTCTGTAAAACATTACCAGCGAGGGGCTAGATGGGTTAGGTTAGGTTATATTACGTTATTGCCGTATATAATGTTCCCACCGAGAAATAGGGGCCGACTCGCCTGGAATGTTGTAAAATACTACAATTGAGATGTAAGGTTGCCTTAGGTTAGGAAATATAACGTTATAGACGTATATAATGTCCGCACCGTGACGTACGGTGCGACACGAACGGTATTCAGTGAAACATTACCAGCGAGGGTCTAGATGGGTTAGATTAGGTTGTATTACGATATAGAATTATATAATGTTCCTACCGAGAAGTAGGTTCCGCCCCGCCAGGAATGTTGTAAAATACTGCATCCGATATGTTAGGTTGCCTTAGGTTAGGATATATAACGTTCTAGACGCATATAATTTCCCCATCGAGAAGTACGGGCCGACACGACCGGGATTCTGTAAATCATTACCAGCGAGGGGCTAAATGGGTTAGGTTAGGTTATATTACGATATAGACGTATATAATGTCCCCACCGAGGCGTACGGGACGACACGAACTGGATTCTGTAAAACATTACCAGCGAGGGGCTAGATGGGTTAGGTTAGGTAATATTACGTTGTAGACGTATATAATGTTCCCACCGAGAAGTATGGGCCGACCCGCCAGGAATGTTGTAAAATACTACATCCGAGATGTTAGGTTGCCTTAGGTTAGGATATATAACGTTCTAGACGCATATAATTTCCCCACCGAGAATTACGGGCGCGACACGAACGGGATTCTGTAAAACATTACCAGCGAGGGGCTAAATGGGTTAGATTAGGTTATATTACGATATAGACGTATATAATGTCCCCACCGAGACGTACGGGACGACACGAACTGGATTCTGTAAAACATTACCAGCGAGGGGCTAGATGGGTTAGGTTAGGTTATATTACGTTATTGACGTATATAATGTTCCCACCGAGAAATAGGGGCCGACTCGCCTGGAATGTTGTAAAATACTACATTTGAGATGTTAGGTTGCCTTATGTTAGGAAATATAACGTTATAGACGTATATAATGTCCGCACCGTGACGTACGGTGCGACACGAACGGTATTCAGTGAAACATTCCCAGCGAGGGGCTAGATGGGTTAGGTTAGGTAATATTACGTTGTAGACGTATATAATGTTCCCACCGAGAAGTAGGGGCCGACCCGCCAGGTATTTTGGAAAATACTACATCCGAGATGTTAGGCTGCCTTAGGTTATGATATATAAGGTTGGAGACTTATATAATGTCCGCACCGAGACGCGCGGGACGACACGAACTGGATTCTGTAAAACATTACCAGCGAGGGGCTAAATGGGTTAGGTTAGGTTATATTACGATATAGACGTATATAATGTCCCCACCGAGATGTACGGGACGACACGAACTGGATTCTGTAAAACATTACCAGCGAGGGTCTAGATGGGTTAGGTTAGGTTATATTACGATGTAGACGTATATAATGTTCCCACCGAGAAGTAGGAGCCGACCCGCCTGGAATGTTGTAAAATATTACATCCGAGACGTTAGGTTGCCTTAGGTTAGGATATATAACGTTATAGACGCATACAATTTCCCCACCGAGACGTACGGGATGACACGAACTGGATTCTGTAAAACATTACCAGCGAGGGGCTGGATGGGTTAGGTTAGGTAATATTACGTTGTAGACGTATATAATGTTCCCACCGAGAAGTAGGGGCCGACCCGCCAGGAATGTTGTAAAATACTACATCCGAGATGTTAGGTTGCCTTAGGTTAGGATATATAACGTTCTAGACGCATATAATTTCCCCACCGAGAAGTACGGGCCGACACGCCCGGGATTCTGTAAAACATTACCAGCGAGGGGCTAGATGGGTTAGGTTAGGTTATTTTATGTTATAGACGTATGTAATGTACCCAACGAGAATTAGGGGCCGACCCGAGTGGTATGTTGTGAAATACTACATTCGAGATGTTAGGTTGCCTTAGGTTAGGATATAGAACGTTATAGACTTATATAATGTCCGCACCGAGACGTACGGCACGACACGAACGGGATTCTGTAAAACATTACCAGCGAGGGGCTGGATGGGTTAGGTTAGGTAATATTACGTTGTAGACGTATATAATGTTCCCACCGAGAAGTAGGCGCCGACCCGCCAGGTATTTTGGAAAATACTACATCCGAGATGTTAGGCTGCCTTAGGTTAGGATATATAAGGTTAGAGACTTATATAATGTCCGCACCGAGACGTACGGGACGACACGAACTGGATTCTGTAAACCATTACCAGCGAGGGGCTAAATGGGTTAGGTTAGGTTATATTACGATATAGAAGTATATAATGTCCCCACCGAGACGTACGGGACGACACGAACTGGATTCTGTAAAACATTACCTGCGAGGGGCTAGATGGCTTAGGTTAGGTAATATTACGTTGTAGACTTATATAATGTTCCCACCGAGAAGTAGTTTCCGCCCCGCCAGGAATGTTGTAAAATACTACATCCGAGATGTTAGGTTGCCTTAGGTTAGGATATATAACGTTATAGACGCATACAATGTCCCGAACGAGACGTACGGGACGACACGAACTGGATTCTGTAAAACATACCCAGCGAGGGGCTAGATGGGTTAGGTTAGGTTATATTACGTTGTAGACGTATATAATGTTCCCACCGAGAAGTAGGGGCCGACCCGCCAGGAATTTTGGAAAATACTACATCCGAGACGTTAGGCTGCCTTAGGTTAGGATATATAAGGTTAGAGACTTATATAATGTCCGCACCGAGACGTACGGGACGACACGAACTGGATTCTGTAAAACATTACCAGCGAGGGGCTAAATGGGTTAGGTTATGTTATATTACGATATAGAAGTATATAATGTCCCCACCGAGACGTACGGGACGACACGAACTGGATTCTGTAAAACATTACCAGCGAGGGGCTAGATGGCTTAGGTTAGGTAATATTACGTTGTAGACTTATATAATGTTCCCACCGAGAAGCAGTTTCCGCCCCGCCAGGAATTTTGGAAAATACTACATCCGATATGTTAGGTTGCCTTAGGTTAGGATATATAACGTTATAGACGTATACAATTTCCCCACCATGACGTACGGTGCGACACGAACGGTATTCAGTGAAACATTACCAGCGAGGGTCTAGATGGGTTAGGTTAGATTATATTACGATGTAGACGTATATAATGTTCCCACCGAGAAGTAGGAGCCGACCCGCCTGGAATGTTGTAAAATATTACATCCGAGACGTTAGGTTGCCTTAGGTTAGGATACATAACATTCTAGACGCATATAATGTCCCCACTGAGAAGTACGGGCCGACACGACCGGGATTCTGTGAGACATTACCAGCGAGGGGCTAGATGTGATAGGTTAGGTTATATTACCTTATAGACGAATATAATGTACCCAACGAGAATAAGGGGCCGACCCGAGTGGAATGTTGTAAAATACTACATTCGAGATGTAAGTTTGCCTTAGGTTAGGATATATAACGTTATAGACTTATATAATGTCTGCACCGAGACGTACGGACGACACGAACTGGATTCTGTAAAACATTACCAGTGAGGGACTAAATGGGTTAGGTTAGGTTATATTGCGGTATAGACGTATATAATGTCCCCACCGAGATGTACGGGACGACACGAACTGGATTCTGTAAAACATTACCAGCGAGGGTCTAGATGGGTTAGGTTAGGTTATATTACGATGTAGACGTATATAATGTTCCCACCGAGAAGTAGGAGCCGACCCGCCTGGAATGTTGTAAAATATTACATCCGAGACGTTAGGTTGCCTTAGGTTAGGATATATAACGTTATAGACGCATACAATTTCCCCACCGAGACGTACGGGATGACACGAACTGGATTCTGTAAAACATTACCAGCGAGGGGCTGGATGGGTTAGGTTAGGTAATATTACGTTGTAGACGTATATAATGTTCCCACCGAGAAGTAGGGGCCGACCCGCCAGGAATGTTGTAAAATACTACATCCGAGATGTTAGGTTGCCTTAGGTTAGGATATATAACGTTCTAGACGCATATAATTTCCCCACCGAGAAGTACGGGCCGACACGCCCGGGATTCTGTAAAACATTACCAGCGAGGGGCTAGATGGGTTAGGTTAGGTTATTTTATGTTATAGACGTATGTAATGTACCCAACGAGAATTAGGGGCCGACCCGAGTGGTATGTTGTGAAATACTACATTCGAGATGTTAGGTTGCCTTAGGTTAGGATATAGAACGTTATAGACTTATATAATGTCCGCACCGAGACGTACGGCACGACACGAACGGGATTCTGTAAAACATTACCAGCGAGGGGCTGGATGGGTTAGGTTAGGTAATATTACGTTGTAGACGTATATAATGTTCCCACCGAGAAGTAGGCGCCGACCCGCCAGGTATTTTGGAAAATACTACATCCGAGATGTTAGGCTGCCTTAGGTTAGGATATATAAGGTTAGAGACTTATATAATGTCCGCACCGAGACGTACGGGACGACACGAACTGGATTCTGTAAACCATTACCAGCGAGGGGCTAAATGGGTTAGGTTAGGTTATATTACGATATAGAAGTATATAATGTCCCCACCGAGACGTACGGGACGACACGAACTGGATTCTGTAAAACATTACCTGCGAGGGGCTAGATGGCTTAGGTTAGGTAATATTACGTTGTAGACTTATATAATGTTCCCACCGAGAAGTAGTTTCCGCCCCGCCAGGAATGTTGTAAAATACTACATCCGAGATGTTAGGTTGCCTTAGGTTAGGATATATAACGTTATAGACGCATACAATGTCCCGAACGAGACGTACGGGACGACACGAACTGGATTCTGTAAAACATACCCAGCGAGGGGCTAGATGGGTTAGGTTAGGTTATATTACGTTGTAGACGTATATAATGTTCCCACCGAGAAGTAGGGGCCGACCCGCCAGGAATTTTGGAAAATACTACATCCGAGACGTTAGGCTGCCTTAGGTTAGGATATATAAGGTTAGAGACTTATATAATGTCCGCACCGAGACGTACGGGACGACACGAACTGGATTCTGTAAAACATTACCAGCGAGGGGCTAAATGGGTTAGGTTATGTTATATTACGATATAGAAGTATATAATGTCCCCACCGAGACGTACGGGACGACACGAACTGGATTCTGTAAAACATTACCAGCGAGGGGCTAGATGGCTTAGGTTAGGTAATATTACGTTGTAGACTTATATAATGTTCCCACCGAGAAGCAGTTTCCGCCCCGCCAGGAATTTTGGAAAATACTACATCCGATATGTTAGGTTGCCTTAGGTTAGGATATATAACGTTATAGACGTATACAATTTCCCCACCGTGACGTACGGTGCGACACGAACGGTATTCAGTGAAACATTACCAGCGAGGGTCTAGATGGGTTAGGTTAGATTATATTACGATGTAGACGTATATAATGTTCCCACCGAGAAGTAGGAGCCGACCCGCCTGGAATGTTGTAAAATATTACATCCGAGACGTTAGGTTGCCTTAGGTTAGGATACATAACATTCTAGACGCATATAATGTCCCCACTGAGAAGTACGGGCCGACACGACCGGGATTCTGTGAGACATTACCAGCGAGGGGCTAGATGTGATAGGTTAGGTTATATTACCTTATAGACGAATATAATGTACCCAACGAGAATAAGGGGCCGACCCGAGTGGAATGTTGTAAAATACTACATTCGAGATGTAAGTTTGCCTTAGGTTAGGATATATAACGTTATAGACTTATATAATGTCTGCACCGAGACGTACGGACGACACGAACTGGATTCTGTAAAACATTACCAGTGAGGGACTAAATGGGTTAGGTTAGGTTATATTGCGGTATAGACGTATATAATGTGCCCACCGAGAAGTAGGGGCCGCCCCGCCTGGAATGTTGTAAAATACTACATTTGAGATGTTAGGTTGCCTTAGGTTAGGATATATAACGTTATAGACGTATATAATGTCCGCACCGTGACGTACGGTGCGACACGAACGGTATTCAGTGAAACATTACCAGCGAGGGTCTAGATGGATTAGATTAGGTTGTATTACGATATAGACGTATATAATGTTCCTACCGAGAAGTAGGTTCCGCCCCGCCAGGAATGTTGTAAAATACTACATCCGATATGTTAGGTTGCCTTAGGTTAGGATATATAACGTTATAGACGCATACAATTTCCCCACCGAGACGTACGGGATGACACGAACTGGATTCTGTAAAACATTACCAGCGAGGGTCTAGATGGGTTAGATTAGGTTGTATTACGATATAGAATTATATAATGTTCCTACCGAGAAGTAGGTTCCGCCCCGCCAGGAATGTTGTAAAATACTGCATCCGATATGTTAGGTTGCCTTAGGTTAGGATATATAACGTTCTAGACGCATATAATTTCCCCATCGAGAAGTACGGGCCGACACG
Organism: Xylocopa violacea; assembly: GCA_963969225.1. Classification (NCBI taxonomy): domain Eukaryota; kingdom Metazoa; phylum Arthropoda; class Insecta; order Hymenoptera; family Apidae; genus Xylocopa; species Xylocopa violacea. The sequence goes on along the minus strand of CAXAJV010000213.1, from coordinate 127,928 downwards.
ACCGGGATTCTGTAAATCATTACCAGCGAGGGTCTAGATGGGTTAGATTAGGTTGTATTACGATATAGAATTATATAATGTTCCTACCGAGAAGTAGGTTCCGCCCCGCCAGGAATGTTGTAAAATACTGCATCCGATATGTTAGGTTGCCTTAGGTTAGGATATATAACGTTCTAGACGCATATAATTTCCCCATCGAGAAGTACGGGCCGACACGACCGGGATTCTGTAAATCATTACCAGCGAGGGGCTAAATGGGTTAGGTTAGGTTATATTACGATATAGACGTATATAATGTCCCCACCGAGGCGTACGGGACGACACGAACTGGATTCTGTAAAACATTACCAGCGAGGGGCTAGATGGTTTAGGTTAGGTAATATTACGTTGTAGACGTATATAATTTTCCCACCGAGAAGTAGGGGCCGCCCCGCCAGGAATGTTGTAAAATACTACATCAGAGATGTTAGGTTGCCTTAGGTTAGGATATATACCGTTATAGACGCATACAATGTCCCCACCGTGACGTACGGGTGACACGAACGGGATTCTGTGAAACATTACCAGCGAGGGTCTAGATGGGTTAGATTAGGTTATATTACGATATAGACTTATATAATGTTCCCACCGAGAAGTAGGTTCCGCCCCGCCAGGAATGTTGTAAAATACTACATCCGATATGTTAGGTTGCGTTAGGTTAGGATATATAACGTTATAGACGTATACAATTTCCCCACCGAGACGTACGGGACGACACGAACTGGATTCTGTAAAACATTAGCAGCGAGGGGCTAGATGGGTTAGGTTAGGTAATATTACGTTGTAGACGTATATAATGTTCCCACCGAGAAGTATGGGCCGACCCGCCAGGAATGTTGTAAAATACTACATCCGAGATGTTAGGTTGCCTTAGGTTAGGATATATAACGTTCTAGACGCATATAATTTCCCCACCGAGAAGTACGGGCGCGACACGACCGGGATTCTGTAAAACATTACCAGCGAGGGGCTAAATGGGTTAGATTAGGTTATATTACGATATAGACGTATATAATGTCCCCACCGAGACGTACGGGACGACACGAACTGGATTCTGTAAAACATTACCAGCGAGGGGCTAGATGGGTTAGGTTAGGTTATATTACGTTATTGACGTATATAATGTTCCCACCGAGAAATAGGGGCCGACTCGCCTGGAATGTTGTAAAATACTACATTTGAGATGTTAGGTTGCCTTAGGTTAGGAAATATAACGTTATAGACGTATATAATGTCCGCACCGTGACGTACGGTGCGACACGAACGGTATTCAGTGAAACATTCCCAGCGAGGGGCTAGATGGGTTAGGTTAGGTAATATTACGTTGTAGACGTATATAATGTTCCCACCGAGAAGTAGGGGCCGACCCGCCAGGTATTTTGGAAAATACTACATCCGATATGTTAGGTTGCGTTAGGTTAGGATATATAACGTTATAGACGTATACAATTTCCCCACCGAGACGTACGGGACGACACGAACTGGATTCTGTAAAACATTACCAGCGAGGGGCTAGATGGGTTAGGTTAGGTTATATTACGATATAGACGTATATAATGTCCCCACCGAGATGTACGGGACGACACGAACTGGATTCTGTAAAACATTACCAGCGAGGGTCTAGATGGGTTAGGTTAGGTTATATTACGATATAGACTTATATAATGTTCCCACCGAGAAGTAGGTTCCGCCCCGCCAGGAATGTTGTAAAATACTACATCCGAGATGTTAGGTTGCCTTCGGTTAGGACATATAACGTTATAGACTTATATAATGTCCGCACCGATACGTACGGGACGACACGAACGGGATTCTGTGTAACATTACCGCCGATGGGCTAGGTGGGTTAGCTTAGGTTATATTACGTTGTAGACGTATATAATGTTCCCACCGAGAAGTAGGGGCCGACCCGCCAGGAATTTTGGAAAATACGACGACCGAGAAGTTAGATAGCCTTACGTTAGGATATATAACGTTCTAGACGCATATAATTTCCCCACCGAGAAGTACGGGCCGACACGACCGGGATTCTGTAAAACATTACCAGCGAGGGGCTAGATGGGTTAGGATAGGTAATATTATGTTGTAGACGTATATAATGTTCCCACCGAGAAGTAGTTTCCGCCCCGCCAGGAATGTTGTAAAATACTACATCCGAGATGTTAGGTTGCCTTAGGTTAGGATATATAACGTTATAGACGCATACAATGTCCCGAACGAGACGTACGGGACGACACGAACTGGATTCTGTAAAACATACCCAGCGAGGGGCTAGATGGGTTAGGTTAGGTTATATTGCGGTATAGACGTATATAAAGTGCCCACCGAGAAGTAGGTGCCGCCCCGCCTGGAATGTTGTAAAATACTACATTTGAGATGTTAGGTTGCCTTAGGTTAGGATATATAACGTTATAGACGTATATAATGTCCGCACCGTGACGTACCGTGCGACACGAACGGTATTCAGTGAAACATTACCAGCGAGGGTCTAGATGGATTAGATTAGGTTGTATTACGATATAGACGTATATAATGTTCCTACCGAGAAGTAGGTTCCGCCCCGCCAGGAATGTTGTAAAATACTACATCCGATATGTTAGGTTGCCTTAGGTTAGGATATATAACGTTATAGACGCATACAATTTCCCCACCGAGACGTACGGGATGACACGAACTGTATTCTGTAAAACATTACCAGCGAGGGTCTAGATGGGTTAGGTTAGGTTATATTACGATATAGACTTATATAATGTTCCCACCGAGAAGTAGGTTCCGCCCCGCCAGGAATGTTGTAAAATACTACATCCGAGATGTTAGGTTGCCTTCGGTTAGGACATATAACGTTATAGACTTATATAATGTCCGCACCGATACGTACGGGACGACACGAACGGGATTCTGTATAACATTACCGCCGATGGGCTAGGTGGGTTAGCTTAGGTTATATTACGTTGTAGACGTATATAATGGTCCCACCGAGGAGTAGGGGCCGACCCGCCAGGAATTTTGGAAAATAGTACATCCGATATGTTAGGTTGCCTTAGGTTAGGATATATAACGTTATAGACGTATACAATTTCCCCACCGAGACGTACGGGACGACACGCACTGGATTCTGTAAAACATTACCAGCGAGGGGCTAGATGGGTTAGGTTAGGTTATATTACGTTATTGACGTATATAATGTTCCCACCGAGAAATAGGGGCCGACTCGCCCTCAATGTTGTAAAATACTACATTTGAGATGTTAGGTTGCCTTAGGTTAGGAAGTATAACGTTATAGACGTATATAATGTCCGCACCGTGACGTACGGTGCGACACGAACGGTATTCAGCGAAACATTACCAGCGAGGGTCTAGATGGGTTAGGTTAGGTTATATTACGATGTAGACGTATATAATGTTCCCACCGAGAAGTAGGAGCCGACCCGCCTGGAATGTTGTAAAATATTACATCCGAGACGTTAGGTTGCCTTAGGTTAGGATATATAACGTTATAGACGCATACAATTTCCCCACCGAGACGTACGGGATGACACGAACTGGATTCTGTAAAACATTACCAGCGAGGGGCTGGATGGGTTAGGTTAGGTAACATTACGTTGTAGACGTATATAATGTTCCCACCGAGAAGTAGGGGCCGACCCGCCAGGAATGTTGTAAAATACTACATCCGAGATGTTAGGTTGCCTTAGGTTAGGATATATAACGTTCTAGACGCATATAATTTCCCCACCGAGAAGTACGGGCCGACACGCCCGGGATTCTGTAAAACATTACCAGCGAGGGGCTAGACGGGTTAGGTTAGGTTATATTATGTTATAGACGTATGTAATGTACCCAACGAGAATTAGGGGCCGACCCGAGTGGTATGTTGTGAAATACTACATTCGAGATGTTAGGTTGCCTTAGGTTAGGATATAGAACGTTATAGACTTATATAATGTCCGCACCGAGACGTACGGCACGACACGAACGGGATTCTGTAAAACATTACCAGCGAGGGGCTAGATGGGTTAGGTTAGGTAATATTACGTTGTAGACGTATATAATGTTCCCACCGAGAAGTAGGGGCCGACCCGCCAGGTATTTTGGAAAATACTACATCCGAGATGTTAGGCTGCCTTAGGTTAGGATATATAAGGTTAGAGACTTATATAATGTCCGCACCGAGACGTACGGGACGACACGAACTGGATTCTGTAAACCATTACCAGCGAGGGGCTAAATGGGTTAGGTTAGATTATATTACGATATAGAAGTATATAATGTCCCCACCGAGACGTACGGGACGACACGAACTGGATTCTGTAAAACATTACCAGCGAGGGGCTAGATGGCTTAGGTTAGGTAATATTACGTTGTAGACTTATATAATGTTCCCACCGAGAAGTAGTTTCCGCCCCGCCAGGAATGTTGTAAAATACTACATCCGAGATGTTAGGTTGCCTTAGGTTAGGATATATAACGTTATAGACGCATACAATGTCCCGAACGAGACGTACGGGACGACACGAACTGGATTCTGTAAAACATACCCAGCGAGGGGCTAGATGGGTTAGGTTAGGTTATATTACGTTGTAGACGTATATAATTTTCCCACCGAGAAGTAGGGGCCGACCCGCCAGGAATTTTGGAAAATACTACATCCGAGACGTTAGGCTGCCTGAGGTTAGGATATATAAGGTTAGAGACTTATATAATGTCCGCACCGAGACGTACGGGACGACACGAACTGGATTCTGTAAAACATTACCAGCGAGGGGCTAAATGGGTTAGGTTAGGTTATATTACGATATAGAAGTATATAATGTCCCCACCGAGACGTACGGGACGACACGAACGGTATTCAGTGAAACATTACCAGCGAGGGTCTAGATGGGTTAGGTTAGATTATATTACGATGTAGACGTATATAATGTTCCCACCGAGAAGTAGGAGCCGACCCGCCTGGAATGTTGTAAAATATTACATCCGAGACGTTAGGTTGCCTTAGGTTAGGATACATAACATTCTAGACGCATATAATGTCCCCACTGAGAAGTACGGGCCGACACGACCGGGATTCTGTGAGACATTACCAGCGAGGGGCTAGATGTGATAGGTTAGGTTATATTACCTTATAGACGAATATAATGTACCCAACGAGAATTAGGGGCCGACCCGAGTGGAATGTTGTAAAATACTACATTCGAGATGTAAGTTTGCCTTAGGTTAGGATATATAACGTTATAGACTTATATAATGTCTGCACCGAGACGTACGGACGACACGAACTGGATTCTGTAAAACATTACCAGTGAGGGACTAAATGGGTTAGGTTAGGTTATATTGCGGTATAGACGTATATAATGTGCCCACCGAGAAGTAGGTGCCGCCCCGCCTGGAATGTTGTAAAATACTACATTTGAGATGTTAGGTTGCCTTAGGTTAGGATATATAACGTTATAGACGTATATAATGTCCGCACCGTGACGTACCGTGCGACACGAACGGTATTCAGTGAAACATTACCAGCGAGGGTCTAGATGGATTAGATTAGGTTGTATTACGATATAGACGTATATAATGTTCCTACCGAGAAGTAGGTTCCGCCCCGCCAGGAATGTTGTAAAATACTACATCCGATATGTTAGGTTGCCTTAGGTTAGGATATATAACGTTATAGACGCATACAATTTCCCCACCGAGACGTACGGGATGACACGAACTGTATTCTGTAAAACATTACCAGCGAGGGTCTAGATGGGTTAGATTAGGTTGTATTACGATATAGAATTATATAATGTTCCTACCGAGAAGTAGGTTCCGCCCCGCCAGGAATGTTGTAAAATACTGCATCCGATATGTTAGGTTGCCTTAGGTTAGGATATATAACGTTCTAGACGCATATAATTTCCCCATCGAGAAGTACGGGCCGACACGACCGGGATTCTGTAAATCATTACCAGCGAGGGTCTAGATGGGTTAGATTAGGTTGTATTACGATATAGAATTATATAATGTTCCTACCGAGAAGTAGGTTCCGCCCCGCCAGGAATGTTGTAAAATACTGCATCCGATATGTTAGGTTGCCTTAGGTTAGGATATATAACGTTCTAGACGCATATAATTTCCCCATCGAGAAGTACGGGCCGACACGACCGGGATTCTGTAAATCATTACCAGCGAGGGGCTAAATGGGTTAGGTTAGGTTATATTACGATATAGACGTATATAATGTCCCCACCGAGGCGTACGGGACGACACGAACTGGATTCTGTAAAACATTACCAGCGAGGGGCTAGATGGTTTAGGTTAGGTAATATTACGTTGTAGACGTATATAATTTTCCCACCGAGAAGTAGGGGCCGCCCCGCCAGGAATGTTGTAAAATACTACATCAGAGATGTTAGGTTGCCTTAGGTTAGGATATATACCGTTATAGACGCATACAATGTCCCGAACGATACGTACGGGACGACACGAACTGGATTCTGTAAAACATACCCAGCGAGGGGCTAGATGGGTTAGGTTAGGTTATATTACATTGTAGACGTATATAATGTTCCCACCGAGAAGTAGGGGCCAACCCGCCAGGAACTTTGTAAAATACTACATTTGAGATGTTAGGTTGCCTTAGGTTAGGATATATAACGTTATAGACGTATATAATGTCCGCACCGTGACGTACGGTGCGACACGAACGGTATTCAGTGAAACAGTACCAGCGAGGGTCTAGATGGGTTAGATTAGGTTGTATTACGATATAGACTTATATAATGTTCCTACCGAGAAGTAGGTTCCGCCCCGCCAGGAATGTTGTAAAATACTACATCCGATATGTTAGGTTGCCTTAGGTTAGGATATATAACGTTATAGACGCATACAATTTCCCCACCGAGACGTACGGGACGACACGAACTGGATTCTGTAAAACATTACCAGCGAGGGGCTAGATGGGTTAGGTTAGGTAATATTACGTTGTAGACGTATATAATGTTCCCACCGAGAAGTAGGGGCCGACCCGCCAGGAATGTTGTAAAATACTACATCCGAGATGTAAGGTTGCCTTAGGTTAGGAAATATAACTTTCTAGACGCATATAATTTCCCCACCGAGAAGTACGGGCCGACACGACCGGGATTCTGTAAAACATTACCAGCGAGGGGCTAGATGGGTTAGGTTAGGTAATATTAGGATACGTCTCCGTGGGGAAATTGTATACGTCTATAACGTTATATATCCTAACCTAAGGCAACCTAACATATCGGATGTAGTATTTTACAACATTCCTGGCGGGGCGGAACCTACTTCTCGGTGGGAACATTATATAAGTCTATATCGTAATATAACCTAATCTAACCCATCTAGACCCTCGCTGGTAATGTTTCACAGTGGTATGTTGTGATATACTACATTCGAGATGTTAGGTTGCCTTAGGTTAGGATATAGAACGTTATAGACTTATATAATGTCCGCACCGAGACGTACGGCACGACACGAACGGGATTCTGTAAAACATTACCAGCGAGGGGCTAGATGGGTTAGGTTAGGTAATATTACGTTGTAGACGTATATAATGTTCCCACCGAGAAATAGGGGCCGACAAGTCAGGAATGTAGTAAAATATTACATCCAAGATGTTAGGTTGCCTTGGGCTAGGATATGTAACGTTATATACGTATATAATGTTCCCACCGTGAAGTAGGGTCCAACGAGCCAGGAATGTTGTAAAATATTACATTCGACATGTTAGGTTGCCTTAAGCTAGGATATATAGCGTTATAGACGAACATAATGTTCCCACCGAGAAGTAGGAGCCGGCGCGCCAGGAATGTAGTAAAATATAACATCCGAGATGTTAGGTTGCCTTAGGCTAGGATATATAACGTTATAGACATATATGATGTTCCCACCGAGAAGTAGGGGCCGACGTGCCAGGAATGTAGTAAAATATTACACCCGGGATGTTAGGTTGCGTTAGGTTAGGATATATAACGTTATAGACGTTTATAATGTTCCCACGGAAAAGTAGGTAGCGACGCGTCAGCAATCTTGTAAAATATTACAATCGACATATTAGGATTGCCTTAGGCTAGGATATACAACGATATAGACGTATATACTGTTCCCACCGAGAAGTAGGTACCGACGCGCCAGGAATGTTGTAAAATATTACATTCAACAAGTTAGGTTGCCTTAGGCTAGGATATGTTGCTTTAAAGACGTATATAATGTTCCCACCGAGAAATAGGGGCCGACAAGTCAGGAATGTAGTAAAATATTACATCCAAGATGTTAGATTGCCTTGGGCTAGGATATGTAACGTTATAGACGTATATAATGTTCCCACCGTGAAGTAGGGTCCAACGGGCCAGGAATATTGTAAAATATTACATGCGACATGGTAGGTTGCCTTAGGCTAGGATATATAACGTTATAGACGTATATACTGTTTCCACCGAGAAGTAGGTGCCGAAGTGCCGGGAATGTTGTAAAATATTACATTCGACATGTTAGGTTGCCTTAGGCTAGGATATGTAGCGTTATAGACGTATATAATGTTCCCACCGAGGAGTAGGGGCGAACGAGCCAAGAATTTGGTAAAATATTACATTCGACATGTTAAGTTGCCCTACGTTAGGATATATAACGTTATAGGCGTATATAATGTTCCCACCGAGAGGTAGAGGCCGACGAGCCAGGAATGTTGTAAAATATTACGCTCGACAAGTTAAGTTGCCTTAGGCTAGGATATATAACGTTATAGACGTATATGATATTCCCACCGAGAAGTACGGGCCTACACGCCAGGAATGTATTAAAATATTACATCCGAGATGTTAGGTTGCCTTAGGCTAGGATATATAGCGTTTTAGACGTATATAATGTTCCCACCGAGAAGTAGGTGCCGACGCGCCAGGAATGTTGTAAAATATTACATTCGACATGTTAGGTTGCCTTAAGCTAGGATATATAGCGTTATAGACGTATATAAGGTTCCCACCGAGAAGTAGGGGCCGAAGTGCCGGGAATGTTGTAAAATATTACATGCGACATGGTAGGTTGCCTTATGCTAGGATATATAGCGTTATAGACGTATATAATGTTCCCACCGAGAAGTAGGGGCTGACGTGCCAGGAATGTAGTAAAATATTACATCCGTGATGTTAGGTGGCGTTAGGTTAGGATATATAACGTTATTGACTTATATATTTTTCTCACCGAGAAATAGGTGCCGACGCGCCAGGTATGTTGTAAAATATTACATTCGACATGTTAGGTTGCCTTAGGCTAGGAGATATAACGTTATTGACTTATATAATGTTCTCACCGAGAAATAGGGGCCGACGCTCCAGGAATGTTATAAATATTACATTCGACATGTTAGGTTGCCTTAGGCTAGGATATATAGCGTTATAGACGTACGTAATGTTCACACCGAGAAGTAGGGGCCGGCGCGCCAGGAATGTAGTAAAATATTATATCCGAGATGTTAGGTTAGGTTAGGTTAGGATATATAACGTTCTAGACGCATATAATTTCCCCACCGAGAAGTACGGGCGCGACACGACCGGGATTCTGTAAAACATTACCAGCGAGGGGCTAAATGGGTTAGATTAGGTTATATTACGATATAGACGTATATAATGTCCCCACCGAGACGTACGGGACGACACGAACTGGATTCTGTAAAACATTACCAGCGAGGGGCTAGATGGGTTAGGTTAGGTAATATTACGTTGTAGACGTATATAATGTTCCCACCGAGAAGTAGTTTCCGCCCCGCCAGGAATGTTGTAAAATAATACATCCGAGATGTTAGGTTGCCTTAGGTTAGGATATATAACGTTATAGACGCATACAATGTCCCGAACGAGACGTACGGGACGACACGAACTGGATTCTGTAAAACATTCCCAGCGAGGGGCTAGATGGGTTAGGTTAGGTAATATTACGTTGTAGACGTATATAATGTTCCCACCGAGAAGTAGGGGCCGACCCGCCAGGTATTTTGGAAAATACTACATCCCAGATGTTAGGCTGCCTTAGGTTATGATATATAAGGTTGGAGACTTATATAATGTCCGCACCGAGACGTACGGGACGACACGAACTGGATTCAGTAAAACATTACCAGCGAGGGGCTAAATGGGTTAGGTTAGGTTATATTACGATATAGACGTATATAATGTCCCCACCGAGATGTACGGGACGACACGAACTGGATTCTGTAAAACATTACCAGCGAGGGTCTAGACGGGTTAGGTTAGGTTATATTACGATATATACTTATATAATGTTCCCACCGAGAAGTAGGTTCCGCCCCGCCAGGAATGTTGTAAAATACTACATCCGATATGTTAGGTTGCCTTAGGTTAGGATATATAACGTTATAGACGCATACAATGTCCCGAACGAGACGTACGGGACGACACGAACTAGATTCTGTAAAACATTCCCAGCGAGGGGCTAGATGGGTTAGGTTAGGTAATATTACGTTGTAGACGTATATAATGTTCCCACCGAGAAGTAGGGGCCGACCCGCCAGGTATTTTGGAAAATACGACATCCGAGACGTTAGGCTGCCTTAGGTTAGGATATATAAGGTTAGAGACTTATATAATGTCCGCACCGAGACGCACGGGACGACACGAACTGGATTCTGTAAAACATTACCAGCGAGGGTCTAGATGGGTTAGGTTAGGTTATATTACGATATAGACTTATATAATGTTCCCACCGAGAAGTAGGTTCCGCCCCGCCAGGAATGTTGTAAAATACTACATCCGAGATGTTAGGTTGCCTTCGGTTAGGACATATATCGTTATAGACTTATATAATGTCCGCACCGATACGTACGGGACGACACGAACGGGATTCTGTATAACATTACCGCCGATGGGCTAGGTGGGTTAGCTTAGGTTATATTACGTTGTAGACGTATATAATGTTCCCACCGAGGAGTAGGGGCCGACCCGCCAGGAATTTTGGAAAATAGTACATCCGATATGTTAGGTTGCCTTAGGTTAGGATATATAACGTTATAGACGTATACAATTTCCCCACCGAGACGTACGGGACGACACGCACTGGATTCTGTGAAACATTACCAGCGAGGGGCTAGATGGGTTAGGTTAGGTTATATTACGTTATTGACGTATATAATGTTCCCACCGAGAAATAGGGGCCGACTCGCCCTCAATGTTGTAAAATACTACATTTGAGATGTTAGGTTGCCTTAGGTTAGGAAGTATAACGTTATAGACGTATATAATGTCCGCACCGTGACGTACGGTGCGACACGAACGGTATTCAGCGAAACATTACCAGCGAGGGTCTAGATGGGTTAGGTTAGGTTATATTACGATGTAGACGTATATAATGTTCCCACCGAGAAGTAGGAGCCGACCCGCCTGGAATGTTGTAAAATATTACATCCGAGACGTTAGGTTGCCTTAGGTTAGGATATATAACGTTATAGACGCATACAATTTCCCCACCGAGACGTACGGGATGACACGAACTGGATTCTGTAAAACATTACCAGCGAGGGGCTGGATGGGTTAGGTTAGGTAACATTACGTTGTAGACGTATATAATGTTCCCACCGAGAAGTAGGGGCCGACCCGCCAGGAATGTTGTAAAATACTACATCCGAGATGTTAGGTTGCCTTAGGTTAGGATATATAACGTTCTAGACGCATATAATTTCCCCACCGAGAAGTACGGGCCGACACGCCCGGGATTCTGTAAAACATTACCAGCGAGGGGCTAGACGGGTTAGGTTAGGTTATATTATGTTATAGACGTATGTAATGTACCCAACGAGAATTAGGGGCCGACCCGAGTGGTATGTTGTGAAATACTACATTCGAGATGTTAGGTTGCCTTAGGTTAGGATATAGAACGTTATAGACTTATATAATGTCCGCACCGAGACGTACGGCACGACACGAACGGGATTCTGTAAAACATTACCAGCGAGGGGCTAGATGGGTTAGGTTAGGTAATATTACGTTGTAGACGTATATAATGTTCCCACCGAGAAGTAGGGGCCGACCCGCCAGGTATTTTGGAAAATACTACATCCGAGATGTTAGGCTGCCTTAGGTTAGGATATATAAGGTTAGAGACTTATATAATGTCCGCACCGAGACGTACGGACGACACGAACTGGATTCTGTAAAACATTACCAGTGAGGGACTAAATGGGTTAGGTTAGGTTATATTGCGGTATAGACGTATATAATGTGCCCACCGAGAAGTAGGTGCCGCCCCGCCTGGAATGTTGTAAAATACTACATTTGAGATGTTAGGTTGCCTTAGGTTAGGATATATAACGTTATAGACGTATATAATGTCCGCACCGTGACGTACCGTGCGACACGAACGGTATTCAGTGAAACATTACCAGCGAGGGTCTAGATGGATTAGATTAGGTTGTATTACGATATAGACGTATATAATGTTCCTACCGAGAAGTAGGTTCCGCCCCGCCAGGAATGTTGTAAAATACTACATCCGATATGTTAGGTTGCCTTAGGTTAGGATATATAACGTTATAGACGCATACAATTTCCCCACCGAGACGTACGGGATGACACGAACTGTATTCTGTAAAACATTACCAGCGAGGGTCTAGATGGGTTAGATTAGGTTGTATTACGATATAGAATTATATAATGTTCCTACCGAGAAGTAGGTTCCGCCCCGCCAGGAATGTTGTAAAATACTGCATCCGATATGTTAGGTTGCCTTAGGTTAGGATATATAACGTTCTAGACGCATATAATTTCCCCATCGAGAAGTACGGGCCGACACGACCGGGATTCTGTAAATCATTACCAGCGAGGGTCTAGATGGGTTAGATTAGGTTGTATTACGATATAGAATTATATAATGTTCCTACCGAGAAGTAGGTTCCGCCCCGCCAGGAATGTTGTAAAATACTGCATCCGATATGTTAGGTTGCCTTAGGTTAGGATATATAACGTTCTAGACGCATATAATTTCCCCATCGAGAAGTACGGGCCGACACGACCGGGATTCTGTAAATCATTACCAGCGAGGGGCTAAATGGGTTAGGTTAGGTTATATTACGATATAGACGTATATAATGTCCCCACCGAGGCGTACGGGACGACACGAACTGGATTCTGTAAAACATTACCAGCGAGGGGCTAGATGGTTTAGGTTAGGTAATATTACGTTGTAGACGTATATAATTTTCCCACCGAGAAGTAGGGGCCGCCCCGCCAGGAATGTTGTAAAATACTACATCAGAGATGTTAGGTTGCCTTAGGTTAGGATATATACCGTTATAGACGCATACAATGTCCCGAACGATACGTACGGGACGACACGAACTGGATTCTGTAAAACATACCCAGCGAGGGGCTAGATGGGTTAGGTTAGGTTATATTACATTGTAGACGTATATAATGTTCCCACCGAGAAGTAGGGGCCAACCCGCCAGGAACTTTGTAAAATACTACATTTGAGATGTTAGGTTGCCTTAGGTTAGGATATATAACGTTATAGACGTATATAATGTCCGCACCGTGACGTACGGTGCGACACGAACGGTATTCAGTGAAACAGTACCAGCGAGGGTCTAGATGGGTTAGATTAGGTTGTATTACGATATAGACTTATATAATGTTCCTACCGAGAAGTAGGTTCCGCCCCGCCAGGAATGTTGTAAAATACTACATCCGATATGTTAGGTTGCCTTAGGTTAGGATATATAACGTTATAGACGCATACAATTTCCCCACCGAGACGTACGGGACGACACGAACTGGATTCTGTAAAACATTACCAGCGAGGGGCTAGATGGGTTAGGTTAGGTAATATTACGTTGTAGACGTATATAATGTTCCCACCGAGAAGTAGGGGCCGACCCGCCAGGAATGTTGTAAAATACTACATCCGAGATGTAAGGTTGCCTTAGGTTAGGAAATATAACTTTCTAGACGCATATAATTTCCCCACCGAGAAGTACGGGCCGACACGACCGGGATTCTGTAAAACATTACCAGCGAGGGGCTAGATGGGTTAGGTTAGGTTATATTATGTTATAGACGTATGTAATGTACCCAACGAGAATTAGGGGCCGACCCGAGTGGTATGTTGTGAAATACTACATTCGATATGTTAGGTTGCCTTAGGTTAGGATATAGAACGTTATAGACTTATATAATGTCCGCACCGAGACGTACGGCACGACACGAACGGGATTCTGTAAAACATTACCAGCGAGGGGCTAGATGGGTTAGGTTAGGTAATATTAGGATACGTCTCCGTGGGGAAATTGTATACGTCTATAACGTTATATATCCTAACCTAAGGCAACCTAACATATCGGATGTAGTATTTTACAACATTCCTGGCGGGGCGGAACCTACTTCTCGGTGGGAACATTATATAAGTCTATATCGTAATATAACCTAATCTAACCCATCTAGACCCTCGCTGGTAATGTTTCACAGTGGTATGTTGTGATATACTACATTCGAGATGTTAGGTTGCCTTAGGTTAGGATATAGAACGTTATAGACTTATATAATGTCCGCACCGAGACGTACGGCACGACACGAACGGGATTCTGTAAAACATTACCAGCGAGGGGCTAGATGGGTTAGGTTAGGTAATATTACGTTGTAGACGTATATAATGTTCCCACCGAGAAATAGGGGCCGACAAGTCAGGAATGTAGTAAAATATTACATCCAAGATGTTAGATTGCCTTGGGCTAGGATATGTAACGTTATAGACGTATATAATGTTCCCACCGTGAAGTAGGGTCCAACGGGCCAGGAATATTGTAAAATATTACATGCGACATGGTAGGTTGCCTTAGGCTAGGATATATAACGTTATAGACGTATATACTGTTTCCACCGAGAAGTAGGTGCCGAAGTGCCGGGAATGTTGTAAAATATTACATGCGACATGTTAGGTTGCCCTAGGTTAGGATATATAACGTTATAGACGTATATACTGTTCCCACGGAGAAGTAGTAGCCGACGCGCCAGAAATGTAAAATATTGCATTCGACATGTTAGGCTGCCTTAGGCTAGGATATATAGCGTTATAGACGTATACAATGTTCCCACCGAGAAATAGGGGCCGACACGCCAGGAATGTTGTAAAACATTACATCCGAGGTGTTAGGTTGCCTTAGGTTAGGATATATAACGTTATAGACGTATATACTGTTCCCACCGAGAAGTAGTTGCCGACGCGCCAGGAATGTTGGAAAATATTACATTCGACATGTTAGATTGCCTTAAGCTGGGATATATAGCGTTATAGACGTATATAATGTTCCCACCGAGATGTAGGGGCCGAAGTGCTCGGGAATGTTGTAAAATAGTATATGCGACATGTTAGGTTGCCTTAGGTTAGGATGTATATCGTTATAGACGTATATACTGTTCCCACCGAGAAGTAGTTGCCGACGCGCCAGGAATGTTGTAAAATAGTACATTCGACATGTTAGGTTGCCTTAGGTTAGGATATTTAACGTTATAGACGTATATACTGTTCCCACGGAGAAGTAGTTGCCTACGCGCCAGAAATGTTGTAAAATATTACATTCGACATGTTAGGCTGCCTTAGGCTAGGATATATAGCGTTATAGACGTGTACAATGTTCCCACCGAGAAATAGGGGCCGACACGCCAGGAATGTTGTAAAACATTACATCCGAGATGTTAGGTTGCCTTAGGCTAGGACATATAGCGTTATAGACGTATGTAATGTTCACACCGAGAAGTAGGGGCCGACGTGCCAGGAATGTAGTAAAATATTACACCCGGGTTGTTAGGTTGCCTTAGGTTAGGATATACAACGGTATTGACTTATATAATGTTCCCACAGAGAAGTAGGGGCCGACGTGCCAGGAATGCTGTAAAATATTACATTCGACATGTTAGGTTGCCTTAGGCTAGGATATGTAGCGTTATAGACGTATATAATGTTCCCACCGAGGAGTAGGGGCGAACGAGCCAAGAATTTGGTAAAATATTACATTCGACATGTTAAGTTGCCCTACGTTAGGATATATAACGTTATAGGCGTATATAATGTTCCCACCGAGAGGTAGAGGCCGACGAGCCAGGAATGTTGTAAAATATTACGCTCGACAAGTTAAGTTGCCTTAGGCTAGGATATATAGCGTTACAGACGTATATAATGTTCCCACCGAGAAGTAGGGGCCGGCGCGCCAGGAATGTAGTAAAATATTACATCCGAGATGTTAGGTTGCCTTAGGCTAGGATATATAGCGTTATAGACGTATATAATGTTCCCACCGAGAAGTAGGGGCCGACTGGCCAGGAATGCTGTAAAATATTACATTCGACATGTTAGGATTGCCTTAGGCTAGGATATATAACGTTATAGACGTATATGATATTCCCACCGAGAAGTACGGGCCTACACGCCAGGAATGTATTAAAATATTACATCCGAGATGTTAGGTTGCCTTAGGCTAGGATATATAGCGTTTTAGACGTATATAATGTTCCCACCGAGAAGTAGGTGCCGACGCGCCAGGAATGTTGTAAAATATTACATTCGACATGTTAGGTTGCCTTAAGCTAGGATATATAGCGTTATAGACGTATATAAGGTTCCCACCGAGAAGTAGGGGCCGAAGTGCCGGGAATGTTGTAAAATATTACATGCGACATGGTAGGTTGCCTTATGCTAGGATATATAGCGTTATAGACGTATATAATGTTCCCACCGAGAAGTAGGGGCTGACGTGCCAGGAATGTAGTAAAATATTACATCCGTGATGTTAGGTGGCGTTAGGTTAGGATATATAACGTTATTGACTTATATATTTTTCTCACCGAGAAATAGGTGCCGACGCGCCAGGTATGTTGTAAAATATTACATTCGACATGTTAGGTTGCCTTAGGCTAGGAGATATAACGTTATTGACTTATATAATGTTCTCACCGAGAAATAGGGGCCGACGCTCCAGGAATGTTATAAATATTACATTCGACATGTTAGGCTGCCTTAGGCTAGGATATATAGCGTTATAGACGTACGTAATGTTCACACCGAGAAGTAGGGGCCGGCGCGCCAGGAATGTGGTAAAATATTACATCCGAGATGTTAGGTTGCCTTAGGCTAGGATATGTAACGTTATAGACGTATATAACGTTCCCACCGAGAAGAAGGTGCCGAAGTGCCGGGAATGTTGTAAAATATTACATGCGACCTGTTAGGTTGCCTTAGGCTAGGATATATAGCGTTATAGACGTACGTAATGTTCACACCGAGAAGTAGGGGCCGGCGCGCCAGGAATGTAGTAAAATATTATATCCGAGATGTTAGGTTAGGTTAGGTTAGGATATATAACGTTCTAGACGCATATAATTTCCCCACCGAGAAGTACGGGCGCGACACGACCGGGATTCTGTAAAACATTACCAGCGAGGGGCTAAATGGGTTAGATTAGGTTATATTACGATATAGACGTATATAATGTCCCCACCGAGACGTACGGGACGACACGAACTGGATTCTGTAAAACATTACCAGCGAGGGGCTAGATGGGTTAGGTTAGGTAATATTACGTTGTAGACGTATATAATGTTCCCACCGAGAAGTAGTTTCCGCCCCGCCAGGAATGTTGTAAAATAATACATCCGAGATGTTAGGTTGCCTTAGGTTAGGATATATAACGTTATAGACGCATACAATGTCCCGAACGAGACGTACGGGACGACACGAACTGGATTCTGTAAAACATTCCCAGCGAGGGGCTAGATGGGTTAGGTTAGGTAATATTACGTTGTAGACGTATATAATGTTCCCACCGAGAAGTAGGGGCCGACCCGCCAGGTATTTTGGAAAATACTACATCCCAGATGTTAGGCTGCCTTAGGTTATGATATATAAGGTTGGAGACTTATATAATGTCCGCACCGAGACGTACGGGACGACACGAACTGGATTCAGTAAAACATTACCAGCGAGGGGCTAAATGGGTTAGGTTAGGTTATATTACGATATAGACGTATATAATGTCCCCACCGAGATGTACGGGACGACACGAACTGGATTCTGTAAAACATTACCAGCGAGGGTCTAGACGGGTTAGGTTAGGTTATATTACGATATAGACTTATATAATGTTCCCACCGAGAAGTAGGTTCCGCCCCGCCAGGAATGTTGTAAAATACTACATCCGATATGTTAGGTTGCCTTAGGTTAGGATATATAACGTTATAGACGCATACAATTTCCCCACCGAGACGTACGGGATGACACGAACTGGATTCTGTAAATCATTACCAGCGAGGGGCTGGATGGGTTAGGTTAGGTAATATTACGTTGTAGACGTATATAATGTTCCTCACCGAGAAGTAGGGGCCGACCCGCCAGGAATGTTGTAAAATACTACATCCGAGATGTTAGGTTGCCTTATGTTAGGATATATAACGTTCTAGACGCATATAATTTCCCCACCGAGAAGTACGGGCCGACACGACCGGGATTCTGTAAAACATTACCAGCGAGGGGCTAGATGGGTTAGGTTAGGTTATATTACCTTATAGACGAATATAATGTACCCAACGAGAATTAGGGGCCGACCCGAGTGGAATGTTGTAAAATACTACATTCGAGATGTAAGGTTGCCTTAGGTTAGGATATATAACGTTATAGACTTATATAATGTCCGCACAGTGACGTACGGGTGACACGAACGGGATTCTGTGAAACATTACCAGCGAGGGTCTAGATGGGTTAGGTTAGGTTATATTACGATATAGACTTATATAATGTTCCCACCGAGAAGTAGGTTCCGCCCCGCCAGGAATGTTGTAAAATACTACATCCGAGATGTTAGGTTGCCTTAGGTTAGGATATAGAACGTTATAGACTTATATAATGTCCGCACCGAGACGTACGGCACGACACGAACGGGATTCTGTAAAACATTACCTGCGAGGGGCTAGGTGGGTTAGCTTAGGTTATATTACGTTGTAGACGTATATAATGTTCCCACCGAGAAGTAGGGGCCGACTCGCCAGGAATTTTGGAAAATACTACATCCGAGACGTTAGGCTGCCTTAGGTTATGATATATAAGGTTGGAGACTTATATAATGTCCGCACCGAGACGTGCGGGACGACACGAACTGGATTCTGTAAAACATTACCAGCGAGGGGCTAAATGGGTTAGGTTAGGTTATATTACGATATAGACGTATATAATGTCCCCACCGAGATGTACGGGACGACAGGAACTGGATTCTGTAAAACATTACCAGCGAGGGTCTAGATGGGTTAGGTTAGGTTATATTACGATGTAGACTTATATAATGTTCCCACCGAGAAGTAGGTTCCGCCCCGCCAGGAATGTTGTAAAATACTACATCCGAGATGTTAGGTTTCCTTCGGTTAGGACATATAACGTTATAGACTTATATAATGTCCGCACCGATACGTACGGGACGACACGAACGGGATTCTGTATAACATTACCGCCGATGGGCTAGGTGGGTTAGCTTAGGTTATATTACGTTGTAGACGTATATAATGTTCCCACCGAGAAGTAGGGGCCGACCCGCCAGGAATTTTGGAAAATACTACATTTGAGATGTTAGGTTGCCTTAGGTTAGGATATATTACGTTATAGACGCATACAATTTCCCCACCGAGACGTACGGGACGACACGAACTGGATTCTGAAAAACATTACCAGCGAGGGGCTAGATGGGTTAGGTTAGGTAATATTACGTTGTAGACATATATAATGTTCCCACCGAGAAGTATGGGCCGACCCGCCAGGAATGTTGTAAAATACTACATCCGAGATGTTAGGTTGCCTTAGGCTAGGATATATGACGTTCTAGACGCATATAATTTCCCCACCGATAAGTACGGTCGCGACACGACGGGGATTCTGTAAAACATTACCAGCGAGGGGCTAAATGGGTTAGATTAGGTTATATTACGATATAGACGTATATAATGTCCCCACCGAGACGTACGGGACGACACGAACTGGATTCTGTAAAACATTACCAGCGAGGGGCTAGATGGGTTAGGTTAGGTAATATTACGTTGTAGACGTATATAATGTTCCCACCGAGAAGTAGTTTCCGCACCGCCAGGAATGTTGTAAAATACTACATCCGAGATGTTAGGTTGCCTTAGGTTACGATATATAACGTTATAGACGCATACAATGTCCCGAACGAGACGTACGGGACGACACGAACTGGATTCTGTAAAACATTCCCAGCGAGGGGCTAGATGGGTTACGTTAGGTAATATTACGTTGTAGACGTATATAATGTTCCCACCGAGAAGTAGGGGCCGACCCGCCAGGTATTTTGGAAAATACTCCATCCGAGATGTTAGGCTGCCTTAGGTTGGGATATATAAGGTTAGAGACTTATATAATGTCCGCACCGAGACGTACGGGACGACACGAACTGGATTCTGTAAAACATTACCAGCGAGGGGCTAAATGGGTTAGGTTAGGTTATATTACGATATAGACGTATATCATGTCCCCACCGAGACGTACGGGACGACACGAACTGGATTCTGTAAAACATTACCAGCGAGGGTCTAGATGGGTTAGGTTAGGTTATATTACGATATAGACTTATATAATTTTCCCACCGAGAAGTAGGTTCCGCCCCGCCAGGAATGTTGTAAAATACTACATCCGAGATGTTAGGTTGCCTTCGGTTAGGACATATAACGTTATAGACTTATATAATGTCCGCACCGATACGTACGGGACGACACGAACGGGATTCTGTATAACATTACCGCCGATGGGCTAGGTGGGTTAGCTTAGGTTATATTACGTTGTAGACGTATATAATGTTCCCACCGAGAAGTAGGGGCCGACCCGCCAGGAATTTTGGAAAATACTACATCCGATATGTTAGGTTGCCTTAGGTTAGGATATATAACGTTATAGACGTATACAATTTCCCCACCGAGACGTACGGGACGACACGCACTGGATTCTGTAAAACATTACCAGCGAGGGGCTAGATGGATTAGGTTAGGTTATATTACGATATAGACGTATATAATGTCCCCACCGAGATGTACGGGACGACACGAACTGGATTCTGTAAAACATTACCAGCGAGGGTCTAGACGGGTTAGGTTAGGTTATATTACGATATAGACTTATATAATGTTCCCACCGAGAAGTAGGTTCCGCCCCGCCAGGAATGTTGTAAAATACTACATCCGATATGTTAGGTTGCCTTAGGTTAGGATATATAACGTTATAGACGCATACAATTTCCCCACCGAGACGTACGGGATGTCACGAACTGGATTCTGTAAATCATTACCGGCGAGGGGCTGGATGGGTTAGGTTAGGTAATATTACGTTGTAGACGTATATAATGTTCCCACCGAGGAGTAGGGGCCGACCCGCCAGGAATGTTGTAAAATACTACATCCGAGATGTTAGGTTGCCTTAGGTTAGGATATATAACGTTCTAGACGCATATAATTTCCCCACCGAGAAGTACGGGCCGACACGACCGGGATTCTGTAAAACATTACCAGCGAGGGGCTAGATGGGTTAGGTTAGGTTATATTACCTTATAGACGAATATAATGTACACAACGAGAATTAGGGGCCGACCCGAGTGGAATGTTGTAAAATACTACATTCGAGATGTAAGGTTGCCTTAGGTTAGGATATATAAAGTTATAGACTTATATAATGTCTGCACCGAGACGTACGGGACGACACGAACTGGATTCTGTAAAAGATTACCAGCGAGGGGCTAAATGGGTTAGGTTAGGTTATATTGCGGTATAGACGTATATAATGTGCCCACCGAGAAGTAGGGCCCGACCCGCCTGGAATGTTGTAAAATACTACATTTGAGATGTTAGGTTGCCTTAGGTTAGGATATATAACGTTATAGACGCATACAATTTCCCCACCGAGACGTACGGGACGACACGAACTAGATTCTCTAAAACATTACCAGCGAGGGGCTAGATGGGTTAGGTTAGGTAATATTACGTTGTAGACGTATATAATGTTCCCGCCGAGAAGTAGGGGCCGACCCGCCAGGAATGTTGTAAAATACTACATTTGAGATGTTAGGTTGCCTTAGGTTAGGATATATAATGTTATAGACGTATATAATGTCCGCGCTTTGACGTACGGGGCGACACGAACGGCATTCATTGGAACATTACCAGCGAGGGTCTAGATGGGTTAGGTTAGGTTATATTACGATGTAGACGTATATAATGTTCCCACCGTGAAGTAGGAGCCGACCCGCCTGGAATGTTGTAAAATACTACATCCGAGATATTAGGTTGCCTTAGGTTAGGATACATAACGTTCTAGACGCATATAATGTCCCCACCGAGAAGTACAGGCCGACACGCCCGGGATTCTGTGAGACATTACCAGCGAGGGGCTAGATGTGATAGATTAGGTTATATTACCTTATAGACGAATATAATGTACCCAACGAGAATTAGGGGCCGACCCGAGTGGAATGTTGTAAAATACTACATTCGAGATGTAAGGTTGCCTTAGGTTAGGATATATAACGTTATAGACTTATATAATGTTCGCACCGAGACGTACGGCACGACACGAACGGGATTCTGTAAAACATTACCTGCGAGGGGCTAGCTGGGTTAGCTTAGGTTATATTACGTTGTAGACGTATATAATGTTCCCACCGAGAAGTAGGGGCCGACCCGCCAGGAATTTTGGAAAATACTACATCCGAGACGTTAGGCTGCCTTAGGTTATGATATATAAGGTTGGAGACTTATATAATGTCCGCACCGAGACGTGCGGGACGACACGAACTGGATTCTGTAAAACATTACCAGCGAGGGGCTAAATGGGTTAGGTTAGGTTATATTACGATATAAACGTATATAATGTCCCCACCGAGATGTACGGGACGACAGGAACTGGATTCTGTAAAACATTACCAGCGAGGGTCTAGATGGGTTAGGTTAGGTTATATTACGATATAGACTTATATAATGTTCCCACCGAGAAGTAGGTTCCGCCCCGCCAGGAATGTTGTAAAATACTACATCCGAGATGTTAGGTTGCCTTCGGTTAGGACATATAACGTTATAGACTTATATAATGTCCGCACCGATACGTACGGGACGACACGAACGGGATTCTGTATAACATTACCGCCGATGGGCTAGGTGGGTTAGCTTAGGTTATATTACGTTGTAGACGTATATAATGTTCCCACCGAGAAGTAGGGGCCGACCCGCCAGGAATTTTGGAAAATACTACATTTGAGATGTTAGGTTGCCTTAGGTTAGGATATATAACGTTATAGACGCATACAATTTCCCCACCGAGACGTACGGGACGACACGAACTGGATTCTGTAAAACATCACCAGCGAGGAGCTAGATGGGTTAGGTTAGGTTATATTACGTTATTGCCGTATATAATGTTCCCACCGAGAAATAGGGGCCGACTCGCCTGGAATGTTGTAAAATACTACAATTGAGATGTTAGGTTGCCTTAGGTTAGGAAATATAACGTTATAGACGTATATAATGTCCGCACCGTGACGTACGGTGCGACACGAACGGTATTCAGTGAAACATTACCAGCGAGGGTCTAGATGGGTTAGATTAGGTTGTATTACGATATAGACTTATATAATGTTCCTACCGAGAAGTAGGTTTCGCCCCGCCAGGAATGTTGTAAAATACTACATCCGATATGTTAGGTTGCCTTAGGTTAGGATATATAACGTTATAGACGCATACAATTTCCCCACCGAGACGTACGGGATGACACGAACTGGATTCTGTAAATCATTACCAGCGAGGGGCTGGATGGGTTAGGTTAGGTAATATTACGTTGTAGATGTATATAATGTTCCCACCGAGAAGTAGGGGCCGACCCGCCAGGAATGTTGTAAAATACTACATTTGAGATGTTAGGTTGCCTTAGGTTAGGATATATAATGTTATAGACGTATATAATGTCCGCACCGTGACGTACGGGGCGACACGAACGGCATTCAGTGGAACATTACCAGCGAGGGTCTAGATGGGTTAGGTTAGGTTATATTACGATGTAGACGTATATAATGTTCCCACCGTGAAGGAGGAGCCGACCCGCCTGGAATGTTGTAAAATACTACATCCGAGATGTTAGGTTGCCTTAGGTTAGGATACATAACGTTCTAGACGCATATAATGTCCCCACCGAGAAGTACAGGCCGACACGCCCGGGATTCTGTGAGACATTACCAGCGAGGGGCTAGATGTGATAGATTAGGTTATATTACCTTATAGACGGATATAATGTACCCCACGAGAATTAGGGGCCGACCCGAGTGGAATGTTGTAAAATACTACATTCGAGATGTAAGGTTGCCTTAGGTTAGGATATATAACGTTATAGACTTATATAATGTCTGCACCGAGACGTACGGGACGACACGAACTGGATTCTGTAAAAGATTACCAGCGAGGGGCTAAATGGGTTAGGTTAGGTTATATTGCGTTATAGACGTATATAATGTGCCCACCGAGAAGTAGGGGCCGACCCGCCTGGAATGTTGTAAAATACTACATTTGAGATGTTAGGTTGCCTTAGGTTAGGATATATAACGTTATAGACGTATATAATGTCCGCACAGTGACGTACGGGTGACACGAACGGGATTCTGTGAAACATTACGAGCGAGGGTCTAGATGGGTTAGGTTAGGTTATATTACGATATAGACTTATATAATGTTCCCACCGAGAAGTAGGTTCCGCCCCGCCAGGAATGTTGTAAAATACTACATCCGAGATGTTAGGTTGCCTTAGGTTAGGATATAGAACGTTATAGACTTATATAATGTCCGCACCGAGACGTACGGCACGACACGAACGGGATTCTGTAAAACATTACCAGCGAGGGTCTAGATGGGTTAGATTAGGTTGTATTACGATATAGACTTATATAATGTTCCTACCGAGAAGTAGGTTCCGCCCCGCCAGGAATGTTGTAAAATACTACATCCGATATGTTAGGTTGCCTTAGGTTAGGATATATAACGTTATAGACGCATATAATTTCCCCGCCGAGACGTACGGGACGACACGAACTGGATTCTGTAAAACATTACCAGCGAGGGGCTAGATGGGTTAGGTTAGGTAATATTAGGATACGTCTCGGTGGGGAAATTGTATACGTCTATAACGTTATATATCCTAACCTAAGGCAACCTAACATATCGGATGTAGTATTTTACAACATTCCTGGCGGGGCGGAACCGACTTCTCGGTGGGAACATTATATAAGTCTATATCGTAATATAACCTAATCTAACCCATCTAGACCCTCGCTGGTAATGTTTCACCGTGGTATGTTGTGAAATACTACATTCGAGATGTTAGGTTGCCTTAGGTTAGGATATAGAACGTTATAGACTTATATAATGTCCGCACCGAGACGTACGGCACGACACGAACGCGATTCTGTAAAACATTACCAGCGGGGGGCTAGATGGGTTAGGTTAGGTTATATTACTTTGTAGACGTATATAATGTTCCAACCGAGAAGTAGGGGCCGACCCGCCAGGAATTTTGGAAAATACGACAACCGAGAAGTTAAATAGCCTTACGTTAGGATATATAACGTTATAGACGCATACAATGTCCCCACCGTGACGTACGGGTGACACGAACGGGATTCTGTGAAACATTACCAGCGAGGGTCTAGATGGGTTAGATTAGGTTATATTACGATATAGACTTATATAATGTTCCCACCGAGAAGTAGGTTCCGCCCCGCCAGGAATGTTGTAAAATACTACATCCGATATGTTAGGTTGCGTTAGGTTAGGATATATAACGTTATAGACGTATACAATTTCCCCACCGAGACGTACGGGACGACACGAACTGGATTCTGTAAAACATTACCAGCGAGGGGCTAGATGGGTTAGGTTAGGTTATATTACGTTATTGACGTATATAATGTTCCCACCGAGAAATAGGGGCCGACTCGCCTGGAATGTTGTAAAATACTACATTTGAGATGTTAGGTTGCCTTAGGTTAGGAAATATAACGTTATAGACGTATATAATGTCCGCACCGTGACGTACGGTGCGACACGAACGGTATTCAGTGAAACATTCCCAGCGAGGGGCTAGATGGGTTAGGTTAGGTAATATTACGTTGTAGACGTATATAATGTTCCCACCGAGAAGTAGGGGCCGACCCGCCAGGTATTTTGGAAAATACTACATCCGAGATGTTAGGCTGCCTTAGGTTATGATATATAAGGTTGGAGACTTATATAATGTCCGCACCGAGACGCACGGGACGACACGAACTGGATTCTGTAAAACATTACCAGCGAGGGGCTAAATGGGTTAGGTTAGGTTATATTACGATATAGACGTATATAATGTCCCCACCGAGATGTACGGGACGACACGAACTGGATTCTGTAAAACATTACCAGCGAGGGTCTAGATGGGTTAGGTTAGGTTATATTACGATATAGACTTATATAATGTTCCCACCTAGAAGTAGGTTCCGCCCCGCCAGGAATGTTGTAAAATACTACATCCGAGATGTTAGGTTGCCTTCGGTTAGGACATATAACGTTATAGACTTATATAATGTCCGCACCGATACGTACGGGACAACACGAACGGGATTCTGTATAACATTACCGCCGATGGGCTAGGTGGGTTAGCTTAGGTTATATTATGTTGTAGACGTATATAATGTTCCCACCGATAAGTAGGGGCCGACCCGCCAGGAATTTTGGAAAATACGACGACCGAGAAGTTAGATAGCCTTACGTTAGGATATATAACGTTCTAGACGCATATAATTTCCCCACCGAGAAGTACGGGCCGACACGACTGGGATTCTGTAAAACATTACCAGCGAGGGGCTAGATGGGTTAGGATAGGTAATATTATGTTGTAGACGTATATAATGTTCCCACCGAGAAGTAGTTTCCGCCCCGCCAGGAATGTTGTAAAATACTACATCCGAGATGTTAGGTTGCCTTAGGTTAGGATATATAACGTTATAGACGCATACAATGTCCCGAACGAGACGTACGGGACGACACGAACTAGATTCTGTAAAACATTCCCAGCGAGGGGCTAGATGGGTTAGGTTAGGTAATATTACGTTGTAGACGTATATAATGTTCCCACCGAGAAGTAGGGGCCGACCCGCCAGGTATTTTGGAAAATACTACATCCGAGATGTTAGGCTGCCTTAGGTTATGATATATAAGGTTGGAGACTTATAGAATGTCCGCACCGAGACGTACGGGACGACACGAACTGGATTCTGTAAAACATTACCGGCGAGGGGCTAAATGGGTTAGGTTAGGTTATATTACGATATAGACGTATATAATGTCCCCACCGAGACGTACGGGACGACACGAACTGGATTCTGTAAAACATTACCAGCGAGGGTCTAGATGGGTTAGGTTAGGTTATATTACGATATAGACTTATATAATGTTACCACCGAGAAGTAGGTTCCGCCCCGCCAGGAATGTTGTAAAATACTACATCCGAGATGTTGGGTTGCCTTCGGTTAGGACATATAACGTTATAGACGTATACAATTTCCCCACCGAGACGTACGGGACGACACGCACTGGATTCTGTAAAACATTACCAGCGAGGGGCTAGATGGATTAGGTTAGGTTATATTACGTTATTGACGTATATAATGTTCCCACCGAGAAGTAGGGGCCGACTCGCCTGGAATGTTGTAAAATACTACATTTGAGATGTTAGGTTGCCTTAGGTTAGGAAATATAACGTTATAGACGTATATAATGTCCGCACCGTGACGTACGGTGCGACACGAACGGTATTCAGTGAAGCATTACCAGCGAGGGGCTAGATGGGTTAGGTTAGGTAATATTAGGATACGTCTCGGTGGGGAAATTGTATACGTCTATAACGTTATATACCCTAACCTAAGGCAACCTAACATATCGGATGTAGTATTTTACAACATTCCTGGCGGGGCGGAACCTACTTCTCGGTGGGAACATTATATAAGTCTATATCGTAATATAACCTAATCTAACCCATCTAGACCCTCGCTGGTAATGTTTCACAGCGGTATGTTGTGAAATACTACATTCGAGATGTTAGGTTGCCTTAGGTTAGGATATAGAACGTTATAGACTTATATAATGGCCGCACCGAGACGTACGGCACGACACGAACGCGATTCTGTAAAACATTACCAGCGAGGGGCTAGATGGGTTAGGTTAGGTAATATTAGGATACGTCTCGGTGGGGAAATTGTATACGTCTATAACGTTATATATCCTAACCTAAGGCAACCTAACATATCGGATGTAGTATTTTACAACATTCCTGGCGGGGCGGAACCTACTTCTCGGTGGGAACATTATATAAGTCTATATCGTAATATAACCTAATCTAACCCATCTAGACCCTCGCTGGTAATGTTTCACAGCGGTATGTTGTGAAATACTACATTCGAGATGTTAGGTTGCCTTAGGTTAGGATATAGAACGTTATAGACTTATATAATGTCCGCACCGAGACGTACGGCACGACACGAACGCGATTCTGTAAAACATTAGCAGCGAGGGGCTAGATGGGTTAGGTTAGGTTATATTACGTTGTAGACGTATATAATGTTCCAACCGAGAAGTAGGAGCCGACCCGCCAGGAATTTTGGAAAATACGACAACCGAGAAGTTAGATAGCCCTACGTTAGGATATATAACGTTATAGACGCATACAATGTCCCCACCGTGACGTACGGGTGACACGAACGGGATTCTGTGAAACATTACCAGCGAGGGTCTAGATGGGTTAGATTAGGTTATATTACGATATAGACTTATATAATGTTCCCACCGAGAAGTAGGTTCCGCCCCGCCAGGAATGTTGTAAAATACTACATCCGATATGTTAGGTTGCGTTAGGTTAGGATATATAACGTTATAGACGTATACAATTTCCCCACCGAGACGTGCGGGACGACACGAACTGGATTCTGTAAAACATTACCAGCGAGGGGCTAGATGGGTTAGGTTAGGTAATGTTACGTTGTAGACGTATATAATGTTCCCACCGAGAAGTAGGGGCCGACCCGCCAGGAATGTTGTAAAATACTACATCCGAGATGTTAGGTTGCCTTAGGTTAGGATATATAACGTTCTAGACGCATATAATTTCCCCACCGGGAAGTACGGGCCGACACGACCGGGATTCTGTAAAACACTACCAGCGAGGGGCTAGATGGGTTAGGTTAGGTTATATTATGTTATAGACGTATGTAATGTACCCAACGAGAATTAGGGGCCGACCCGAGTGGTATGTTGTGAAATACTACATTCGAGATGTTAGGTTGCCTTAGGTTAGGATATAGAACGTTATAGACTTATATAATGTCCGCACCGAGACGTACGGCACGACACGAACGGGATTCTGTAAAACATTACCAGCGAGGGGCTAGATGGGTTAGGTTAGGTAATATTAGGATACGTCTCGGTGGGGAAATTGTATACGTCTATAACGTTATATATCCTAACCTAAGGCAACCTAACATATCGGATGTAGTATTTTACAACATTCCTAGCGGGGCGGAACCTACTTCTCGGTGGGAACATTATATAAGTCTATATCGTAATATAACCTAATCTAACCCATCTAGACCCTCGCTGGTAATGTTTCACCGTGGTATGTTGTGAAATACTACATTCGAGATGTTAGGTTGCCTTAGGTTAGGATATAGAACGTTATAGACTTATATAATGTCCGCACCGAGACGTACGGCACGACACGAACGGGATTCTGTAAAACATTACCAGCGAGGGGCTAGATGGGTTAGGTTAGGTAATATTAGGATACGTCTCGGTGGGGAAATTGTATACGTCTATAACGTTATATACCCTAACCTAAGGCAACCTAACATATCGGATGTAGTATTTTACAACATTCCTGGCGGGGCGGAACCTACTTCTCGGTGGGAACATTATATAAGTCTATATCGTAATATAACCTAATCTAACCCATCTAGACCCTCGCTGGTAATGTTTCACAGCGGTATGTTGTGAAATACTACATTCGAGATGTTAGGTTGCCTTAGGTTAGGATATAGAACGTTATAGACTTATATAATGGCCGCACCGAGACGTACGGCACGACACGAACGCGATTCTGTAAAACATTACCAGCGAGGGGCTAGATGGGTTAGGTTAGGTAATATTAGGATACGTCTCGGTGGGGAAATTGTATACGTCTATAACGTTATATATCCTAACCTAAGGCAACCTAACATATCGGATGTAGTATTTTACAACATTCCTGGCGGGGCGGAACCTACTTCTCGGTGGGAACATTATATAAGTCTATATCGTAATATAACCTAATCTAACCCATCTAGACCCTCGCTGGTAATGTTTCACAGCGGTATGTTGTGAAATACTACATTCGAGAGGTTAGGTTGCCTTAGGTTAGGATATAGAACGTTATAGACTTATATAATGTCCGCACCGAGACGTACGGCACGACACGAACGCGATTCTGTAAAACATTAGCAGCGAGGGGCTAGATGGGTTAGGTTAGGTTATATTACGTTGTAGACGTATATAATGTTCCAACCGAGAAGTAGGAGCCGACCCGCCAGGAATTTTGGAAAATACGACAACCGAGAAGTTAGATAGCCCTACGTTAGGATATATAACGTTATAGACGCATACAATGTCCCCACCGTGACGTACGGGTGACACGAACGGGATTCTGTGAAACATTACCAGCGAGGGTCTAGATGGGTTAGATTAGGTTATATTACGATATAGACTTATATAATGTTCCCACCGAGAAGTAGGTTCCGCCCCGCCAGGAATGTTGTAAAATACTACATCCGATATGTTAGGTTGCGTTAGGTTAGGATATATAACGTTATAGACGTATACAATTTCCCCACCGAGACGTGCGGGACGACACGAACTGGATTCTGTAAAACATTACCAGCGAGGGGCTAGATGGGTTAGGTTAGGTAATATTGCGTTGTAGACGTATATAATGTTCCCACCGAGAAGTATGGGCCGACCCGCCAGGAATGTTGTAAAATACTACATCCGAGATGTTAGGTTGCCTTAGGTTAGGATATATAACGTTCTAGACGCATATAATTTCCCCACCGAGAAGTACGGGCGCGACACGACCGGGATTCTGTAAAACATTACCAGCGAGGGGCTAAATGGGTTAGATTTGGTTATATTACGATATAGACGTATATAATGTCCCCACCGAGACGTACGGGACGACACGAACTGGATTCTGTAAAACATTACCAGCGAGGGGCTAGATGGGTTAGGTTAGGTTATATTACGTTATTGACGTATATAATGTTCCCACCGAGAAATAGGGGCCGACTCGCCAGGAATGTTGTAAAATACTACATCCGAGATGTCAGGTTGCCTTAGGTTAGGATATATAACGTTATAGACGCATACAATGTCCCGAACGAGACGTACGGGACGACACGAACTGGATTCTGTAAAACATTCCCAGCGAGGGGTTAGATGGGTTAGGTTAGGTAATATTACGTTGTAGACGTATATAATGTTCCCACCGAGAAGTAGGGGCCGACCCGCCAGGAATTTTGGAAAATACTACATCCGATATGTTAGGTTGCCTTAGGTTAGGATATATAACGTTATAGACGTATACAATTTCCCCACCGTGACGTACGGTGCGACACGAACGGTATTCAGTGAAACATTACCAGCGAGGGTCTAGATGGGTTAGGTTAGATTATATTACGATGTAGACGTATATAATGTTCCCACCGAGAAGTAGGAGCCGACCCGCCTGGAATGTTGTAAAATATTACATCCGAGACGTTAGTTTGCCTTAGGTTAGGATACATAACATTCTAGACGCATATAATGTCCCCACTGAGAAGTACGGGCCGACACGACCGGGATTCTGTGAGACATTAC
The DNA here is from genome assembly GCA_963969225.1 of Xylocopa violacea. NCBI lineage: Eukaryota > Metazoa > Arthropoda > Insecta > Hymenoptera > Apidae > Xylocopa > Xylocopa violacea. Next base: position 95,892 of record CAXAJV010000213.1, on the reverse strand, counting down.
CAGCGAGGGGCTAGATGTGATAGGTTAGGCCATATTACCTTATAGACGAATATAATGTACCCAACGAGAATTAGGGGCCGACCCGAGTGGAATGTTGTAAAATACTACATTCGAGATGTAAGTTTGCCTTAGGTTAGGATATATAACGTTATAGACTTATATAATGTCTGCACCGAGACGTACGGACGACACGAACTGGATTCTGTAAAACATTACCAGTGAGGGGCTAAATGGGTTAGGTTAGGTTATATTGCGGTATAGACGTATATAATGTGCCCACCGAGAAGTAGGGCCCGACCCGCCTGGAATGTTGTAAAATACTACATTTGAGATGTTAGGTTGCCTTAGGTTAGGATATATAACGTTATAGACGTATATAATGTCCGCACCGTGACGTACGGTGCGACACGAACGGTATTCAGTGAAACATTACCAGCGAGGGTCTAGATGGATTAGATTAGGTTGTATTACGATATAGACTTATATAATGTTCCTACCGAGAAGTAGGTTCCGCCCCGCCAGGAATGTTGTAAAATACTACATCCGATATGTTAGGTTGCCTTAGGTTAGGATATATAACGTTATAGACGCATACAATTTCCCCACCGAGACGTACGGGATGACACGAACTGGATTCTGTAAAACATTACCAGCGAGGGTCTAGATGGGTTAGATTATGTTGTATTACGATATAGAATTATATAATGTTCCTACCGAGAAGTAGGTTCCGCCCCGCCAGGAATGTTGTAAAATACTGCATCCGATATGTTAGGTTGCCTTAGGTTAGGATATATAACGTTCTAGACGCATATAATTTCCCCATCGAGAAGTACGGGCCGACACGACCGGGATTCTGTAAATCATTACCAGCGAGGGTCTAGATGGGTTAGATTAGGTTGTATTACGATATAGAATTATATAATGTTCCTACCGAGAAGTAGGTTCCGCCCCGCCAGGAATGTTGTAAAATACTGCATCCGATATGTTAGGTTGCCTTAGGTTAGGATATATAACGTTCTAGACGCATATAATTTCCCCATCGAGAAGTACGGGCCGACACGACCGGGATTCTGTAAATCATTACCAGCGAGGGTCTAGATGGGTTAGATTAGGTTGTATTACGATATAGAATTATATAATGTTCCTACCGAGAAGTAGGTTCCGCCCCGCCAGGAATGTTGTAAAATACTGCATCCGATATGTTAGGTTGCCTTAGGTTAGGATATATAACGTTCTAGACGCATATAATTTCCCCATCGAGAAGTACGGGCCGACACGACCGGGATTCTGTAAATCATTACCAGCGAGGGGCTAAATGGGTTAGGTTAGGTTATATTACGATATAGACGTATATAATGTCCCCACCGAGGCGTACGGGACGACACGAACTGGATTCTGTAAAACATTACCAGCGAGGGGCTAGATGGTTTAGGTTAGGTAATATTACGTTGTAGACGTATATAATTTTCCCACCGAGAAGTAGGGGCCGCCCCGCCAGGAGTGTTGTAAAATACTACATCAGAGATGTTAGGTTGCCTTAGGTTAGGATATATACCGTTATAGACGCATACAATGTCCCGAACGATACGTACGGGACGACACGAACTGGATTCTGTAAAACATACCCAGCGAGGGGCTAGATGGGTTAGGTTAGGTTATATTACATTGTAGACGTATATAATGTTCCCACCGAGAAGTAGGGGCCAACCCGCCAGGAACTTTGTAAAATACTACATTTGAGATGTTAGGTTGCCTTAGGTTAGGATATATAACGTTATAGATGTATATAATGTCCGCACCGTGACGTACGGTGCGACACGAACGGTATTCAGTGAAACATTACCAGCGAGGGTCTAGATGGGTTAGGTTAGGTTATATTACGATGTAGACGTATATAATGTTCCCACCGAGAAGTAGGAGCCGACCCGCCTGGAATGTTGTAAAATATTACATCCGAGACGTTAGGTTGCCTTAGGTTAGGATATATAACGTTCTAGACGCATATAATTTCCCCATCGAGAAGTACGAGATGACACGAACTGGATTCTGTAAAACATTACCAGCGAGGGGCTGGATGGGTTAGGTTAGGTAATATTACGTTGTAGATGTATATAATGTTCCCACCGAGAAGTAGGGGCCGACCCGCCAGGAATGTTGTAAAATACTACATCCGAGATGTTAGGTTGCCTTAGGTTAGGATATATAACGTTCTAGACGCATATAATTTCCCCACCGAGAAGTACGGGCCGACACGACCGGGATTCTGTAAAACATTACCAGCGAGGGTCTAGATGGGTTAGGTTAGGTTATATTATGTTATAGACGTATGTAATGTACCCAACGAGAATTAGGGTCCGACCCGAGTGGTATGTTGTGAAATACTACATTCGAGATGTTAGGTTGCCTTAGGTTAGGATATAGAACGTTATAGACTTATATAATGTCCGCACCGAGACGTACGGCACGACACGAACGGGATTCTGTAAAACATTACCAGCGAGGGGCTAGATGGGTTAGGTTAGGTAATATTACGTTGTAGACGTATATAATGTTCCCACCGAGAAGTAGGGGCCGACCCGCCAGGTATTTTGGAAAATACTACATCCGAGATGTTAGGCTGCCTTAGGTTAGGATATATAAGGTTAGAGACTTATATAATGTCCGCACCGAGACGTACGGGACGACACGAACGGGATTCTGTAAACCATTACCAGCGAGGGGCTAAATGGGTTAGGTTAGGTTATATTACGATATAGAAGTATATAATGTCCCCACCGAGACGTACGGGACGACACGAACTGGATTCTGTAAAACATTACCAGCGAGGGGCTAAATGGGTTAGGTTAGGTTATATTACGATATAGAAGTATATAATGTCCCCACCGAGACGTACGGGACGACACGAACTGGATTCTGTAAAACATTACCAGCGAGGGGCTAGATGGCTTAGGTTAGGTAATATTACGTTGTAGACTTATATAATGTTCCCACCGAGAAGTAGTTTCCGCCCCGCCAGGAATGTTGTAAAATACTACATCCGAGATGTTAGGTTGCCTTAGGTTAGGATATATAACGTTATAGACGCATACAATGTCCCGAACGAGACGTACGGGACGACACGAACTGGATTCTGTAAAACATACCCAGCGAGGGGCTAGATGGGTTAGGTTAGGTTATATTACGTTGTAGACGTATATAATGTTCCCACCGAGAAGTAGGGGCCAACCCGCCAGGAATTTTGTAAAATACTACATTTGAGATGTTAGGTTGCCTTAGGTTAGGATATATAACGTTATAGACGCATACAATTTCCCCACCGAGACGTACGGGACGACACGAACTGGATTCTGTAAAACATTACCAGCGAGGGGCTAGATGGGTTAGGTTAGGTAATATTACGTTGTAGACATATATAATGTTCCCACCGAGAAGTATGGGCCGACCCGCCAGGAATGTTGTAAAATACTACATCCGAGATGTTAGGTTGCCTTAGGTTAGGATATATGACGTTCTAGACGCATATAATTTCCCCACCGAGAAGTACGGTCGCGACACGACCGGGATTCTGTAAAACGTTACCAGCGAGGTGCTAAATGGGTTAGATTAGGTTATATTACGATATAGACGTATATAATGTCCCCACCGAGACGTACGGGACGACACGAACTGGATTCTGTAAAACATTACCAGCGAGGGGCTAGATGGGTTAGGTTAGGTAATATTACGTTGTAGACGTATATAATGTTCCCACCGAGAAGTAGTTTCCGCCCCGCCAGGAATGTTGTAAAATACTACATCCGAGATGTCAGGTTGCCTTAGGTTAGGATATATAACGTTATAGACGCATACAATGTCCCGAACGAGACGTACGGGACGACACGAACTGGATTCTGTAAAACATACCCAGCGAGGGGCTAGATGGGTTAGGTTAGGTTATATTACGTTGTAGACGTATATAATGTTCCCACCGAGAAGTAGGGGCCGACCCGCCAGGAATTTTGGAAAATACTACATCCGATATGTTAGGTTGCCTTAGGTTAGGATATATAACGTTATAGACGTATACAATTTCCCCACCGTGACGTACGGTGCGACACGAACGGTTTTCAGTGAAACATTACCAGCGAGGGTCTAGATGGATTAGATTAGGTTGTATTACGATATAGACTTATATAATGTTCCTACCGAGAAGTAGGTTCCGCCCCGCCAGGAATGTTGTAAAATACTGCATCCGATATGTTAGGTTGCCTTAGGTTAGGATATATAACGTTCTAGACGCATATAATTTCCCCACCGAGAAGTATGGGCCGACACGACCGGGATTCTGTAAAACATTACCAGCATGGGGCTAGATGGGTTAGGTTAGGTTATATTATGTTATAGACGTATGTAATGTACCCAACGAGAATTAGGGGCCGACCCGAGTGGTATGTTGTGAAATACTACATTCGAGATGTTAGGTTGCCTTAGGTTAGGATATAGAACGTTATAGACTTATATAATGTCCGCACCGTGACGTACGGCACGACACGAACCGGATTCTGTAAAACATTACCAGCGAGGGGCTAGATGGGTTAGGTTAGGTAATATTAGGATACGTCTCCGTGGGGAAATTGTATACGTCTATAACGTTATATATCCTAACCTAAGGCAACCTAACATATCGGATGTAGTATTTTACAACATTCCTGGCGGGGCGGAACCTACTTCTCGGTGGGAACATTATATAAGTCTATATCGTAATATAACCTAATCTAACCCATCTAGACCCTCGCTGGTAATGTTTCACAGCGGTATGTTGTGAAATACTACATTCGAGATGTTAGGTTGCCTTAGGTTAGGATATAGAACGTTATAGACTTATATAATGTCCGCACCGAGACGTACGGCACGACACGAACGGGATTCTGTAAAACATTACCAGCGAGGGGCTAGATGGGTTAGGTTAGGTAATATTACGTTGTAGACGTATATAATGTTCCCACCGAGATGTAGGGGCCGACCCGCCAGGTATTTTGGAAAATACTACATCCGAGATGTTAGGTTGCCTTAGGTTAGGATATATAACGTTATAGACGTATACAATTTCCCCACCGAGACGTACGGTGCGACACGAACGGTATTCGGTGAAACATTACCAGCGAGGGTCTAGATGGGTTAGATTAGGTTGTATTACAATATAGACTTATATAATGTTCCTACCGAGAAGTAGGTTCCGCCCCGCCAGGAATGTTGTAAAACACTGCATCCGATATGTTAGGTTGCCTTAGGTTAGGATATATAACGTTATAGACGCATACAATTTCCCCACCGAGACGTACGGGACGACACGCACTGGATTCTGTAAAACATTACCAGCGAGGGGCTACATGGGTTAGGTTAGGTTATATTACGTTATGGACGTATATAATGTTCCCACCGAGAAATAGGGGCCGACCCGCCTGGAATGTTGTAAAATACTACATTTGAGATGTTAGGTTGCCTTAGGTTAGGAAATATAACGTTATAGACGTATATAATGTCCGCACCGTGACGTACGGGGCGACACGAACGGCATTCAGTGAAAGATTACCAGCGAGGGTCTAGATGGGTTAGGTTAGGTTATATTACGATGTAGACGTATATAATGTTCCCACCGAGAAGTAGGAGCCGACACGCCTGGAATGTTGTAAAATACGACATCCGAGCTGTTAGGTTGCCCTAGGTTAGGATATATAACGTTATAGACGCATACAATGTCCCCAACGAGACGTACGGGACGACACGAACTGGATTCTGTAAAACATTACCAGCGAGGGGCTAGATGGGTTAGGTTAGGTTATATCACGTTATGGACGTATATAATGATCCCACCGAGAAGTAGGTTCCGCCCCGCCAGGAATGTTGTAAAATACTACATCCGATATGTTAGGTTGCCTTAGGTTAGGATATATAACGTTATAGACGTATACAATTTCCCCACCGAGACGTACGGGTCGACACGCACTGGATTCTGTAAAACATTACCAGCGAGGGGCTAGATGGGTTAGGTTAGGTTATATTACGTTATGGACGTATATAATGTTCCCACCGAGAAATAGGGGCCGACCAGCCTGGAATGTTGTAAAATACTACATTTGCGATGTTGGGTTCCCTTAGGTTAGGATATATAACGTTATAGACGTATATAATGTCCGCACCGTGACGTACGGTGCGACACGAACGGGATTCAGTGAAACATTACCAGCGAGGGTCTAGATGGGTTAGATTAGGTTGTATTACGATATAGAATTATATAATGTTCCTACCGAGAAGTAGGTTCCGCCCCGCCAGGAATGTTGTAAAATACTGCATCCGATATGTTAGGTTGCCTTAGGTTAGGATATATAACGTTCTAGACGCATATAATTTCCCCATCGAGAAGTACGGGCCGACACGACCGGGATTCTGTAAATCATTACCAGCGAGGGGCTAAATGGGTTAGGTTAGGTTATATTACGATATAGACGTATATAATGTCCCCACCGAGGCGTACGGGACGACACGAACTGGATTCTGTAAAACATTACCAGCGACTGGCTAGATGGTTTAGGTTAGGTAATATTACGTTGTAGACGTATATAATGTTCCCACCGAGAAGTAGGGTCCGCCCCGCCAGGAATGTTGTAAAATACTACATCCGATATGTTAAGTTGCCTTAGGTTACGATATATAACGTTACAGACGCATACAATTTTCCCACCGAGAAGTACGGGACGACACGCACTGGATTCTGTAAAACATTACCAGCGAGGGGCTACATGGGTTAGGTTAGGTTATATTACGTTATGGACGTATATAATGTTCCCACCGAGAAATAGGGGCCGACCCGCCTGGAATGTTGTAAAATACTACATTTGAGATGTTAGGTTGCCTTAGGTTAGGAAATATAACGTTATAGACGTATATAATGTCCGCACCGTGACGTACGGGGCGACACGAACGGCATTCAGTGAAAGATTACCAGCGAGGGTCTAGATGGGTTAGGTTAGGTTATATTACGATGTAGACGTATATAATGTTCCCACCGAGAAGTAGGAGCCGACACGCCTGGAATGTTGTAAAATACGACATCCGAGCTGTTAGGTTGCCCTAGGTTAGGATATATAACGTTATAGACGCATACAATGTCCCCAACGAGACGTACGGGACGACACGAACTGGATTCTGTAAAACATTACCAGCGAGGGGCTAGATGGGTTAGGTTAGGTTATATCACGTTATGGACGTATATAATGATCCCACCGAGAAGTAGGTTCCGCCCCGCCAGGAATGTTGTAAAATACTACATCCGATATGTTAGGTTGCCTTAGGTTAGGATATATAACGTTATAGACGTATACAATTTCCCCACCGAGACGTACGGGTCGACACGCACTGGATTCTGTAAAACATTACCAGCGAGGGGCTAGATGGGTTAGGTTAGGTTATATTACGTTATGGACGTATATAATGTTCCCACCGAGAAATAGGGGCCGACCAGCCTGGAATGTTGTAAAATACTACATTTGCGATGTTGGGTTCCCTTAGGTTAGGATATATAACGTTATAGACGTATATAATGTCCGCACCGTGACGTACGGTGCGACACGAACGGGATTCAGTGAAACATTACCAGCGAGGGTCTAGATGGGTTAGATTAGGTTGTATTACGATATAGAATTATATAATGTTCCTACCGAGAAGTAGGTTCCGCCCCGCCAGGAATGTTGTAAAATACTGCATCCGATATGTTAGGTTGCCTTAGGTTAGGATATATAACGTTCTAGACGCATATAATTTCCCCATCGAGAAGTACGGGCCGACACGACCGGGATTCTGTAAATCATTACCAGCGAGGGGCTAAATGGGTTAGGTTAGGTTATATTACGATATAGACGTATATAATGTCCCCACCGAGGCGTACGGGACGACACGAACTGGATTCTGTAAAACATTACCAGCGACTGGCTAGATGGTTTAGGTTAGGTAATATTACGTTGTAGACGTATATAATGTTCCCACCGAGAAGTAGGGTCCGCCCCGCCAGGAATGTTGTAAAATACTACATCCGATATGTTAAGTTGCCTTAGGTTACGATATATAACGTTACAGACGCATACAATTTTCCCACCGAGAAGTACGGGCCGACACGACCGGGATTCTGTAAAACATTACCAGTGAGGGGCTAGATGGGTTAGGTTAGGTTATATCACGTTGTAGACGTATATAATGTTCCCACCGAGAAGTAGGTTCCGCCCCGCCAGGAATGTTGTAAAATACTACATCCGAGATGTTAGGTTGCCTTAGGTTAGGATATATAACGTTATAGACGTATATAATGTCCGAACTGTGAAGTACGGGGCGACACAAACGGGATTCTGTGAAACATTACCAGCGTGGGTCTAGATGGGTTAGGTTAGGTTATATTACGATATAGACTTATCTAATGTTCCCACCGAGAAGTAGTTTCCGCCACGCCAGGAATGTTGCAAAGTACTACATCCGATATGTTAGGTTGCCTTAGGTTAGGATATATAACGTTATAGACGCATGCAATTTCCCCACCGAGACGTACGGGACGACACGAACTGGATTCTGTAAAACATTACCAGCGAGGGGCTGGATGGGTTGGGTTAGGTTATATTACGTTATGGACGTATATAATGTTCCCACCGAGAAGTAGATTCCGCCCCGCCAGGCATGTTGTAAAATACTACATCCGATATGTTAGGTTGCCTTAGGTTAGGATATATAACGTTATAGACGCATACAATTTCGCCACCGAGATGTACGGGACGACACGAACTAGATTCTGTAAAACATTACCAGCGAGGGGCTAGATGGGTTAGGTTAGGTTATATTACGTTATGGACGTATATAATGTTCCCACCGAGAAGTAGGTTCCGCCCCGCCAGGAATGTTGTAAAATACTACATCCGATATGTTAGGTTGCCTTAGGTTAGGATATATAACGTTATAGAAGTGTACAATTTCCCCACCGAGACGTACGGGACGACACGCACTGGATTCTGTAAAGCATTACCAGCGAGGGGCTAGGTGGGTTAGGTTAGGTTATATTACGTTATGGACGTATATAATGTTCCCACCGAGAAATAGGGGCCGACTCGCCTGGAATGTTGTAAAATACTACATTTGAGATGTTAGGTTGCCTTAGGTTAGGATATATAACGTTATAGACGCATACAATTTTCCCACCGAGAAGTACGGGCCGACACGACCGGGATTCTGTAAAACATAACCAGCGAGGGGCTAGATGGGTTAGGTTAGGTTACATTACGTTGTAGACGTATATAATGTTCCCGCCGAGAAGTAGGGGCCGACCAGCCAGGAATGTTGTAAAATACTACATTTGAGATGTTAGGTTGCCTCAGGTTAGGATATATAACGTTATAGACGTATATAATGTCCGCACCGTGACGTACGGGGCGACACGAACTGGATTCTGTAAAACATTACCAGCGAGGGGCTAGATGGGTTAGGTTAGGTTATATTATGTTATAGACGTATGTAATGTACCCAACGAGAATTAGGGTCCGACCCGAGTGGTATGTTGTGAAATACTACATTCGAGATGTTAGGTTGCCTTAGGTTAGGATATAGAACGTTATAGACTTATATAATGTCCGCACCGAGACGTACGGCACGACACGAACGGGATTCTGTAAAACATTACCAGCGAGGGGCTAGATGGGTTAGGTTAGGTAATATTACGTTGTAGACGTATATAATGTTCCCACCGAGAAGTAGGGGCCGACCCGCCAGGTATTTTGGAAAATACTACATCCGAGATGTTAGGCTGCCTTAGGTTAGGATATATAAGGTTAGAGACTTATATAATGTCCGCACCGAGACGTACGGGACGACACGAACGGGATTCTGTAAACCATTACCAGCGAGGGGCTAAATGGGTTAGGTTAGGTTATATTACGATATAGAAGTATATAATGTCCCCACCGAGACGTACGGGACGACACGAACTGGATTCTGTAAAACATTACCAGCGAGGGGCTAAATGGGTTAGGTTAGGTTATATTACGATATAGAAGTATATAATGTCCCCACCGAGAAGTACGGGACGACACGAACTGGATTCTGTAAAACATTACCAGCGAGGGGCTAGATGGCTTAGGTTAGGTAATATTACGTTGTAGACTTATATAATGTTCCCACCGAGAAGTAGTTTCCGCCCCGCCAGGAATGTTGTAAAATACTACATCCGAGATGTTAGGTTGCCTTAGGTTAGGATATATAACGTTATAGACGCATACAATGTCCCGAACGAGACGTACGGGACGACACGAACTGGATTCTGTAAAACATACCCAGCGAGGGGCTAGATGGGTTAGGTTAGGTTATATTACGTTGTAGACGTATATAATGTTCCCACCGAGAAGTAGGGGCCAACCCGCCAGGAATTTTGTAAAATACTACATTTGAGATGTTAGGTTGCCTTAGGTTAGGATATATAACGTTATAGACGCATACAATTTCCCCACCGAGACGTACGGGACGACACGAACTGGATTCTGTAAAACATTACCAGCGAGGGGCTAGATGGGTTAGGTTAGGTAATATTACGTTGTAGACATATATAATGTTCCCACCGAGAAGTATGGGCCGACCCGCCAGGAATGTTGTAAAATACTACATCCGAGATGTTAGGTTGCCTTAGGTTAGGATATATGACGTTCTAGACGCATATAATTTCCCCACCGAGAAGTACGGTCGCGACACGACCGGGATTCTGTAAAACGTTACCAGCGAGGTGCTAAATGGGTTAGATTAGGTTATATTACGATATAGACGTATATAATGTCCCCACCGAGACGTACGGGACGACACGAACTGGATTCTGTAAAACATTACCAGCGAGGGGCTAGATGGGTTAGGTTAGGTAATATTACGTTGTAGACGTATATAATGTTCCCACCGAGAAGTAGTTTCCGCCCCGCCAGGAATGTTGTAAAATACTACATCCGAGATGTCAGGTTGCCTTAGGTTAGGATATATAACGTTATAGACGCATACAATGTCCCGAACGAGACGTACGGGACGACACGAACTGGATTCTGTAAAACATACCCAGCGAGGGGCTAGATGGGTTAGGTTAGGTTATATTACGTTGTAGACGTATATAATGTTCCCACCGAGAAGTAGGGGCCGACCCGCCAGGAATTTTGGAAAATACTACATCCGATATGTTAGGTTGCCTTAGGTTAGGATATATAACGTTATAGACGTATACAATTTCCCCACCGTGACGTACGGTGCGACACGAACGGTTTTCAGTGAAACATTACCAGCGAGGGTCTAGATGGATTAGATTAGGTTGTATTACGATATAGACTTATATAATGTTCCTACCGAGAAGTAGGTTCCGCCCCGCCAGGAATGTTGTAAAATACTGCATCCGATATGTTAGGTTGCCTTAGGTTAGGATATATAACGTTCTAGACGCATATAATTTCCCCACCGAGAAGTATGGGCCGACACGACCGGGATTCTGTAAAACATTACCAGCATGGGGCTAGATGGGTTAGGTTAGGTTATATTATGTTATAGACGTATGTAATGTACCCAACGAGAATTAGGGGCCGACCCGAGTGGTATGTTGTGAAATACTACATTCGAGATGTTAGGTTGCCTTAGGTTAGGATATAGAACGTTATAGACTTATATAATGTCCGCACCGTGACGTACGGCACGACACGAACCGGATTCTGTAAAACATTACCAGCGAGGGGCTAGATGGGTTAGGTTAGGTAATATTAGGATACGTCTCCGTGGGGAAATTGTATACGTCTATAACGTTATATATCCTAACCTAAGGCAACCTAACATATCGGATGTAGTATTTTACAACATTCCTGGCGGGGCGGAACCTACTTCTCGGTGGGAACATTATATAAGTCTATATCGTAATATAACCTAATCTAACCCATCTAGACCCTCGCTGGTAATGTTTCACAGCGGTATGTTGTGAAATACTACATTCGAGATGTTAGGTTGCCTTAGGTTAGGATATAGAACGTTATAGACTTATATAATGTCCGCACCGAGACGTACGGCACGACACGAACGGGATTCTGTAAAACATTACCAGCGAGGGGCTAGATGGGTTAGGTTAGGTAATATTACGTTGTAGACGTATATAATGTTCCCACCGAGATGTAGGGGCCGACCCGCCAGGTATTTTGGAAAATACTACATCCGAGATGTTAGGTTGCCTTAGGTTAGGATATATAACGTTATAGACGTATACAATTTCCCCACCGAGACGTACGGTGCGACACGAACGGTATTCGGTGAAACATTACCAGCGAGGGTCTAGATGGGTTAGATTAGGTTGTATTACAATATAGACTTATATAATGTTCCTACCGAGAAGTAGGTTCCGCCCCGCCAGGAATGTTGTAAAACACTGCATCCGATATGTTAGGTTGCCTTAGGTTAGGATATATAACGTTATAGACGCATACAATTTCCCCACCGAGACGTACGGGACGACACGCACTGGATTCTGTAAAACATTACCAGCGAGGGGCTACATGGGTTAGGTTAGGTTATATTACGTTATGGACGTATATAATGTTCCCACCGAGAAATAGGGGCCGACCCGCCTGGAATGTTGTAAAATACTACATTTGAGATGTTAGGTTGCCTTAGGTTAGGAAATATAACGTTATAGACGTATATAATGTCCGCACCGTGACGTACGGGGCGACACGAACGGCATTCAGTGAAAGATTACCAGCGAGGGTCTAGATGGGTTAGGTTAGGTTATATTACGATGTAGACGTATATAATGTTCCCACCGAGAAGTAGGAGCCGACACGCCTGGAATGTTGTAAAATACGACATCCGAGCTGTTAGGTTGCCCTAGGTTAGGATATATAACGTTATAGACGCATACAATGTCCCCAACGAGACGTACGGGACGACACGAACTGGATTCTGTAAAACATTACCAGCGAGGGGCTAGATGGGTTAGGTTAGGTTATATCACGTTATGGACGTATATAATGATCCCACCGAGAAGTAGGTTCCGCCCCGCCAGGAATGTTGTAAAATACTACATCCGATATGTTAGGTTGCCTTAGGTTAGGATATATAACGTTATAGACGTATACAATTTCCCCACCGAGACGTACGGGTCGACACGCACTGGATTCTGTAAAACATTACCAGCGAGGGGCTAGATGGGTTAGGTTAGGTTATATTACGTTATGGACGTATATAATGTTCCCACCGAGAAATAGGGGCCGACCAGCCTGGAATGTTGTAAAATACTACATTTGCGATGTTGGGTTCCCTTAGGTTAGGATATATAACGTTATAGACGTATATAATGTCCGCACCGTGACGTACGGTGCGACACGAACGGGATTCAGTGAAACATTACCAGCGAGGGTCTAGATGGGTTAGATTAGGTTGTATTACGATATAGAATTATATAATGTTCCTACCGAGAAGTAGGTTCCGCCCCGCCAGGAATGTTGTAAAATACTGCATCCGATATGTTAGGTTGCCTTAGGTTAGGATATATAACGTTCTAGACGCATATAATTTCCCCATCGAGAAGTACGGGCCGACACGACCGGGATTCTGTAAATCATTACCAGCGAGGGGCTAAATGGGTTAGGTTAGGTTATATTACGATATAGACGTATATAATGTCCCCACCGAGGCGTACGGGACGACACGAACTGGATTCTGTAAAACATTACCAGCGACTGGCTAGATGGTTTAGGTTAGGTAATATTACGTTGTAGACGTATATAATTTTCCCACCGAGAAGTAGGGGCCGCCCCGCCAGGAATGTTGTAAAATACTACATCAGAGATGTTAGGTTGCCTTAGGTTAGGATATATACCGTTATAGACGCATACAATGTCCCGAACGATACGTACGGGACGACACGAACTGGATTCTGTAAAACATACCCAGCGAGGGGCTAGATGGGTTAGGTTATGTTATATTACATTGTAGACGTATATAATGTTCCCACCGAGAAGTAGGGGCCAACCCGCCAGGAACTTTGTAAAATACTACATTTGAGATGTTAGGTTGCCTTAGGTTAGGATATATAACGTTATAGACGTATATAATGTCCGCACCGTGACGTACGGTGCGACACGAACGGTATTCAGTGAAACATTACCAGCGAGGGTCTAGATGGGTTAGATTAGGTTGTATTACGATATAGACTTATATAATGTTCCTACCGAGAAGTAGGTTCCGCCCCGCCAGGAATGTTGTAAAATACTACATCCGATATGTTAGGTTGCCTTAGGTTAGGATATATAACGTTATAGACGCATACAATTTCCCCACCGAGACGTACGGGACGACACGAACTGGATTCTGTAAAACATTACCAGCGAGGGGCTAGATGGGTTAGGTTAGGTAATATTACGTTGTAGACGTATATAATGTTCCCACCGAGAAGTAGGGGCCGACCCGCCAGGAATGTTGTAAAATACTACATCCGAGATGTAAGGTTGCCTTAGGTTAGGATATATAACTTTCTAGACGCATATAATTTCCCCACCGAGAAGTACGGGCCGACACGACCGGGATTCTGTAAAACATTACCAGCGAGGGGCTAGATGGGTTAGGTTAGGTTATATTATGTTATAGACGTATGTAATGTACCCAACGAGAATTAGGGGCCGACCCGAGTGGTATGTTGTGATATACTACATTCGAGATGTTAGGTTGCCTTAGGTTAGGATATAGAACGTTATAGACTTATATAATGTCCGCACCGTGACGTACGGCACGACACGAACGGGATTCTGTAAAACATTACCAGCGAGGGGCTAGATGGGTTAGGTTAGGTAATATTAGGATACGTCTCCGTGGGGAAATTGTATACGTCTATAACGTTATATATCCTAACCTAAGGCAACCTAACATATCGGATGTAGTATTTTACAACATTCCTGGCGGGGCGGAACCTACTTCTCGGTGGGAACATTATATAAGTCTATATCGTAATATAACCTAATCTAACCCATCTAGACCCTCGCTGGTAATGTTTCACAGCGGTATGTTTTGAAATACTACATTCGAGATGTTAGGTTGCCTTAGGTTAGGATATAGAACGTTATAGACTTATATAATGTCCGCACCGAGACGTACGGCACGACACGAACGGGATTCTGTAAAACATTACCAGCGAGGGGCTAGATGGGTTAGGTTAGGTAATATTACGTTGTAGACGTATATAATGTTCCCACCGAGATGTAGGGGCCGACCCGCCAGGTATTTTGGAAAATACTACATCCGAGATGTTAGGTTGCCTTAGGTTAGGATATATAACGTTATAGACGTATATAATGTCCGCACCATGACGTACGGTGCGACACGGACGGTATTCGGTGAAACATTACCAGCGAGGGTCTAGATGGGTTAGATTAGGTTGTATTACAATATAGACTTATATAATGTTCCTACCGAGAAGTAGGTTCCGCCCCGCCAGGAATGTTGTAAAATACTGCATCCGATATGTTAGGTTGCCTTAGGTTAGGATATATAACGTTATAGACGCATACAATTTCCCCACCGAGACGTACGGGACGACACGCACTGGATTCTGTAAAACATTACCAGCGAGGGGCTACATGGGTTAGGTTAGGTTATATTACGTTATGGACGTATATAATGTTCCCACTGAGAAATAGGGGCCGACCCGCCTGGAATGTTGTAAAATACTACATTTGAGATGTTAGGTTGCCTTAGGTTAGGAAATATAACGTTATAGACGTATATAATGTCCGCACCGTGACGTACGGGGCGACACGAACGGCATTCAGTGAAAGATTACCAGCGAGGGTCTAGATGGGTTAGATTAGGTTATATTACGTTATAGACTTATATAATGTTCCCACCGAGAAGTAGGGTCCGCCCCGCCAGGAATGTTGTAAAATACTACATCCGATATGTTAAGTTGCCTTAGGTTACGATATATAACGTTACAGACGCATACAATTTTCCCACCGAGAAGTACGGGCCGACACGACCGGGATTCTGTAAAACATTACCAGTGAGGGGCTAGATGGGTTAGGTTAGGTTATATCACGTTGTAGACGTATATAATGTTCCCACCGAGAAGTAGGTTCCGCCCCGCCAGGAATGTTGTAAAATACTACATCCGAGATGTTAGGTTGCCTTAGGTTAGGATATATAACGTTATAGACGTATATAATGTCCGAACTGTGAAGTACGGGGCGACACAAACGGGATTCTGTGAAACATTACCAGCGTGGGTCTAGATGGGTTAGGTTAGGTTATATTACGATATAGACTTATCTAATGTTCCCACCGAGAAGTAGTTTCCGCCACGCCAGGAATGTTGCAAAGTACTACATCCGATATGTTAGGTTGCCTTAGGTTAGGATATATAACGTTATAGACGCATGCAATTTCCCCACCGAGACGTACGGGACGACACGAACTGGATTCTGTAAAACATTACCAGCGAGGGGCTGGATGGGTTGGGTTAGGTTATATTACGTTATGGACGTATATAATGTTCCCACCGAGAAGTAGATTCCGCCCCGCCAGGCATGTTGTAAAATACTACATCCGATATGTTAGGTTGCCTTAGGTTAGGATATATAACGTTATAGACGCATACAATTTCGCCACCGAGATGTACGGGACGACACGAACTAGATTCTGTAAAACATTACCAGCGAGGGGCTAGATGGGTTAGGTTAGGTTATATTACGTTATGGACGTATATAATGTTCCCACCGAGAAGTAGGTTCCGCCCCGCCAGGAATGTTGTAAAATACTACATCCGATATGTTAGGTTGCCTTAGGTTAGGATATATAACGTTATAGAAGTGTACAATTTCCCCACCGAGACGTACGGGACGACACGCACTGGATTCTGTAAAGCATTACCAGCGAGGGGCTAGGTGGGTTAGGTTAGGTTATATTACGTTATGGACGTATATAATGTTCCCACCGAGAAATAGGGGCCGACTCGCCTGGAATGTTGTAAAATACTACATTTGAGATGTTAGGTTGCCTTAGGTTAGGATATATAACGTTATAGACGCATACAATTTTCCCACCGAGAAGTACGGGCCGACACGACCGGGATTCTGTAAAACATAACCAGCGAGGGGCTAGATGGGTTAGGTTAGGTTACATTACGTTGTAGACGTATATAATGTTCCCGCCGAGAAGTAGGGGCCGACCAGCCAGGAATGTTGTAAAATACTACATTTGAGATGTTAGGTTGCCTCAGGTTAGGATATATAACGTTATAGACGTATATAATGTCCGCACCGTGACGTACGGGGCGACACGAACTGGATTCTGTAAAAGATTACCAGCGAGGGGCTAGATGGGTTAAGTTAGGTAATATTACGTTGTAGACGTATATAATGTTCCCACCGAGAAGTAGGGGGCGACCCACCAGGAATGTTGTAAAATACTACATCCGAGATGTTAGGTTGCCTTAGGTTAGGATATATAACGTTCTAGACGCATATAATGTCCCCACCGAGAAGAACGGGCTGACACGACCGGGATTCTGTAAAACATTACCAGCGAGGTGCTAGATGTGTTAGGTTAGGTTATATTACGTTATAGACGTATATAATTTACCCAACGAGAATTAGGGGCCGACCCGAGTGGAATGTTGTAAAATACTACATTCGAGATGTTAGGTTGCGTTAGGTTAGGATATATAACGTTATAGACGTATATAATGTCCGCACAGTGACGTACGGGTGACACGAACGGGATTCTGTGAAACATTACCAGCGAGGGTCTAGATGGGTTAAGTTAGGTTATATTACGATATAGACTTATATAATGTTCCCACCGAGAAGTAGGTTCCGCCACGCCATGAATGTTGTAAAATACTACATCCGATATGTTAGGTTGCCTTAGGTTAGGATATATAACGTTATAGACGCATGCAATTTCCCCACCGAGACGTACGGGACGACACGAACTGGATTCTGTAAAACATTACCAGCGAGGGGCTAGATGGGTTAGGTTAGGTTATATTACGTTATGGACGTATATAATGTTCCCGCCGAGAAGTAGGGGCCGACCCTCCAGGAATGTTGTAAAATACTACATTTGAGATGTTAGGTTGCCTCAGGTTATGATATATAAAGTTATAGACGTATATAATGTCCGCACCGTGACGTACGGGGCGACACGAACGGGATTCAGTGAAACATTACCAGCGAGGGTCTAGATGGGTTAGATTAGGTTATATTACGATATAGACTTATATAATGTTCCCACCGAGAAGTAGGTTCCGCCACGCCATGAATGTTGTAAAATACTACATCCAAGATGTTAAGTTGCCTTAGGTTAGGATATATAACGTTATAGACGCATACAATGTCCCCAACGAGACGTCCGGGACGACACGAAGTGGATTCTGTAAAACATTACCAGCGAGGGGCTAGATGGGTTAGATTAGGTTATATTACGTTGTAGACGTATATAATGTTCCCGCCGAGAAGTAGGGGCCGACCCGCCAGGAATGTTGTAAAATACTACATTTGAGATGTTAGGTTGCCTCAGGTTAGGATATATAACGTTATAGACGTATATAATGTCCGCACCGTGACGTACGGGGCGACACGAACGGGATTCTGTGAAACATTACCAGCGAGGGTCTAGATGGGTTAAGTTAGGTTATATTACGATATAGACTTATATAATGTTCCCACCGAGAAGTAGGTTCCGCCCCGCCAGGAATGTTGTAAAATACTACATCCGAGATGTTAGGTTGCCTTAGGTTAGGATATATAACGTTATAGACGTATATAATTTCCCCACCGAGACGTACGGGACGACACGAACTAGATTCTGTAAAACATTACCAGCGAGGGGCTAGATGGGTTAGGTTAGGTTATATTACGTTATGGACGTATATAATGTTCCCACCGAGAAGTAGGTTCCGCCCCGCCAGGAATGTTGTAAAATACTACATCCGATATGTTAGGTTGCCTTAGGTTAGGATATATAACGTTATAGACGTGTACAATTTGCCCACCGAGACGTACGGGACGACACGCACTGGATTCTGAAAAGCATTACCAGCGAGGGGATAGATGGGTTAGGTTAGGTTACATTACGTTGTAGACGTATATAATGTTCCCGCCGAGAAGTAGGGGCCGACCCTCCAGGAATGTTGTAAAATACTACATTTGAGATGTTAGGTTGCCTCAGGTTAGGATATATAACGTTATAGACGTATATAATGTCCGCACCGTGACGTACGGGGCGACACGAACGGGATTCAGTGAAACATTACCAGCGAGGGTCTAGATGAATTAGATTAGGTTATATTACGATATAGACTTATATAATGTTCCCACCGAGAAGTAGGTTCCGCCACGCCAGGAATGTTGTAAAGTACTACATCCGATATGTTAGGTTGCCTTAGGTTAGGATATATAACGTTATAGACGTATACAATTTCCCCACCGTGACGTACGGGGCGACACGAACGGGATTCAGTGAAACATTACCAGCGAGGGTCTAGATGGGTTGGATTAGGTTATATTACGATATAGACTTATATAATGTTCCCACCGAGAAGTAGATTCCGCCACGCCATGAATGTTGTAAAATACTACATCCGATATGTTAGGTTGCCTTAGGTTAGGATATATAACGTTATAGACGCATGCAATTTCCCCACCGAGACGTACGGGACGACACGAACTGGATTCTGTAAAACATTACCAGCGAGGGGCTAGATGGGTTAGATTAGGTTATATTACGATATAGACTTATATAATGTTCCCACCGAGAAGTAGGTTCCGCCACGCCATGAATGTTGCAAAATACTACATCCGATATGTTAGGTTGCCTTAGGTTAGGATATATAACGTTATAGACGCATGCAATTTCCCCACCGAGACGTACGGGACGACACGAACTGGATTCTGTAAAACATTACCAGCGAGGGGCTAGATGGGTTAGGTTAGGTTATATTACGTTATGGACGTATATAATGTTCCCGCCGAGAAGTAGGGGCCGACCCTCCAGGAATGTTGTAAAATACTACATTTGAGATGTTAGGTTGCCTCAGGTTATGATATATAAAGTTATAGACGTATATAATGTCCGCACCGTGACGTACGGGGCGACACGAACGGGATTCAGTGAAACATTACCAGCGAGGGGCTAGATGGGTTAGGTTAGGTTATATTACGTTATGGACGTATATAATGTTCCCACCGAGAAATAGGGGCCGACTCGCCTGGAATGTTGTAAAATACTACATTTGAGATGTTAGGTTGTCTTAGGTTAGGATATCTAACGTTATAGACGCATACAATTTTCCCACCGAGAAATACGGGCCGACACGACCGGGATTCTGTAAAACATTACCAGCGAGGGGCTAGATGGGTTAGGTTAGGTTACATTACGTTGTAGACGTATATAATGTTCCCGCCGAGAAGTAGGGGCCGACCCGCCAGGAATGTTGTAAAATACTACATCCGATATGTTAGCTTGCCTTAGGTTAGGATATATAACGTTATAGACGTATACAATTTCCCCACCGAGACGTACGGGACGACACGCACTGGATTCTGTAAAGCATTACCAGCGAGGGGCTAGATGGGTTAGGTTAGGTTATATTACGTTATGGACGTATATAATGTTCCCACCGAGAAATAGGGGCCGACTCGCCTGGAATGTTGTAAAATACTACATTTGAGATGTTAGGTTGCCTTAGGTTAGGATATATAACGTTATAGACGCATACAATTTTCCCACCGAGAAGTACGGGCCGACACGAACGGGATTCAGTGAAACATTACCAGCGAGGGTCTAGATGGATTAGATTAGGTTATATTACGATATAGACTTATATAATGTTCCCACCGAGAAGTAGGTTCCGCCACGCTAGGAATGTTGTAAAGTACTACATCCGATATGTTAGTTTGCCTTAGGTTAGGATATATAACGTTATAGACGTATACAATTTCCCCACCGAGACGTACGGGACGACACGCACTGGATTCTGTAAAACATTATAAGCGAGGAGCTAGATGGGTTAGGTTAGGTTATATTACGTTATGGACGTATATAATGTTCCCACCGAGAAATAGGGGCCGACCCGCCTGGAATGTTGTAAAATACTACATTTGCGATGTTGGGTTGCCTATGGTTAGGATATATAACGTTATAGACGTATATAATGTCCGCACCGTGACGTACGGTGCGACACGAACGGGATTCAGTGAAACATTACCAGCGAGGGTCTAGATGGGTTAGATTAGGTTATATTACGATATAGACTTATATAATGTTCCCACCGAGAAGTAGGGTCCGCCCCGCCAGGAATGTTGTAAAATACTACATCCGATATGTTAAGTTGCCTTAGGTTAGGATATATAAAGTTATAGACGTATATAATGTCCGCACCGTGACGTACGGGGCGACACGAACGGGATTCAGTGAAACATTACCAGCGAGGGTCTAGATGGGTTAGATTAGGTTATATTACGATATAGACTTATATAATGTTCCCACTGAGAAGTAGGTTCCGCCACGCCATGAATGTTGTAAAATACTACATCCGAGATGTTAAGTTGCCTTAGGTTAGGATATATAACGTTATAGACGCATACAATGTCCCCAACGAGACGTACGGGACGACACGTACTGGATTCTGTAAAACATTACCAGCGAGGGGCTAGATGGGTTAGGTTAGGTTATATTACGTTGTAGACGTATATAATGTTCCCGCCGAGAAGTAGGGGCCGACGCGCCAGGAATGTTGTAAAATACTACATTTGAGATATTAGGTTGCCTCAGGTTAGGATATATAACGTTATAGACGTATATAATGTCCGCACCGTGACGTACGGTGCGACAAGAACGGGATTCAGTGAAACAATACCAGCGAGGGTCTAGATGGGTTAGATTAGGTTATATTACGATATAGACTTATCTAATGTTCCCACCGAGAAGTAGGTTCCGCCACGCCAGGAATGTTGTAAAGTACTACATCCGATATGTTAGGTTGCCTTAGGTTAGGATATATAACGTTATAGACGCATGCAATTTCCCCACCGAGACGTACGGGACGACACGAACTGGATTCTGTAAAACATTACCAGCGAGGGGCTAGATGTGTTAGGTTAGGTTATATTACGTTATAGACGTATATAATTTACCCAACGAGAATTAGGGGCCGACCCGAGTGGAATGTTGTAAAATACTACATTCGAGATGTTAGGTTGCCTTAGGTTAGGATATATAACGTTATAGACGTATATAATTTCCCCACCGAGACGTACGAGACGACACGAACTGGATTCTGTAAAACATTACCAGCGAGGGGCTAGATGGGTTAGGTTAGGTTATATTACGTTATGGACGTATATAATGTTCCCACCGAGAAGTAGGTTCCGCCCCGCCAGAAATGTTGTAAAATACTACATCCGATATGTTAGGTTGCCTTAGGTTAGGATATATAACGTTATAGACGTATACAATTTCCCCACCGAGACGTACGTGACGACACGCACTGGATTCTGTAAAACATTACCAGCGAGGGGCTAGATGGGTTAGGTTAGGTTATATTACGTTATGGACGTGTATAATGTTCCCACCGAGAAGTAGGTTCCGCCCCGCCAGGAATGTTGTAAAATACTACATCCGATATGTTAGGTTGCCTTAGGTTAGGATATATAACGTTATAGACGTATACAATTTCCCCACCGAGACGTGCGTGACGACACGCACTGGATTCTGTAAAACATTACCAGCGAGGGGCTAGATGGGTTAGGTTAGGTTATATTACGTTATGGACGTATATAATGTTCCCACCGAGAAATAGGGGCCGACCCGCCTGGAATGTTGTAAAATACTACATTTGTGATGTTAGGTTGCCTTAGGTTAGGATATATAACGTTCTAGACGCATATAATGTCCCCACCGAGAAGTACGGGCTGACACGACCGGGATTCTGTAAAACATTACCAGCGAGGGGCTAGATGGGTTAGGTTAGGTTATATTACGTTATGGACGTATATAATGTTCCCACCGAGAAGTAGGTTCCGCCCCGCCAGGAATGTTCTAAAATACTACATCCGATATTTTAGGTTGCCTTAGGTTAGGATATATAACGTTATAGACGCATGCAATTTCCCCACCGAGACGTACGGGACGACACGAACTGGATTCTGTAAAACATTACCAGCGAGGGGCTAGATGGGTTAGGTTAGGTTATATTACGTTATGGACGTATATAATGTTCCCACCGAGAAGTAGGTTCCGCCCCGCCAGGCATGTTGTAAAATACTACATCCGATATGTTAGGTTGCCTTAGGTTAGGATATATAACGTTATAGACGCATACAATTTCCCCACCGAGACGTACGGGACGAATCGAAGTGGATTCTGTAAAACATTACCAGCGAGGGGCTAGATGGGTTAGGTTAGGTTATATTACGTTATGGACGTATATAATGTTCCCACCGAGAAGTAGGTTCCGCCCCGCCAGGAATGTTGTAAAATACTACATCCGATATGTTAGGTTGCCTTAGGTTGGGATATATAACGTTATAGACGTATATAATGTCCGAACTGTGAAGTACGGGGCGAGACGAACGGGATTCTGTGAAACATTACCAGCGTGGGTCTAGATGGGTTAGGTTAGGTTATATTACGTTATAGACGTATATAATGTACCCAACGAGAAGTAGTTTCCGCCCCGCCATGAATGTTGTAAAATACTACATCCGAGCTGTTAGGTTGCCTTAGGTTAGGATATATAACGTTATAGACGCATACAATGTCCCCAACGAGACGTACGGGACGACACGAACTGGATTCTGTAAAACATTACCAGCGAGGGGCTAGATGGGTTAGGTTAGGTTACATTACGTTGTAGACGTATATAATGTTCCCGCCGAGAAGTAGGGGCCGACCCGCCAGGAATGTTGTAAAATACTACATTTGAGATGTTAGGTTGCCTCAGGTTAGGATATATAACGTTATAGACGTATACAATTTCCCCACCGAGACGTACGGGACGACACGCACTGGATTCTGTAAAGCATTACCAGCGAGGGGCTAGATGGGTTAGGTTAGGTTATATTACGTTATGGACGTATATAGCGATCCCACCGAGAAGTAGGTTCCGCCCCGCCAGGAATGTTGTAAAATACTACATCCGATATGTTAGGTTGCCTTAGGTTAGGATATATAACGTTACAGACGTATATAATGTCCGAACTGTGACGTACGGGGCGACACGAACGGGATTCTGTGAAACATTACCAGCGTGGGTCTAGATGGGTTAGGTTAGGTTATATTGCGTTATAGACGTATATAATGTACCCAACGAGACGTAGTTTCCGCCCCGCCATGAATGTTGTAAAATACTACATCCGAGCTGTTAGGTTGCCTTAGGTTAGGATATATAACGTTATAGACGCATAGAATGTCCCCAACGAGACGTACAGGACGACACGAACTGGATTCTGTAAAACATTACCAGCGAGGGGCTAGATGGCTTAGATTAGGTTATATTACGTTGTAGACGTATATAATGTTCCCGCCGAGAAGTAGGGGCCGACCCGCCAGGAATGTTGTAAAATACTACATTTGAGATGTTAGGTTGCCTCAGGTTAGGATATATAACGTTATAGACGTATATAATGTCCGCACCATGACATACGGGGCGACACGAACGGGATTCAGTGAAACATTACCAGCGAGGGTCTAGATGGATTAGATTAGGTTATATTACGATATAGACTTATATAATGTTCCCACCGAGAAGTAGGTTCCGCCACGCCAGGAATGTTGTAAAGTACTACATCCGATATGTTAGGTTGCCTTAGGTTAGGATATATAACGTTATAGACGTATACAATTTCCCCACCGAGACGTACGGGACGACACGCACTGGATTCTGTAAAACATTACCAGCGAGGGGCTAGATGGGTTAGGTTAGGTTATATTACGTTATGGACGTATATAATGTTCCCACCGAGAAATAGGGGCCGACCCGCCTGGAATGTTGTAAAATACTACATTTGCGATGTTGGGTTGCCTATGGTTAGGATATATAACGTTATAGACGTATATAATGTCCGCACCGTGACGTACGGTGCGACACGAACGGGATTCAGTGAAACATTACCAGCGAGGGTCTAGATGGGTTAGATTAGGTTATATTACGTTATAGACTTATATAATGTTCCCACCGAGAAGTAGGGTCCGCCCCGCCAGGAATGTTGTAAAATACTACATCCGATATGTTAAGTTGCCTTAGGTTACGATATATAACGTTACAGACGCATACAATTTTCCCACCGAGAAGTACGGGCCGACACGACCGGGATTCTGTAAAACATTACCACTGAGGGGCTAGATGGGTTAGGTTAGGTTATATCACGTTGTAGACGTATATAATGTTCCCACCGAGAAGTAGGTTCCGCCCCGCCAGGAATGTTGTAAAATACTACATCCGAGATGTTAGGTTGCCTTAGGTTAGGATATATAACGTTATAGACGTATATAATGTCCGAACTGTGAAGTACGGGGCGACACAAACGGGATTCTGTGAAACATTACCAGCGTGGGTCTAGATGGGTTAGGTTAGGTTATATTACGATATAGACTTATCTAATGTTCCCACCGAGAAGTAGGTTCCGCCACGCCAGGAATGTTGCAAAGTACTACATCCGATATGTTAGGTTGCCTTAGGTTAGGATATATAACGTTATAGACGCATGCAATTTCCCCACCGAGACGTACGGGACGACACGAACTGGATTCTGTAAAACATTACCAGCGAGGGGCTGGATGGGTTAGGTTAGGTTATATTACGTTATGGACGTATATAATGTTCCCACCGAGAAGTAGATTCCGCCCCGCCAGGCATGTTGTAAAATACTACATCCGATATGTTAGGTTGCCTTAGGTTAGGATATATAACGTTATAGACGCATACAATTTCGCCACCGAGATGTACGGGACGACACGAACTAGATTCTGTAAAACATTACCAGCGAGGGGCTAGATGGGTTAGGTTAGGTTATATTACGTTATGGACGTATATAATGTTCCCACCGAGAAGTAGGTTCCGCCCCGCCAGGAATGTTGTAAAATACTACATCCGATATGTTAGGTTGCCTTAGGTTAGGATATATAACGTTATAGAAGTGTACAATTTCCCCACCGAGACGTACGGGACGACACGCACTGGATTCTGTAAAGCATTACCAGCGAGGGGCTAGGTGGGTTAGGTTAGGTTATATTACGTTATGGACGTATATAATGTTCCCACCGAGAAATAGGGGCCGACTCGCCTGGAATGTTGTAAAATACTACATTTGAGATGTTAGGTTGCCTTAGGTTAGGATATATAACGTTATAGACGCATACAATTTTCCCACCGAGAAGTACGGGCCGACACGACCGGGATTCTGTAAAACATAACCAGCGAGGGGCTAGATGGGTTAGGTTAGGTTACATTACGTTGTAGACGTATATAATGTTCCCGCCGAGAAGTAGGGGCCGACCAGCCAGGAATGTTGTAAAATACTACATTTGAGATGTTAGGTTGCCTCAGGTTAGGATATATAACGTTATAGACGTATATAATGTCCGCACCGTGACGTACGGGGCGACACGAACTGGATTCTGTAAAAGATTACCAGCGAGGGGCTAGATGGGTTAGGTTAGGTAATATTACGTTGTAGACGTATATAATGTTCCCACCGAGAAGTAGGGGGCGACCCACCAGGAATGTTGTAAAATACTACATCCGAGATGTTAGGTTGCCTTAGGTTAGGATATATAACGTTCTAGACGCATATAATGTCCCCACCGAGAAGAACGGGCTGACACGACCGGGATTCTGTAAAACATTACCAGCGAGGGGCTAGATGTGTTAGGTTAGGTTATATTACGTTATAGACGTATATAATTTACCCAACGAGAATTAGGGGCCGACCCGAGTGGAATGTTGTAAAATACTACATTCGAGATGTTAGGTTGCCTTAGGTTAGGATATATAACGTTATAGACGTATATAATGTCCGCACAGTGACGTACGGGTGACACGAACGGGATTCTGTGAAACATTACCAGCGATGGTCTAGATGGGTTAAGTTAGGTTATATTACGATATAGACTTATATAATGTTCCCACCGAGAAGTAGGTTCCGCCCCGCCGGGAATGTTGTAAAATACTACATCCGAGATGTTAGGTTGCCTTAGGTTAGGATATATAACGTTATAGACGTATATAATTTCCCCACCGAGACGTACGGGACGACACGAACTGGATTCTGTAAAACATTACCAGCGAGGGGCTAGATGGGTTAGGTTAGGTTATATTACGTTATGGACGTATATAATGTTCCCACCGAGAAGTAGGTTCCGCCCCGCCAGGAATGTTCTAAAATACTACATCCGATATTTTAGGTTGCCTTAGGTTAGGATATATAACGTTATAGACGCATACAATTTCCCCACCGAGACGTACGGGACGACACGCACTGGATTCTGTAAAGCATTACCAGCGAGGGGCTAGATGGGTTAGGTTAGGTTATATTACGTTATGGACGTATATAATGTTCCCACCAAGAAGTAGGTTCCGCCCCGCCAGGAATGTTGTAAAGTACTACATCCGATATGTTAGGTTGCCTTAGGTTAGGATATATAACGTTATAGACGCATGCAATTTCCCCACCGAGACGTACGGGACGACACGAACTGGATTCTGTAAAACATTACCAGCGAGGGGCTAGATGGGTTAGGTTAGGTTATATTACGTTATGGACGTATATAATGTTCCCACCGAGAAGTAGGTTCCGCCCCGCCAGGCATGTTGTAAAATACTACATCCGATATGTTAGGTTGCCTTAGGTTAGGATATATAACGTTATAGACGCATACAATTTCCCCACCGAGACGTACGGGACGAATCGAAGTGGATTCTGTAAAACATTACCAGCGAGGGGCTAGATGGGTTAGGTTAGGTTATATTACGTTATGGACGTATATAATGTTCCCACCGAGAAGTAGGTTCCGCCCCGCCAGGAATGTTGTAAAATACTACATCCGATATGTTAGGTTGCCTTAGGTTGGGATATATAACGTTATAGACGTATATAATGTCCGAACTGTGAAGTACGGGGCGAGACGAACGGGATTCTGTGAAACATTACCAGCGTGGGTCTAGATGGGTTAGGTTAGGTTATATTACGTTATAGACGTATATAATGTACCCAACGAGAAGTAGTTTCCGCCCCGCCATGAATGTTGTAAAATACTACATCCGAGCTGTTAGGTTGCCTTAGGTTAGGATATATAACGTTATAGACGCATACAATGTCCCCAACGAGACGTACGGGACGACACGAACTGGATTCTGTAAAACATTACCAGCGAGGGGCTAGATGGGTTAGGTTAGGTTACATTACGTTGTAGACGTATATAATGTTCCCGCCGAGAAGTAGGGGCCGACCCGCCAGGAATGTTGTAAAATACTACATTTGAGATGTTAGGTTGCCTCAGGTTAGGATATATAACGTTATAGACGTATACAATTTCCCCACCGAGACGTACGGGACGACACGCACTGGATTCTGTAAAGCATTACCAGCGAGGGGCTAGATGGGTTAGGTTAGGTTATATTACGTTATGGACGTATATAGCGATCCCACCGAGAAGTAGGTTCCGCCCCGCCAGGAATGTTGTAAAATACTACATCCGATATGTTAGGTTGCCTTAGGTTAGGATATATAACGTTACAGACGTATATAATGTCCGAACTGTGACGTACGGGGCGACACGAACGGGATTCTGTGAAACATTACCAGCGTGGGTCTAGATGGGTTAGGTTAGGTTATATTGCGTTATAGACGTATATAATGTACCCAACGAGACGTAGTTTCCGCCCCGCCATGAATGTTGTAAAATACTACATCCGAGCTGTTAGGTTGCCTTAGGTTAGGATATATAACGTTATAGACGCATAGAATGTCCCCAACGAGACGTACAGGACGACACGAACTGGATTCTGTAAAACATTACCAGCGAGGGGCTAGATGGCTTAGATTAGGTTATATTACGTTGTAGACGTATATAATGTTCCCGCCGAGAAGTAGGGGCCGACCCGCCAGGAATGTTGTAAAATACTACATTTGAGATGTTAGGTTGCCTCAGGTTAGGATATATAACGTTATAGACGTATATAATGTCCGCACCGTGACATACGGGGCGACACGAACGGGATTCAGTGAAACATTACCAGCGAGGGTCTAGATGGATTAGATTAGGTTATATTACGATATAGACTTATATAATGTTCCCACCGAGAAGTAGGTTCCGCCACGCCAGGAATGTTGTAAAGTACTACATCCGATATGTTAGGTTGCCTTAGGTTAGGATATATAACGTTATAGACGTATACAATTTCCCCACCGAGACGTACGGGACGACACGCACTGGATTCTGTAAAACATTACCAGCGAGGGGCTAGATGGGTTAGGTTAGGTTATATTACGTTATGGACGTATATAATGTTCCCACCGAGAAATAGGGGCCGACCCGCCTGGAATGTTGTAAAATACTACATTTGCGATGTTGGGTTGCCTATGGTTAGGATATATAACGTTATAGACGTATATAATGTCCGCACCGTGACGTACGGTGCGACACGAACGGGATTCAGTGAAACATTACCAGCGAGGGTCTAGATGGGTTAGATTAGGTTATATTACGTTATAGACTTATATAATGTTCCCACCGAGAAGTAGGGTCCGCCCCGCCAGGAATGTTGTAAAATACTACATCCGATATGTTAAGTTGCCTTAGGTTACGATATATAACGTTACAGACGCATACAATTTTCCCACCGAGAAGTACGGGCCGACACGACCGGGATTCTGTAAAACATTACCACTGAGGGGCTAGATGGGTTAGGTTAGGTTATATCACGTTGTAGACGTATATAATGTTCCCACCGAGAAGTAGGTTCCGCCCCGCCAGGAATGTTGTAAAATACTACATCCGAGATGTTAGGTTGCCTTAGGTTAGGATATATAACGTTATAGACGTATATAATGTCCGAACTGTGAAGTACGGGGCGACACAAACGGGATTCTGTGAAACATTACCAGCGTGGGTCTAGATGGGTTAGGTTAGGTTATATTACGATATAGACTTATCTAATGTTCCCACCGAGAAGTAGGTTCCGCCACGCCAGGAATGTTGCAAAGTACTACATCCGATATGTTAGGTTGCCTTAGGTTAGGATATATAACGTTATAGACGCATGCAATTTCCCCACCGAGACGTACGGGACGACACGAACTGGATTCTGTAAAACATTACCAGCGAGGGGCTGGATGGGTTAGGTTAGGTTATATTACGTTATGGACGTATATAATGTTCCCACCGAGAAGTAGATTCCGCCCCGCCAGGCATGTTGTAAAATACTACATCCGATATGTTAGGTTGCCTTAGGTTAGGATATATAACGTTATAGACGCATACAATTTCGCCACCGAGATGTACGGGACGACACGAACTAGATTCTGTAAAACATTACCAGCGAGGGGCTAGATGGGTTAGGTTAGGTTATATTACGTTATGGACGTATATAATGTTCCCACCGAGAAGTAGGTTCCGCCCCGCCAGGAATGTTGTAAAATACTACATCCGATATGTTAGGTTGCCTTAGGTTAGGATATATAACGTTATAGAAGTGTACAATTTCCCCACCGAGACGTACGGGACGACACGCACTGGATTCTGTAAAGCATTACCAGCGAGGGGCTAGGTGGGTTAGGTTAGGTTATATTACGTTATGGACGTATATAATGTTCCCACCGAGAAATAGGGGCCGACTCGCCTGGAATGTTGTAAAATACTACATTTGAGATGTTAGGTTGCCTTAGGTTAGGATATATAACGTTATAGACGCATACAATTTTCCCACCGAGAAGTACGGGCCGACACGACCGGGATTCTGTAAAACATAACCAGCGAGGGGCTAGATGGGTTAGGTTAGGTTACATTACGTTGTAGACGTATATAATGTTCCCGCCGAGAAGTAGGGGCCGACCAGCCAGGAATGTTGTAAAATACTACATTTGAGATGTTAGGTTGCCTCAGGTTAGGATATATAACGTTATAGACGTATATAATGTCCGCACCGTGACGTACGGGGCGACACGAACTGGATTCTGTAAAAGATTACCAGCGAGGGGCTAGATGGGTTAGGTTAGGTAATATTACGTTGTAGACGTATATAATGTTCCCACCGAGAAGTAGGGGGCGACCCACCAGGAATGTTGTAAAATACTACATCCGAGATGTTAGGTTGCCTTAGGTTAGGATATATAACGTTCTAGACGCATATAATGTCCCCACCGAGAAGAACGGGCTGACACGACCGGGATTCTGTAAAACATTACCAGCGAGGGGCTAGATGTGTTAGGTTAGGTTATATTACGTTATAGACGTATATAATTTACCCAACGAGAATTAGGGGCCGACCCGAGTGGAATGTTGTAAAATACTACATTCGAGATGTTAGGTTGCGTTAGGTTAGGATATATAACGTTATAGACGTATATAATGTCCGCACAGTGACGTACGGGTGACACGAACGGGATTCTGTGAAACATTACCAGCGAGGGTCTACATGGGTTAAGTTAGGTTATATTACGATATAGACTTATATAATGTTCCCACCGAGAAGTAGGTTCCGCCCCGCCAGGAATGTTGTAAAATACTACATCCGAGATGTTAGGTTGCCTTAGGTTAGGATATATAACGTTATAGACGTATTTAATTTCCCCACCGAGACGTACGGGACGACACGAACTAGATTCTGTAAAACATTACCAGCGAGGGGCTAGATGGGTTAGGTTAGGTTATATTACGTTATGGACGTATATAATGTTCCCACCGAGAAGTAGGTTCCGCCCCGCCAGGAATGTTGTAAAATACTACATCCGATATGTTAGGTTGCCTTAGGTTAGGATATATAACGTTATAGACGTGTACAATTTCCCCACCGAGACGTACGGGACGACACGCACTGGATTCTGTAAAGCATTGCCAGCGAGGGGCTAGATGGGTTAGGTTAGGTTATATTACGTTATGGACGTATATAATATTCCCACCGAGAAATAGGGGCCGACTCGCCTGGAATGTTGTAAAATACTACATTTGAGATGTTAGGTTGCCTTAGGTTAGAATATATAACGTTATAGACGCATACAATTTTCCCACCGAGAAGTACGGGCCGACACGACCGGGATTCTGTAAAACATTACCAGCGAGGGGCTAGATGGGTTAGGTTCGGTTACATTACGTTGTAGACGTATATAATGTTCCCGCCGAGAAGTAGGGGCCGACCCTCCAGGAATGTTGTAAAATACTACATTTGAGATGTTAGGTTGCCTCGGGTTATGATATATAAAGTTATAGACGTATATAATGTCCGCACCGTGACGTACGGGGCGACACGAACGGGATTCAATGAAACATTACCAGCGAGGGTCTAGATGGGTTAGATTAGGTTATATTACGATATAGACTTATATAATGTTCCCACCGAGAAGTAGGTTCCGCCACGCCATGAATGTTGTAAAATACTACATCCAAGATGTTAAGTTGCCTTAGGTTAGGATATATAACGTTATAGACGCATACAATGTCCCCAACGAGACGTCCGGGACGACACGAACTGGATTCTGTAAAACATTACCAGCGAGGGGCTAGATGGGTTAGATTAGGTTATATTACGTTGTAGACGTATATAATGTTCCCGCCGAGAAGTAGGGGCCGACCCGCCAGGAATGTTGTAAAATACTACATTTGAGATGTTAGGTTGCCTCAGGTTAGGATATATAACGTTATAGACGTATATAATGTCCGCACCGTGACGTACGGGGCGACACGAACGGGATTCAGTGAAACATTACCAGCGAGGGTCTAGATGAATTAGATTAGGTTATATTACGATATAGACTTATATAATGTTCCCACCGAGAAGTAGGTTCCGCCACGCCAGGAATGTTGTAAAGTACTACATCCGATATGTTATGTTGCCTTAGGTAAGGATATATAACGTTATAGACGTATACAATTTCCCCACCGAGACGTACGGGACGACACGCACTGGATTCTGTAAAGCATTACCAGCGAGGGGCTAGATGGGTTAGGTTAGGTTATATTACGTTATGGACGTATATAATGTTCCCACCGAGAAATAGGGGCCGACTCGCCTGGAATGTTGTAAAATACTACATTTGAGATGTTAGGTTTGTCTTCGGTTAGGATATATAACGTTATAGACGCATACAATTTTCCCACCGAGAAATACGGGCCGACACGACCGGGATTCTGTAAAACATTACCAGCGAGGGGCTAGATGGGTTAGGTTAGGTTACATTACGTTGTAGACGTATATAATGTTCCCGCCGAGAAGTAGGGGCCGACCCGCCAGGAATGTTGTAAAATACTACATTTGAGATGTTAGGTTGCCTCAGGTTAGGATATATAAAGTTATAGACGTATATAATGTCCGCACCGTGACGTACGGGGCGACACGAACGGGATTCAGTGAAACATTACCAGCGAGGGTCTAGATGGGTTAGATTAGGTTATATTACGATATAGACTTATATAATGTTCCCACCGAGAAGTAGGTTCCGCCACGCCATGAATGTTGTAAAATACTACATCCGATATGTTAGGTTGCCTTAGGTTAGGATATATAACGTTATAGACGCATGCAATTTCCCCACCGAGACGTACGGGACGACACGAACTGGATTCTGTAAAACATTACCAGCGAGGGGCTAGATGGGTTAGGTTAGGTTATATTACGTTATGGACGTATATAATGTTCCCGCCGAGAAGTAGGGGCCGACCCTCCAGGAATGTTGTAAAATACTACATTTGAGATGTTAGGTTGCCTCAGGTTATGATATATAAAGTTATAGACGTATATAATGTCCGCACCGTGACGTACGGGGCGACACGAACGGGATTCAGTGAAACATTACCAGCGAGGGTCTAGATGGGTTAGATTAGGTTATATTACGATATAGACTTATATAATGTTCCCACCGAGAAGTAGGTTCCGCCACGCCATGAATGTTGTAAAATACTACATCCAAGATGTTAAGTTGCCTTAGGTTAGGATATATAAAGTTATAGACGTATATAATGTCCGCACCGTGACGTACGGGGCGACACGAACGGGATTCAGTGAAACATTACCAGCGAGGGTCTAGATGGGTTAGATTAGGTTATATTACGATATAGACGTATATAATGTTCCCGCCGAGAAGTAGGGGCCGACCCGCCAGGAATGTTGTAAAATACTACATTTGAGATGTTAGGTTGCCTCAGGTTAGGATATATAACGTTATAGACGTATATAATGTCCGCACCGTGACGTACGGGGCGACACGAACGGGATTCTGTGAAACATTACCAGCGAGGGTCTAGATGGGTTAAGTTAGGTTATATTACGATATAGACTTATATAATGTTCCCACCGAGAAGTAGGTTCCGCCCCGCCAGGAATGTTGTAAAATACTACATCCGAGATGTTAGGTTGCCTTAGGTTAGGATATATAACGTTATAGACGTATATAATTTCCCCACCGAGACGTACGGGACGACACGAACTAGATTCTGTAAAACATTACCAGCGAGGGGCTAGATGGGTTAGGTTAGGTTATATTACGTTATGGACGTATATAATGTTCCCACCGAGAAGTAGGTTCCGCCCCGCCAGGAATGTTGTAAAATACTACATCCGATATGTTAGGTTGCCTTAGGTTAGGATATATAACGTTATAGACGTGTACAATTTGCCCACCGAGACGTACGGGACGACACGCACTGGATTCTGTAAAGCATTACCAGCGAGGGGATAGATGGGTTAGGTTAGGTTACATTACGTTGTAGACGTATATAATGTTCCCGCCGAGAAGTAGGGGCCGACCCTCCAGGAATGTTGTAAAATACTACATTTGAGATGTTAGGTTTGTCTTAGGTTAGGATATATAACGTTATAGACGCATACAATTTTCCCACCGAGAAATACGGGCCGACACGACCGGGATTCTGTAAAACATTACCAGCGAGGGGCTAGATGGGTTAGGTTAGGTTACATTACGTTGTAGACGTATATAATGTTCCCGCCGAGAAGTAGGGGCCGACCCGCCAGGAATGTTGTAAAATACTACATTTGAGATGTTAGGTTGCCTCAGGTTAGGATATATAAAGTTATAGACGTATATAATGTCCGCACCGTGACGTACGGGGCGACACGAACGGGATTCAGTGAAACATTACCAGCGAGGGTCTAGATGGGTTAGATTAGGTTATATTACGATATAGACTTATATAATGTTCCCACTGAGAAGTAGGTTCCGCCACGCCATGAATGTTGCAAAATACTACATCCGATATGTTAGGTTGCCTTAGGTTAGGATATATAACGTTATAGACGCATGCAATTTCCCCACCGAGACGTACGGGACGACACGAACTGGATTCTGTAAAACATTACCAGCGAGGGGCTAGATGGGTTAGGTTAGGTTATATTACGTTATGGACGTATATAATGTTCCCGCCGAGAAGTAGGGGCCGACCCTCCAGGAATGTTGTAAAATACTACATTTGAGATGTTAGGTTGCCTCAGGTTATGATATATAAAGTTATAGACGTATATAATGTCCGCACCGTGACGTACGGGGCGACACGAACGGGATTCAGTGAAACATTACCAGCGAGGGGCTAGATGGGTTAGGTTAGGTTATATTACGTTATGGACGTATATAATGTTCCCACCGAGAAATAGGGGCCGACTCGCCTGGAATGTTGTAAAATACTACATTTGAGATGTTAGGTTGTCTTAGGTTAGGATATCTAACGTTATAGACGCATACAATTTTCCCACCGAGAAATACGGGCCGACACGACCGGGATTCTGTAAAACATTACCAGCGAGGGGCTAGATGGGTTAGGTTAGGTTACATTACGTTGTAGACGTATATAACGTTCCCGCCGAGAAGTAGGGGCCGACCCGCCAGGAATGTTGTAAAATACTACATCCGATATGTTAGCTTGCCTTAGGTTAGGATATATAACGTTATAGACGTATACAATTTCCCCACCGAGACGTACGGGACGACACGCACTGGATTCTGTAAAGCATTACCAGCGAGGGGCTAGATGGGTTAGGTTAGGTTATATTACGTTATGGACGTATATAATGTTCCCACCGAGAAATAGGGGCCGACCCGCCTGGAATGTTGTAAAATACTACATTTGCGATGTTGGGTTGCCTATGGTTAGGATATATAACGTTATAGACGTATATAATGTCCGCACCGTGACGTACGGTGCGACACGAACGGGATTCAGTGAAACATTACCAGCGAGGGTCTAGATGGGTTAGATTAGGTTATATTACGATATAGACTTATATAATGTTCCCACTGAGAAGTAGGTTCCGCCACGCCATGAATGTTGTAAAATACTACATCCGAGATGTTAAGTTGCCTTAGGTTAGGATATATAACGTTATAGACGCATACAATGTCCCCAACGAGACGTACGGGACGACACGTACTGGATTCTGTAAAACATTACCAGCGAGGGGCTAGATGGGTTAGGTTAGGTTATATTACGTTGTAGACGTATATAATGTTCCCGCCGAGAAGTAGGGGCCGACGCGCCAGGAATGTTGTAAAATACTACATTTGAGATATTAGGTTGCCTCAGGTTAGGATATATAACGTTATAGACGTATATAATGTCCGCACCGTGACGTACGGTGCGACAAGAACGGGATTCAGTGAAACAATACCAGCGAGGGTCTAGATGGGTTAGATTAGGTTATATTACGATATAGACTTATCTAATGTTCCCACCGAGAAGTAGGTTCCGCCACGCCAGGAATGTTGTAAAGTACTACATCCGATATGTTAGGTTGCCTTAGGTTAGGATATATAACGTTATAGACGCATGCAATTTCCCCACCGAGACGTACGGGACGACACGAACTGGATTCTGTAAAACATTACCAGCGAGGGGCTAGATGTGTTAGGTTAGGTTATATTACGTTATAGACGTATATAATTTACCCAACGAGAATTAGGGGCCGACCCGAGTGGAATGTTGTAAAATACTACATTCGAGATGTTAGGTTGCCTTAGGTTAGGATATATAACGTTATAGACGTATATAATTTCCCCACCGAGACGTACGGGACGACACGAACTGGATTCTGTAAAACATTACCAGCGAGGGGCTAGATGGGTTAGGTTAGGTTATATTACGTTATGGACGTATATAATGTTCCCACCGAGAAGTAGGTTCCGCCCCGCCAGAAATGTTGTAAAATACTACATCCGATATGTTAGGTTGCCTTAGGTTAGGATATATAACGTTATAGACGTATACAATTTCCCCACCGAGACGTACGTGACGACACGCACTGGATTCTGTAAAACATTACCAGCGAGGGGCTAGATGGGTTAGGTTAGGTTATATTACGTTATGGACGTGTATAATGTTCCCACCGAGAAGTAGGTTCCGCCCCGCCAGGAATGTTGTAAAATACTACATCCGATATGTTAGGTTGCCTTAGGTTAGGATATATAACGTTATAGACGTATACAATTTCCCCACCGAGACGTGCGTGACGACACGCACTGGATTCTGTAAAACATTACCAGCGAGGGGCTAGATGGGTTAGGTTAGGTTATATTACGTTATGGACGTATATAATGTTCCCACCGAGAAATAGGGGCCGACCCGCCTGGAATGTTGTAAAATACTACATTTGTGATGTTAGGTTGCCTTAGGTTAGGATATATAACGTTCTAGACGCATATAATGTCCCCACCGAGAAGTACGGGCTGACACGACCGGGATTCTGTAAAACATTACCAGCGAGGGGCTAGATGTGTTAGGTTAGGTTATATTACGTTATAGACGTATATAATTTACCCAACGAGAATTAGGGGCCGACCCGAGTGGAATGTTGTAAAATACTACATTCGAGATGTTAGGTTGCCTTAGGTTAGGATATATAACGTTATAGACGTATATAATGTCCGCACAGTGACGTACGGGTGACACGAACGGGATTCTGTGAAACATTACCAGCGATGGTCTAGATGGGTTAAGTTAGGTTATATTACGATATAGACTTATATAATGTTCCCACCGAGAAGTAGGTTCCGCCCCGCCGGGAATGTTGTAAAATACTACATCCGAGATGTTAGGTTGCCTTAGGTTAGGATATATAACGTTATAGACGTATATAATTTCCCCACCGAGACGTACGGGACGACACGAACTGGATTCTGTAAAACATTACCAGCGAGGGGCTAGATGGGTTAGGTTAGGTTATATTACGTTATGGACGTATATAATGTTCCCACCGAGAAGTAGGTTCCGCCCCGCCAGGAATGTTCTAAAATACTACATCCGATATTTTAGGTTGCCTTAGGTTAGGATATATAACGTTATAGACGCATACAATTTCCCCACCGAGACGTACGGGACGACACGCACTGGATTCTGTAAAGCATTACCAGCGAGGGGCTAGATGGGTTAGGTTAGGTTATATTACGTTATGGACGTATATAATGTTCCCACCAAGAAGTAGGTTCCGCCCCGCCAGGAATGTTGTAAAGTACTACATCCGATATGTTAGGTTGCCTTAGGTTAGGATATATAACGTTATAGACGTATACAATTTCCCCACCGAGACGTACGGGACGACACGCACTGGATTCTGTAAAACATTACCAGCGAGGGGCTAGATGGGTTAGGTTAGGTTATATTACGTTATGGACGTATATAATGTTCCCACCGAGAAATAGGGGCCGACCCGACTGGAATGTTGTAAAATACTACATTTGAGATGTTAGGTTGCCTTAGGTTAGGATATATAACGTTATAGACGTATATAATGTCCGCACCGTGACGTACGGTGCGACACGAACGGGATTCAGTTAAACATTACCAGCGAGGGTCTAGATGGGTTAGATTAGGTTATATTACGATATAGACTTATATAATGTTCCCACCGAGAAGTAGGGTCCGTCCCGCCAGGTATGTTGTAAAATACTACATCCGATATGTTAGGTTGCCTTAGGTTAGGATATATAACGTTATAGACGCATACAATTTCTCCACCGAGAAGTACGGGCCGACACGACCGGGATTCTGTAAAACATTACCAGCGAGGGGCTAGATGGGTTAGGTTAGGTAATATTACGTTGTAGACGTATATAATGTTCCCACCGAGAAGTAGGGGGCGACCGACAAGGAATGTTGTAAAATACTACATCCGAGATGTTAGGTTGCCTTAGGTTAGGATATATAACGTTCTAGACGCATATAATGTCCCCACCGAGAAGTACGGGCTGACACGACCGGGATTCTGTAAAACATTACCAGCGAGGGCCTAGATGTGTTAGGTTAGGTTATATTACGTTATAGACGTATATAATTTACCCAACGAGAATTAGGGGCCGACCCGAGTGGAATGTTGTAAAATACTACATTCGAGATGTTAGGTTGCCTTAGGTTAGGATATATAACGTTATAGACGTATATAATGTCCGCACAGTGACGTACGGGTGACACGAACGGGATTCTGTGAAACATTACCAGCGATGGTCTAGATGGGTTAAGTTAGGTTATATTACGATATAGACTTATATAATGTTCCCACCGAGAAGTAGGTTCCGCCCCGCCAGGAATGTTGTAAAATACTACATCCGAGATGTTAGGTTGCCTTAGGTTAGGATATATAACTTTATAGACGTATATAATTTCCCCACCGAGACGTACGGGACGACACGAACTGGATTCTGTAAAACATTACCAGCGAGGGGCTAGATGGGTTAGGTTAGTTTATATTACGTTATGGACGTATATAATGTTCCCACCGAGAAATAGGGGCCGACCCGCCTGGAATGTTGTAAAATACTACATTTGAGATGTTAGGTTGCCTTAGGTTAGGATATATAACGTTATAGACGTATATAATGTCCGCACCGTGACGTACGGTGCGACACGAACGGGATTCAGTGAAACATTACCAGCGAGGGTCTAGATGGGTTAGATTAGGTTATATTACGATATAGACTTATATAATGTTCCCACCGAGAAGTAGGGTCCGCCCCGCCAGGTATGTTGTAAAATACTACATCCGATATGTTAGGTTGTCTTAGGTTAGGATATATAACGTTATAGACGCATACAATTTCTCCACCGGGAAGTACGGGCCGACACGACCGGGATTCTGTAAAACATTACCAGCGAGGGTCTAAATGGGTTAGATTAGGTTATATTACGATATAGACTTATATAATTTTCCCACCGAGAAGTAGGGTCCGCCCCGCCAGGAATGTTGTAAAATACTACATCCGATATGTTAGGTTGCCTTAGGTTAGGATATATAACGTTCTAGACGCATATAATGTCCCCACCGAGAAGTACGGGCTGACACGACCGGGATTCTGTAAAACATTACCAGCGAGGGGCTAGATGTGTTAGGTTAGGTTATATTACGTTATAGACGTATATAATTTACCCAACGAGTATTAGGGGCCGACCCGAGTGGAATGTTGTAAAATACTACATTCGAGATGTTAGGTTGCCTTAGGTTAGGATATATAACGTTATAGACGTATATAATGTCCGCACAGTGACGTACGGGTGACACGAACGGGATTCTGTGAAACATTACCAGCGATGGTCTAGATGGGTTAAGTTAGGTTATATTACGATATAGACTTATATAATGTTCCCACCGAGAAGTAGGTTCCGCCCCGCCAGGAATGTTGTAAAATACTACATCCGAGATGTTAGGTTGCCTCAGGTTAGGATATATAACGTTATAGACGTATATAATTTCCCCACCGAGACGTACGGGACGACACGAACTGGATTCTGTAGAACATTACCAGCGAGGGGCTAGATGGGTTAGGTTAGGTTATATTACGTTATGGACGTATATAATGTTCCCGCCGAGAAGTAGGCGCCGACCCGCCAGGAATCTTGTAAAATACTACATTTGAGATGGTAGGTTGCCTCAGGTTAGGATATATAAAGTTATAGACGTATATAATGTCCGCACCGTGACGTACGGGCTGACACGACCGGGATTCTGTAAAACATTACCAGCGGGGGGCTAGATGTGTTAGGTTAGGTTATATTACGTTATAGACGTATATAATTTACCCAACGAGAATTAGGGGCCGACCCGAGTGGAATGTTGTAAAACACTACATCCGATATGTTAGGTTGCCTTAGGTTAGGATATATAACGTTATAGACGTATACAATTTCCCCACCGAGACGTGCGTGACGACACGCACTGGATTCTGTAAAACATTACCAGCGAGGGGCTAGATGGGTTAGGTTAGGTTATATTACGTTATGGACGTATATAATGTTCCCACCGAGAAATAGGGGCCGACCCGCCTGGAATGTTGTAAAATACTACATTTGTGATGTTAGGTTGCCTTAGGTTAGGATATATAACGTTATAGACGTATATAATGTCCGCACCGTGACGTACGGTGCGACACGAACTGGATTCTGTAAAACATTACCAGCGAGGGGCTAGATGGGTTAGGTTAGGTAATATTACGTTGTAGACGTATATAATGTTCCCACCGAGAAGTAGGGGGCGACCCACCAGGAATGTTGTAAAATACTACATTTGAGATGTTAGGTTGCCTTAGGTTAGGATATATAACGTTATAGACGTATATAATGTCCGCACCGTGACGTACGGTGCGACACGAACGGGATTCAGTGAAACATTACCAGCGAGGGTCTAGATGGGTTAGATTAGGTTATATTACGATATAGACTTATATAATGTTCCCACCGAGAAGTAGGGTCCGCCCCGCCAGGTATGTTGTAAAATACTACATCCGATATGTTAGGTTGTCTTAGGTTAGGATATATAACGTTATAGACGCATACAATTTCTCCACCGAGAAGTACGGGCCGACACGACCGGGATTCTGTAAAACATTACCAGCGAGGGTCTAAATGGGTTAGATTAGGTTATATTACGATATAGACTTATATAATGTTCCCACCGAGAAGTAGGGTCCGCCCCGCCAGGAATGTTGTAAAATACTACATCCGATATGTTAGGTTGCCTTAGGTTAGGATATATAACGTTCTAGACGCATATAATGTCCCCACCGAGAAGTACGGGCTGACACGACCGGGATTCTGTAAAACATTACCAGCGAGGGGCTAGATGTGTTAGGTTAGGTTATATTACGTTATAGACGTATATAATTTACCCAACGAGTATTAGGGGCCGACCCGAGTGGAATGTTGTAAAATACTACATTCGAGATGTTAGGTTGCCTTAGGTTAGGATATATAACGTTATAGACGTATATAATGTCCGCACAGTGACGTACGGGTGACACGAACGGGATTCTGTGAAACATTACCAGCGATGGTCTAGATGGGTTAAGTTAGGGTATATTACGATATAGACTTATATAATGTTCCCACCGAGAAGTAGGTTCCGCCCCGCCAGGAATGTTGTAAAATACTACATCCGAGATGTTAGGTTGCCTCAGGTTAGGATATATAACGTTATAGACGTATATAATTTCCCCACCGAGACGTACGGGACGACACGAACTGGATTCTGTAGAACATTACCAGCGAGGGGCTAGATGGGTTAGGTTAGGTTATATTACGTTATGGACGTATATAATGTTCCCACCGAGAAGTAGGTTCCGCCCCGCCAGGAATGTTGTAAAATACTACATCCGATATTTTAGGTTGCCTTAGGTTAGGATATATAACGTTATAGACGTATACAATTTCCCCACCGAGACGTACGGGACGACACGCACTGGATTCTGTAAAGCATTACCAGCGAGGGGCTAGATGGGTGAGGTTAGGTTATATTACGTTATGGACGTATATAATGTT
This sequence comes from Xylocopa violacea, assembly GCA_963969225.1. Taxonomy (NCBI): domain Eukaryota; kingdom Metazoa; phylum Arthropoda; class Insecta; order Hymenoptera; family Apidae; genus Xylocopa; species Xylocopa violacea. The sequence goes on along the minus strand of CAXAJV010000213.1, from coordinate 52,863 downwards.
CCCACCGAGAAATAGGGGCCGACTCGCCTGGAATGTTGTAAAATACTACATTTGAGATGTTAGGTTGCCTTAGGTTAGGATATATAACGTTATAGACGCATACAATTTTCCCACCGAGAAGTACGGGCCGACACGACCGGGATTCTGTACAACAGTACCAGCGAGGGGCTAGATGGGTTAGGTTAGGTTACATTACGTTGTAGACGTATATAATGTTCCCGCCGAGAAGTAGGCGCCGACCCGCCAGGAATCTTGTAAAATACTACATTTGAGATGGTAGGTTGCCTCAGGTTAGGATATATAAAGTTATAGACGTATATAATGTCCGCACCGTGACGTACGGGCTGACACGACCGGGATTCTGTAAAACATTACCAGCGGGGGGCTAGATGTGTTAGGTTAGGTTATATTACGTTATAGACGTATATAATTTACCCAACGAGAATTAGGGGCCGACCCGAGTGGAATGTTGTAAAATACTACATTCGAGATGTTAGGTTGCCTTAGGTTAGGATATATAACGTTATAGACGTATATAATGTCCGCACAGTGACGTACGGGGCGACACGAACGGGATTCAGTGAAACATTACCAGCGAGGGTCTAGATGGGTTAGATTAGGTTATATTACGATATAGACTTATATAATGTTCCCACCGAGAAGTAGGTTCCGCCCCGCCAGGAATGTTGTAAAATACTATATCCGAGATGTTAGGTTGCCTTAGGTTAGGATATATAACCTTATAGACGTATATAATGTCCAAACTGTGACGGACGGGGCGACACGAACGGGATTCTGTGAAACATTACCAGCGTGGGTCTAGATGGGTTAGGTTAGGTTATATTACGTTGTAGACGTATATAATGTTCCCGCCGAGAAGTAGGGGCCGACCCGCCAGGAATGTTGTAAAATACTACATCCGATATGTTAGGTTGTCTTAGGTTAGGATATATAACGTTATAGACGCATACAATTTCTCCACCGAGAAGTACGGGCCGACACGACCGGGATTCTGTAAAACATTACCAGCGAGGGTCTAAATGGGTTAGATTAGGTTATATTACGATATAGACTTATATAATGTTCCCACCGAGAAGTAGGGTCCGCCCCGCCAGGAATGTTGTAAAATACTACATCCGATATGTTAGGTTGCCTTAGGTTAGGATATATAACGTTCTAGACGCATATAATGTCCCCACCGAGAAGTACGGGCTGACACGACCGGGATTCTGTAAAACATTACCAGCGAGGGGCTAGATGTGTTAGGTTAGGTTATATTACGTTATAGACGTATATAATTTACCCAACGAGTATTAGGGGCCGACCCGAGTGGAATGTTGTAAAATACTACATTCGAGATGTTAGGTTGCCTCAGGTTAGGATATATAACGTTATAGACGTATATAATTTCCCCACCGAGACGTACGGGACGACACGAACTGGATTCTGTAGAACATTACCAGCGAGGGGCTAGATGGGTTAGGTTAGGTTATATTACGTTATGGACGTATATAATGTTCCCACCGAGAAGTAGGTTCCGCCCCGCCAGGAATGTTGTAAAATACTACATCCGATATTTTAGGTTGCCTTAGGTTAGGATATATAACGTTATAGACGTATACAATTTCCCCACCGAGACGTACGGGACGACACGCACTGGATTCTGTAAAGCATTACCAGCGAGGGGCTAGATGGGTTAGGTTAGGTTATATTACGTTATGGACGTATATAATGTTCCCACCGAGAAATAGGGGCCGACTCGCCTGGAATGTTGTAAAATACTACATTTGAGATGTTAGGTTGCCTTAGGTTAGGATATATAACGTTATAGACGCATACAATTTTCCCACCGAGAAGTACGGGCCGACACGACCGGGATTCTGTACAACAGTACCAGCGAGGGGCTAGATGGGTTAGGTTAGGTTACATTACGTTGTAGACGTATATAATGTTCCCGCCGAGAAGTAGGCGCCGACCCGCCAGGAATCTTGTAAAATACTACATTTGAGATGGTAGGTTGCCTCAGGTTAGGATATATAAAGTTATAGACGTATATAATGTCCGCACCGTGACGTACGGGCTGACACGACCGGGATTCTGTAAAACATTACCAGCGGGGGGCTAGATGTGTTAGGTTAGGTTATATTACGTTATAGACGTATATAATTTACCCAACGAGAATTAGGGGCCGACCCGAGTGGAATGTTGTAAAATACTACATTCGAGATGTTAGGTTGCCTTAGGTTAGGATATATAACGTTATAGACGTATATAATGTCCGCACAGTGACGTACGGGGCGACACGAACGGGATTCAGTGAAACATTACCAGCGAGGGTCTAGATGGGTTAGATTAGGTTATATTACGATATAGACTTATATAATGTTCCCACCGAGAAGTAGGTTCCGCCCCGCCAGGAATGTTGTAAAATACTATATCCGAGATGTTAGGTTGCCTTAGGTTAGGATATATAACCTTATAGACGTATATAATGTCCAAACTGTGACGGACGGGGCGACACGAACGGGATTCTGTGAAACATTACCAGCGTGGGTCTAGATGGGTTAGGTTAGGTTATATTACGTTGTAGACGTATATAATGTTCCCGCCGAGAAGTAGGGGCCGACCCGCCAGGAATGTTGTAAAATACTACATCCGATATGTTAGGTTGTCTTAGGTTAGGATATATAACGTTATAGACGCATACAATTTCTCCACCGAGAAGTACGGGCCGACACGACCGGGATTCTGTAAAACATTACCAGCGAGGGTCTAAATGGGTTAGATTAGGTTATATTACGATATAGACTTATATAATGTTCCCACCGAGAAGTAGGGTCCGCCCCGCCAGGAATGTTGTAAAATACTACATCCGATATGTTAGGTTGCCTTAGGTTAGGATATATAACGTTCTAGACGCATATAATGTCCCCACCGAGAAGTACGGGCTGACACGACCGGGATTCTGTAAAACATTACCAGCGAGGGGCTAGATGTGTTAGGTTAGGTTATATTACGTTATAGACGTATATAATTTACCCAACGAGTATTAGGGGCCGACCCGAGTGGAATGTTGTAAAATACTACATTCGAGATGTTAGGTTGCCTTAGGTTAGGATATATAACGTTATAGACGTATATAATGTCCGCACAGTGACGTACGGGTGACACGAACGGGATTCTGTGAAACATTACCAGCGATGGTCTAGATGGGTTAAGTTAGGGTATATTACGATATAGACTTATATAATGTTCCCACCGAGAAGTAGGTTCCGCCCCGCCAGGAATGTTGTAAAATACTACATCCGAGATGTTAGGTTGCCTCAGGTTAGGATATATAACGTTATAGACGTATATAATTTCCCCACCGAGACGTACGGGACGACACGAACTGGATTCTGTAGAACATTACCAGCGAGGGGCTAGATGGGTTAGGTTAGGTTATATTACGTTATGGACGTATATAATGTTCCCACCGAGAAGTAGGTTCCGCCCCGCCAGGAATGTTGTAAAATACTACATCCGATATTTTAGGTTGCCTTAGGTTAGGATATATAACGTTATAGACGTATACAATTTCCCCACCGAGACGTACGGGACGACACGCACTGGATTCTGTAAAGCATTACCAGCGAGGGGCTAGATGGGTTAGGTTAGGTTATATTACGTTATGGACGTATATAATGTTCCCACCGAGAAATAGGGGCCGACTCGCCTGGAATGTTGTAAAATACTACATTTGAGATGTTAGGTTGCCTTAGGTTAGGATATATAACGTTATAGACGCATACAATTTTCCCACCGAGAAGTACGGGCCGACACGACCGGGATTCTGTACAACAGTACCAGCGAGGGGCTAGATGGGTTAGGTTAGGTTACATTACGTTGTAGACGTATATAATGTTCCCGCCGAGAAGTAGGCGCCGACCCGCCAGGAATCTTGTAAAATACTACATTTGAGATGGTAGGTTGCCTCAGGTTAGGATATATAAAGTTATAGACGTATATAATGTCCGCACCGTGACGTACGGGCTGACACGACCGGGATTCTGTAAAACATTACCAGCGGGGGGCTAGATGTGTTAGGTTAGGTTATATTACGTTATAGACGTATATAATTTACCCAACGAGAATTAGGGGCCGACCCGAGTGGAATGTTGTAAAATACTACATTCGAGATGTTAGGTTGCCTTAGGTTAGGATATATAACGTTATAGACGTATATAATGTCCGCACAGTGACGTACGGGGCGACACGAACGGGATTCAGTGAAACATTACCAGCGAGGGTCTAGATGGGTTAGATTAGGTTATATTACGATATAGACTTATATAATGTTCCCACCGAGAAGTAGGTTCCGCCCCGCCAGGAATGTTGTAAAATACTATATCCGAGATGTTAGGTTGCCTTAGGTTAGGATATATAACCTTATAGACGTATATAATGTCCAAACTGTGACGGACGGGGCGACACGAACGGGATTCTGTGAAACATTACCAGCGTGGGTCTAGATGGGTTAGGTTAGGTTATATTACGTTGTAGACGTATATAATGTTCCCGCCGAGAAGTAGGGGCCGACCCGCCAGGAATGTTGTAAAATACTACATCCGATATGTTAGGTTGTCTTAGGTTAGGATATATAACGTTATAGACGCATACAATTTCTCCACCGAGAAGTACGGGCCGACACGACCGGGATTCTGTAAAACATTACCAGCGAGGGTCTAAATGGGTTAGATTAGGTTATATTACGATATAGACTTATATAATGTTCCCACCGAGAAGTAGGGTCCGCCCCGCCAGGAATGTTGTAAAATACTACATCCGATATGTTAGGTTGCCTTAGGTTAGGATATATAACGTTCTAGACGCATATAATGTCCCCACCGAGAAGTACGGGCTGACACGACCGGGATTCTGTAAAACATTACCAGCGAGGGGCTAGATGTGTTAGGTTAGGTTATATTACGTTATAGACGTATATAATTTACCCAACGAGTATTAGGGGCCGACCCGAGTGGAATGTTGTAAAATACTACATTCGAGATGTTAGGTTGCCTTAGGTTAGGATATATAACGTTATAGACGTATATAATGTCCGCACAGTGACGTACGGGTGACACGAACGGGATTCTGTGAAACATTACCAGCGATGGTCTAGATGGGTTAAGTTAGGGTATATTACGATATAGACTTATATAATGTTCCCACCGAGAAGTAGGTTCCGCCCCGCCAGGAATGTTGTAAAATACTACATCCGAGATGTTAGGTTGCCTCAGGTTAGGATATATAACGTTATAGACGTATATAATTTCCCCACCGAGACGTACGGGACGACACGAACTGGATTCTGTAGAACATTACCAGCGAGGGGCTAGATGGGTTTGGTTAGGTTATATTACGTTATGGACGTATATAATGTTCCCACCGAGAAGTAGGTTCCGCCCCGCCAGGAATGTTGTAAAATACTACATCCGATATTTTAGGTTGCCTTAGGTTAGGATATATAACGTTATAGACGTATACAATTTCCCCACCGAGACGTACGGGACGACACGCACTGGATTCTGTAAAGCATTACCAGCGAGGGGCTAGATGGGTTAGGTTAGGTTATATTACGTTATGGACGTATATAATGTTCCCACCGAGAAATAGGGGCCGACTCGCCTGGAATGTTGTAAAATACTACATTTGAGATGTTAGGTTGCCTTAGGTTAGGATATATAACGTTATAGACGCATACAATTTTCCCACCGAGAAGTACGGGCCGACACGACCGGGATTCTGTAAAACAGTACCAGCGAGGGGCTAGATGGGTTAGGTTAGGTTACATTACGTTGTAGACGTATATAATGTTCCCGCCGAGAAGTAGGCGCCGACCCGCCAGAAATCTTGTAAAATACTACATTTGAGATGGTAGGTTGCCTCAGGTTAGGATATATAAAGTTATAGACGTATATAATGTCCGCACCGTGACGTACGGGCTGACACGACCGGGATTCTGTAAAACATTACCAGCGGGGGGCTAGATGTGTTAGGTTAGGTTATATTACGTTATAGACGTATATAATTTACCCAACGAGAATTAGGGGCCGACCCGAGTGGAATGTTGTAAAATACTACATTCGAGATGTTAGGTTGCCTTAGGTTAGGATATATAACGTTATAGACGTATATAATGTCCGCACAGTGACGTACGGGGCGACACGAACGGGATTCAGTGAAACATTACCAGCGAGGGTCTAGATGGGTTAGATTAGGTTATATTACGATATAGACTTATATAATGTTCCCACCGAGAAGTAGGTTCCGCCCCGCCAGGAATGTTGTAAAATACTATATCCGAGATGTTAGGTTGCCTTAGGTTAGGATATATAACCTTATAGACGTATATAATGTCCAAACTGTGACGGACGGGGCGACACGAACGGGATTCTGTGAAACATTACCAGCGTGGGTCTAGATGGGTTAGGTTAGGTTATATTACGTTGTAGACGTATATAATGTTCCCGCCGAGAAGTAGGGGCCGACCCGCCAGGAATGTTGTAAAATACTACATCCGATATGTTAGGTTGCCTTAGGTTAGGATATATAACGTTATAGACGTATACAATTTCCCCACCGAGACGTGCGTGACGACACGCACTGGATTCTGTAAAACATTACCAGCGAGGGGCTAGATGGGTTAGGTTAGGTTATATTACGTTATGGACGTATATAATGTTCCCACCGAGAAATAGGGGCCGACCCGCCTGGAATGTTGTAAAATACTACATTTGTGATGTTAGGTTGCCTTAGGTTAGGATATATAACGTTATAGACGTATATAATGTCCGCACCGTGACGTACGGTGCGACACGAACTGGATTCTGTAAAACATTACCAGCGAGGGGCTAGATGGGTTAGGTTAGGTAATATTACGTTGTAGACGTATATAATGTTCCCACCGAGAAGTAGGGGGCGACCCACCAGGAATGTTGTAAAATACTACATTTGAGATGTTAGGTTGCCTTAGGTTAGGATATATAACGTTATAGACGTATATAATGTCCGCACCGTGACGTACGGTGCGACACGAACGGGATTCAGTGAAACATTACCAGCGAGGGTCTAGATGGGTTAGATTAGGTTATATTACGATATAGACTTATATAATGTTCCCACCGAGAAGTAGGGTCCGCCCCGCCAGGTATGTTGTAAAATACTACATCCGATATGTTAGGTTGTCTTAGGTTAGGATATATAACGTTATAGACGCATACAATTTCTCCACCGAGAAGTACGGGCCGAAACGACCGGGATTCTGTAAAACATTACCAGCGAGGGTCTAAATGGGTTAGATTAGGTTATATTACGATATAGACTTATATAATGTTCCCACCGAGAAGTAGGGTCCGCCCCGCCAGGAATGTTGTAAAATACTACATCCGATATGTTAGGTTGCCTTAGGTTAGGATATATAACGTTCTAGACGCATATAATGTCCCCACCGAGAAGTACGGGCTGACACGACCGGGATTCTGTAAAACATTACCAGCGAGGGGCTAGATGTGTTAGGTTAGGTTATATTACGTTATAGACGTATATAATTTACCCAACGAGTATTAGGGGCCGACCCGAGTGGAATGTTGTAAAATACTACATTCGAGATGTTAGGTTGCCTTAGGTTAGGATATATAACGTTATAGACGTATATAATGTCCGCACAGTGACGTACGGGTGACACGAACGGGATTCTGTGAAACATTACCAGCGATGGTCTAGATGGGTTAAGTTAGGGTATATTACGATATAGACTTATATAATGTTCCCACCGAGAAGTAGGTTCCGCCCCGCCAGGAATGTTGTAAAATACTACATCCGAGATGTTAGGTTGCCTCAGGTTAGGATATATAACGTTATAGACGTATATAATTTCCCCACCGAGACGTACGGGACGACACGAACTGGATTCTGTAGAACATTACCAGCGAGGGGCTAGATGGGTTAGGTTAGGTTATATTACGTTATGGACGTATATAATGTTCCCACCGAGAAGTAGGTTCCGCCCCGCCAGGAATGTTGTAAAATACTACATCCGATATTTTAGGTTGCCTTAGGTTAGGATATATAACGTTATAGACGTATACAATTTCCCCACCGAGACGTACGGGACGACACGCACTGGATTCTGTAAAGCATTACCAGCGAGGGGCTAGATGGGTTAGGTTAGGTTATATTACGTTATGGACGTATATAATGTTCCCACCGAGAAATAGGGGCCGACTCGCCTGGAATGTTGTAAAATACTACATTTGAGATGTTAGGTTGCCTTAGGTTAGGATATATAACGTTATAGACGCATACAATTTTCCCACCGAGAAGTACGGGCCGACACGACCGGGATTCTGTAAAACAGTACCAGCGAGGGGCTAGATGGGTTAGGTTAGGTTACATTACGTTGTAGACGTATATAATGTTCCCGCCGAGAAGTAGGCGCCGACCCGCCAGGAATCTTGTAAAATACTACATTTGAGATGGTAGGTTGCCTCAGGTTAGGATATATAAAGTTATAGACGTATATAATGTCCGCACCGTGACGTACGGGCTGACACGACCGGGATTCTGTAAAACATTACCAGCGGGGGGCTAGATGTGTTAGGTTAGGTTATATTACGTTATAGACGTATATAATTTACCCAACGAGAATTAGGGGCCGACCCGAGTGGAATGTTGTAAAATACTACATTCGAGATGTTAGGTTGCCTTAGGTTAGGATATATAACGTTATAGACGTATATAATGTCCGCACAGTGACGTACGGGGCGACACGAACGGGATTCAGTGAAACATTACCAGCGAGGGTCTAGATGGGTTAGATTAGGTTATATTACGATATAGACTTATATAATGTTCCCACCGAGAAGTAGGTTCCGCCCCGCCAGGAATGTTGTAAAATACTATATCCGAGATGTTAGGTTGCCTTAGGTTAGGATATATAACCTTATAGACGTATATAATGTCCAAACTGTGACGGACGGGGCGACACGAACGGGATTCTGTGAAACATTACCAGCGTGGGTCTAGATGGGTTAGGTTAGGTTATATTACGTTGTAGACGTATATAATGTTCCCGCCGAGAAGTAGGGGCCGACCCGCCAGGAATGTTGTAAAATACTACATCCGATATGTTAGGTTGTCTTAGGTTAGGATATATAACGTTATAGACGCATACAATTTCTCCACCGAGAAGTACGGGCCGACACGACCGGGATTCTGTAAAACATTACCAGCGAGGGTCTAAATGGGTTAGATTAGGTTATATTACGATATAGACTTATATAATGTTCCCACCGAGAAGTAGGGTCCGCCCCGCCAGGAATGTTGTAAAATACTACATCCGATATGTTAGGTTGCCTTAGGTTAGGATATATAACGTTCTAGACGCATATAATGTCCCCACCGAGAAGTACGGGCTGACACGACCGGGATTCTGTAAAACATTACCAGCGAGGGGCTAGATGTGTTAGGTTAGGTTATATTACGTTATAGACGTATATAATTTACCCAACGAGTATTAGGGGCCGACCCGAGTGGAATGTTGTAAAATACTACATTCGAGATGTTAGGTTGCCTTAGGTTAGGATATATAACGTTATAGACGTATATAATGTCCGCACAGTGACGTACGGGTGACACGAACGGGATTCTGTGAAACATTACCAGCGATGGTCTAGATGGGTTAAGTTAGGGTATATTACGATATAGACTTATATAATGTTCCCACCGAGAAGTAGGTTCCGCCCCGCCAGGAATGTTGTAAAATACTACATCCGAGATGTTAGGTTGCCTCAGGTTAGGATATATAACGTTATAGACGTATATAATTTCCCCACCGAGACGTACGGGACGACACGAACTGGATTCTGTAGAACATTACCAGCGAGGGGCTAGATGGGTTTGGTTAGGTTATATTACGTTATGGACGTATATAATGTTCCCACCGAGAAGTAGGTTCCGCCCCGCCAGGAATGTTGTAAAATACTACATCCGATATTTTAGGTTGCCTTAGGTTAGGATATATAACGTTATAGACGTATACAATTTCCCCACCGAGACGTACGGGACGACACGCACTGGATTCTGTAAAGCATTACCAGCGAGGGGCTAGATGGGTTAGGTTAGGTTATATTACGTTATGGACGTATATAATGTTCCCACCGAGAAATAGGGGCCGACTCGCCTGGAATGTTGTAAAATACTACATTTGAGATGTTAGGTTGCCTTAGGTTAGGATATATAACGTTATAGACGCATACAATTTTCCCACCGAGAAGTACGGGCCGACACGACCGGGATTCTGTAAAACAGTACCAGCGAGGGGCTAGATGGGTTAGGTTAGGTTACATTACGTTGTAGACGTATATAATGTTCCCGCCGAGAAGTAGGCGCCGACCCGCCAGAAATCTTGTAAAATACTACATTTGAGATGGTAGGTTGCCTCAGGTTAGGATATATAAAGTTATAGACGTATATAATGTCCGCACCGTGACGTACGGGCTGACACGACCGGGATTCTGTAAAACATTACCAGCGGGGGGCTAGATGTGTTAGGTTAGGTTATATTACGTTATAGACGTATATAATTTACCCAACGAGAATTAGGGGCCGACCCGAGTGGAATGTTGTAAAATACTACATTCGAGATGTTAGGTTGCCTTAGGTTAGGATATATAACGTTATAGACGTATATAATGTCCGCACAGTGACGTACGGGGCGACACGAACGGGATTCAGTGAAACATTACCAGCGAGGGTCTAGATGGGTTAGATTAGGTTATATTACGATATAGACTTATATAATGTTCCCACCGAGAAGTAGGTTCCGCCCCGCCAGGAATGTTGTAAAATACTATATCCGAGATGTTAGGTTGCCTTAGGTTAGGATATATAACCTTATAGACGTATATAATGTCCAAACTGTGACGGACGGGGCGACACGAACGGGATTCTGTGAAACATTACCAGCGTGGGTCTAGATGGGTTAGGTTAGGTTATATTACGTTGTAGACGTATATAATGTTCCCGCCGAGAAGTAGGGGCCGACCCGCCAGGAATGTTGTAAAATACTACATCCGATATGTTAGGTTGCCTTAGGTTAGGATATATAACGTTATAGACGTATACAATTTCCCCACCGAGACGTGCGTGACGACACGCACTGGATTCTGTAAAACATTACCAGCGAGGGGCTAGATGGGTTAGGTTAGGTTATATTACGTTATGGACGTATATAATGTTCCCACCGAGAAATAGGGGCCGACCCGCCTGGAATGTTGTAAAATACTACATTTGTGATGTTAGGTTGCCTTAGGTTAGGATATATAACGTTATAGACGTATATAATGTCCGCACCGTGACGTACGGTGCGACACGAACTGGATTCTGTAAAACATTACCAGCGAGGGGCTAGATGGGTTAGGTTAGGTAATATTACGTTGTAGACGTATATAATGTTCCCACCGAGAAGTAGGGGGCGACCCACCAGGAATGTTGTAAAATACTACATTTGAGATGTTAGGTTGCCTTAGGTTAGGATATATAACGTTATAGACGTATATAATGTCCGCACCGTGACGTACGGTGCGACACGAACGGGATTCAGTGAAACATTACCAGCGAGGGTCTAGATGGGTTAGATTAGGTTATATTACGATATAGACTTATATAATGTTCCCACCGAGAAGTAGGGTCCGCCCCGCCAGGTATGTTGTAAAATACTACATCCGATATGTTAGGTTGTCTTAGGTTAGGATATATAACGTTATAGACGCATACAATTTCTCCACCGAGAAGTACGGGCCGAAACGACCGGGATTCTGTAAAACATTACCAGCGAGGGTCTAAATGGGTTAGATTAGGTTATATTACGATATAGACTTATATAATGTTCCCACCGAGAAGTAGGGTCCGCCCCGCCAGGAATGTTGTAAAATACTACATCCGATATGTTAGGTTGCCTTAGGTTAGGATATATAACGTTCTAGACGCATATAATGTCCCCACCGAGAAGTACGGGCTGACACGACCGGGATTCTGTAAAACATTACCAGCGAGGGGCTAGATGTGTTAGGTTAGGTTATATTACGTTATAGACGTATATAATTTACCCAACGAGTATTAGGGGCCGACCCGAGTGGAATGTTGTAAAATACTACATTCGAGATGTTAGGTTGCCTTAGGTTAGGATATATAACGTTATAGACGTATATAATGTCCGCACAGTGACGTACGGGTGACACGAACGGGATTCTGTGAAACATTACCAGCGATGGTCTAGATGGGTTAAGTTAGGGTATATTACGATATAGACTTATATAATGTTCCCACCGAGAAGTAGGTTCCGCCCCGCCAGGAATGTTGTAAAATACTACATCCGAGATGTTAGGTTGCCTCAGGTTAGGATATATAACGTTATAGACGTATATAATTTCCCCACCGAGACGTACGGGACGACACGAACTGGATTCTGTAGAACATTACCAGCGAGGGGCTAGATGGGTTAGGTTAGGTTATATTACGTTATGGACGTATATAATGTTCCCACCGAGAAGTAGGTTCCGCCCCGCCAGGAATGTTGTAAAATACTACATCCGATATTTTAGGTTGCCTTAGGTTAGGATATATAACGTTATAGACGTATACAATTTCCCCACCGAGACGTACGGGACGACACGCACTGGATTCTGTAAAGCATTACCAGCGAGGGGCTAGATGGGTTAGGTTAGGTTATATTACGTTATGGACGTATATAATGTTCCCACCGAGAAATAGGGGCCGACTCGCCTGGAATGTTGTAAAATACTACATTTGAGATGTTAGGTTGCCTTAGGTTAGGATATATAACGTTATAGACGCATACAATTTTCCCACCGAGAAGTACGGGCCGACACGACCGGGATTCTGTAAAACAGTACCAGCGAGGGGCTAGATGGGTTAGGTTAGGTTACATTACGTTGTAGACGTATATAATGTTCCCGCCGAGAAGTAGGCGCCGACCCGCCAGGAATCTTGTAAAATACTACATTTGAGATGGTAGGTTGCCTCAGGTTAGGATATATAAAGTTATAGACGTATATAATGTCCGCACCGTGACGTACGGGCTGACACGACCGGGATTCTGTAAAACATTACCAGCGGGGGGCTAGATGTGTTAGGTTAGGTTATATTACGTTATAGACGTATATAATTTACCCAACGAGAATTAGGGGCCGACCCGAGTGGAATGTTGTAAAATACTACATTCGAGATGTTAGGTTGCCTTAGGTTAGGATATATAACGTTATAGACGTATATAATGTCCGCACAGTGACGTACGGGGCGACACGAACGGGATTCAGTGAAACATTACCAGCGAGGGTCTAGATGGGTTAGATTAGGTTATATTACGATATAGACTTATATAATGTTCCCACCGAGAAGTAGGTTCCGCCCCGCCAGGAATGTTGTAAAATACTATATCCGAGATGTTAGGTTGCCTTAGGTTAGGATATATAACCTTATAGACGTATATAATGTCCAAACTGTGACGGACGGGGCGACACGAACGGGATTCTGTGAAACATTACCAGCGTGGGTCTAGATGGGTTAGGTTAGGTTATATTACGTTGTAGACGTATATAATGTTCCCGCCGAGAAGTAGGGGCCGACCCGCCAGGAATGTTGTAAAATACTACATCCGATATGTTAGGTTGTCTTAGGTTAGGATATATAACGTTATAGACGCATACAATTTCTCCACCGAGAAGTACGGGCCGACACGACCGGGATTCTGTAAAACATTACCAGCGAGGGTCTAAATGGGTTAGATTAGGTTATATTACGATATAGACTTATATAATGTTCCCACCGAGAAGTAGGGTCCGCCCCGCCAGGAATGTTGTAAAATACTACATCCGATATGTTAGGTTGCCTTAGGTTAGGATATATAACGTTCTAGACGCATATAATGTCCCCACCGAGAAGTACGGGCTGACACGACCGGGATTCTGTAAAACATTACCAGCGAGGGGCTAGATGTGTTAGGTTAGGTTATATTACGTTATAGACGTATATAATTTACCCAACGAGTATTAGGGGCCGACCCGAGTGGAATGTTGTAAAATACTACATTCGAGATGTTAGGTTGCCTTAGGTTAGGATATATAACGTTATAGACGTATATAATGTCCGCACAGTGACGTACGGGTGACACGAACGGGATTCTGTGAAACATTACCAGCGATGGTCTAGATGGGTTAAGTTAGGGTATATTACGATATAGACTTATATAATGTTCCCACCGAGAAGTAGGTTCCGCCCCGCCAGGAATGTTGTAAAATACTACATCCGAGATGTTAGGTTGCCTCAGGTTAGGATATATAACGTTATAGACGTATATAATTTCCCCACCGAGACGTACGGGACGACACGAACTGGATTCTGTAGAACATTACCAGCGAGGGGCTAGATGGGTTTGGTTAGGTTATATTACGTTATGGACGTATATAATGTTCCCACCGAGAAGTAGGTTCCGCCCCGCCAGGAATGTTGTAAAATACTACATCCGATATTTTAGGTTGCCTTAGGTTAGGATATATAACGTTATAGACGTATACAATTTCCCCACCGAGACGTACGGGACGACACGCACTGGATTCTGTAAAGCATTACCAGCGAGGGGCTAGATGGGTTAGGTTAGGTTATATTACGTTATGGACGTATATAATGTTCCCACCGAGAAATAGGGGCCGACTCGCCTGGAATGTTGTAAAATACTACATTTGAGATGTTAGGTTGCCTTAGGTTAGGATATATAACGTTATAGACGCATACAATTTTCCCACCGAGAAGTACGGGCCGACACGACCGGGATTCTGTAAAACAGTACCAGCGAGGGGCTAGATGGGTTAGGTTAGGTTACATTACGTTGTAGACGTATATAATGTTCCCGCCGAGAAGTAGGCGCCGACCCGCCAGGAGTCTTGTAAAATACTACATTTGAGATGGTAGGTTGCCTCAGGTTAGGATATATAAAGTTATAGACGTATATAATGTCCGCACCGTGACGTACGGGCTGACACGACCGGGATTCTGTAAAACATTACCAGCGGGGGGCTAGATGTGTTAGGTTAGGTTATATTACGTTATAGACGTATATAATTTACCCAACGAGAATTAGGGGCCGACCCGAGTGGAATGTTGTAAAATACTACATTCGAGATGTTAGGTTGCCTTAGGTTAGGATATATAACGTTATAGACGTATATAATGTCCGCACAGTGACGTACGGGGCGACACGAACGGGATTCAGTGAAACATTACCAGCGAGGGTCTAGATGGGTTAGATTAGGTTATATTACGATATAGACTTATATAATGTTCCCACCGAGAAGTAGGTTCCGCCCCGCCAGGAATGTTGTAAAATACTATATCCGAGATGTTAGGTTGCCTTAGGTTAGGATATATAACCTTATAGACGTATATAATGTCCAAACTGTGACGGACGGGGCGACACGAACGGGATTCTGTGAAACATTACCAGCGTGGGTCTAGATGGGTTAGGTTAGGTTATATTACGTTGTAGACGTATATAATGTTCCCGCCGAGAAGTAGGGGCCGACCCGCCAGGAATGTTGTAAAATACTACATCCGATATGTTAGGTTGCCTTAGGTTAGGATATATAACGTTATAGACGTATACAATTTCCCCACCGAGACGTACGTGACAACACGCACTGGATTCTGTAAAACATTACCAGCGAGGGGCTAGATGGGTTAGGTCAGGTTATATTACGTTATGGACGTATATAATGTTCCCACCGAGAAATAGGTTCCGCCCCGCCAGGAATGTTGTAAAATACTATATCCGAGATGTTAGTTTGCCTTAGGTTAGGATATATAACGTTATAGACGTATATAATGTCCGAACTGTGACGTACGGGGCGACACGAACGGGATTCTGTGAAACATTACCAGCGAGGGGCTAGATGGGTTAGGTTAGGTTATATTACGTTATGGACGTATATAATGTTCCCACCGAGAAATAGGGGCCGACCCGCCTGGAATGTTGTAAAATACTACATTTGTGATGTTAGGTTGCCTTAGGTTAGGATATATAACGTTATAGACGTATATAATGTCCGCACCGTGACGTACGGTGCGACACGAACTGGATTCTGTAAAACATTACCAGCGAGGGGCTAGATGGGTTAGGTTAGGTAATATTACGTTGTAGACGTATATAATGTTCCCACCGAGAAGTAGGGGGCGACCCACCAGGAATGTTGTAAAATACTACATCCGAGATGTTAGGTTGCCTTAGGTTAGGATATATAACGTTCTAGACGCATATAATGTCCCCACCGAGAAGTACGGGCTGACACGACCGGGATTCTGTAAAACATTACCAGCGAGGGGCTAGATGTGTTAGGTTAGGTTATATTACGATATAGACGTATATAATTTACCCAACGAGAATTAGGGGCCGACCCGAGTGGAATGTTGTAAAATACTACATTCGAGATGTTAGGTTGCCTTAGGTTAGGATATATAACGTTATAGACGTATATAATATCCGCACAGTGACGTACGGGTGACACGAACGGGATTCTGTGAAACATTACCAGCGATGGTCTAGATGGGTTAAGTTAGGTTATATTACGATATAGACTTATATAATGTTCCCACCGAGAAGTAGGTTCCGCCCCGCCAGGAATGTTGTAAAATACTACATCCGAGATGTTAGGTTGCCTCAGGTTAGGATATATAACGTTATAGACGTATATAATTTCCCCACCGAGACGTACGGGACGACACGAACTGGATTCTGTAGAACATTACCAGCGAGGGGCTAGATGGGTTAGGTTAGGTTATATTACGTTATGGACGTATATAATGTTCCCACCGAGAAGTAGGTTCCGCCCCGCCAGGAATGTTGTAAAATACTACATCCGATATTTTAGGTTGCCTTAGGTTAGGATATATAACGTTATAGACGTATACAATTTCCCCACCGAGACGTACGGGACGACACGCACTGGATTCTGTAAAGCATTACCAGCGAGGGGCTAGATGGGTTAGGTTAGGTTACATTACGTTATGGACGTATATAATGTTCCCACCGAGAAATAGGGGCCGACTCGCCTGGAATGTTGTAAAATACTACATTTGAGATGTTAGGTTGCCTTAGGTTAGGATATATAACGTTATAGACGCATACAATTTTCCCACCGAGAAGTACGGGCCGACACGACCGGGATTCTGTAAAACATTACCAGCGAGGGGCTAGATGGGTTAGGTTAGGTTACATTACGTTGTAGACGTATATAATGTTCCCGCCGAGAAGTAGGCGCCGACCCGCCAGGAATCTTGTAAAATACTACATTTGAGATGTTAGGTTGCCTCAGGTTAGGATATATAAAGTTATAGACGTATATAATGTCCGCACCGTGACGTACGGGCTGACACGACCGGGATTCTGTAAAACATTACCAGCGGGGGGCTAGATGTGTTAGGTTAGGTTATATTACGTTATAGACGTATATAATTTACCCAACGAGAATTAGGGGCCGACCCGAGTGGAATGTTGTAAAATACTACATTCGAGATGTTAGGTTGCCTTAGGTTAGGATATATAACGTTATAGACATATATAATGTCCGCACAGTGACGTACGGGACGACACGAACTGGATTCTGTAAAACATTACCAGCGAGGGGCTAGATGGGTTAGGTTAGGTTATGTTACGTTGTAGACGTATATAATGTTCCCGCCGAAAAGTAGGGGCCGACACGCCAGGAATGTTGTAAAATACTACATTTGAGATGTTAGGTTGCCTCAGGTTAGGATATATAACGTTATAGGCGTATGTAATGTCCGCACCGTGACGTACGGGGCGACACGAACGGGATACAGTGAAACATTACCAGCGAGGGTCCAGATGGGTTAGGTTAGGTTATATTACGTTGTAGACGTATATAATGATCCCGCTGAGAAGTAGGGGCCGACCCGCCAGGAATGTTGTAAAATACTACATCCGATATGTTAGGTTGCCTTAGGTTAGGATATATAACGTTATAGACGCATACAATTTCCCCACCGAGACGTACGGGACGACTCGAACTGGATTCTGTAAAACATTACCAGCGAAGGGCTAGATGGGTTAGGTTAGGTTATATTACGTTATGGACGTGTATAATGTTCCCACCGAGAAGTAGGTTCCGCCCCGCCAGGAATGTTGTAAAACACTACATCCGATATGTTAGGTTGCCTTAGGTTAGGATATATAACGTTATAGACGTATACAATTTCCCCACCGAGACGTGCGTGACGACACGCACTGGATTCTGTAAAACATTACCAGCGAGGGGCTAGATGGGTTAGGTTAGGTTATATTACGTTATGGACGTATATAATGTTCCCACCGAGAAATAGGGGCCGACCCGCCTGGAATGTTGTAAAATACTACATTTGTGATGTTAGGTTGCCTTAGGTTAGGATATATAACGTTATAGACGTATATAATGTCTGCACCGTGACGTACGGTGCGACACGAACTGGATTCTGTAAAACATTACCAGCGAGGGGCTAGATGGGTTAGGTTAGGTAATATTACGTTGTAGACGTATATAATGTTCCCACCGAGAAGTAGGGGGCGACCCACCAGGAATGTTGTAAAATACTACATCCGAGATGTTAGGTTGCCTTAGGTTAGGATATATAACGTTCTAGACGCATATAATGTCCCCACCGAGAAGTACGGGCTGACACGACCGGGATTCTGTAAAACATTACCAGCGAGGGGCTAGATGTGTTAGGTTAGGTTATATTACGATATAGACGTATATAATTTACCCAACGAGAATTAGGGGCCGACCCGAGTGGAATGTTGTAAAATACTACATTCGAGATGTTAGGTTGCCTTAGGTTAGGATATATAACGTTATAGACGTATATAATATCCGCACAGTGACGTACGGGTGACACGAACGGGATTCTGTGAAACATTACCAGCGATGGTCTAGATGGGTTAAGTTAGGTTATATTACGATATAGACTTATATAATGTTCCCACCGAGAAGTAGGTTCCGCCCCGCCAGGAATGTTGTAAAATACTACATCCGAGATGTTAGGTTGCCTCAGGTTATGATATATAACGTTATAGACGTATATAATTTCCCCACCGAGACGTACGGGACGACACGAACTGGATTCTGTAGAACATTACCAGCGAGGGGCTAGATGGGTTAGGTTAGGTTATATTACGTTATGGACGTATATAATGTTCCCACCGAGAAGTAGGTTCCGCCCCGCCAGGAATGTTGTAAAATACTACATCCGATATTTTAGGTTGCCTTAGGTTAGGATATATAACGTTATAGACGCATACAATTTTCCCACCGAGAAGTACGGGCCGACACGACCGGGATTCTGTAAAACATTACCAGCGAGGGGCTAGATGGGTTAGGTTAGGTTACATTACGTTGTAGACGTATATAATGTTCCCGCCGAGAAGTAGGCGCCGACCCGCCAGGAATCTTGTAAAATACTACATTTGAGATGTTAGGTTGCCTCAGGTTAGGATATATAAAGTTATAGACGTATATAATGTCCGCACCGTGACGTACGGGCTGACACGACCGGGATTCTGTAAAACATTACCAGCGGGGGGCTAGATGTGTTAGGTTAGGTTATATTACGTTATAGACGTATATAATTTACCCAACGAGAATTAGGGGCCGACCCGAGTGGAATGTTGTAAAATACTACATTCGAGATGTTAGGTTGCCTTAGGTTAGGATATATAACGTTATAGACGTATATAATGTCCGCACAGTGACGTACGGGACGACACGAACTGGATTCTGTAAAACATTACCAGCGAGGGGCTAGATGGGTTAGGTTAGGTTATGTTACGTTGTAGACGTATATAATGTTCCCGCCGAAAAGTAGGGGCCGACACGCCAGGAATGTTGTAAAATACTACATTTGAGATGTTAGGTTGCCTCAGGTTAGGATATATAACGTTATAGGCGTATGTAATGTCCGCACCGTGACGTACGGGGCGACACGAACGGGATACAGTGAAACATTACCAGCGAGGGTCCAGATGGGTTAGATTAGGTTATATTACGATATAGACTTATATAATGTTCCCACCGAGATGTAGGTTCCGTCACGCCAGGAATGTTGTAAAGTACTACATCCGATATGTTAGGTTGCCTTAGGTTAGGATATATAACGTTATAGACGCATACAATTTCCCCACCGAGACGTACGGGACGACACGAACTGGATTCTGTAAAACATTACCAGCGAGGGGCTAGATGGGTTAGGTTAGGTTATATTACGTTATGGACGTATATAATGTTCCCACCGAGAAGTAGGTTCCGCCCCGCCAGGAATGTTGTAAAATACTACATCCGATATGTTAGGTTCCCTTAGGTTAGGATATATAACGTTATAGACGCATACAATGTCCCGAACGAGACGTACGGGACGACACGAACTGGATTCTGTAAAACATTACCAGCGAGAGGCTAGATGGGTTAGGTTAGGTTATATTACGTTGTAGACGTATATAATGTTCCCGCCGAAAAGTAGGGGCCGACCCGCCAGGAATGTTGTAAAATACTACATTTGAGATGTTAGGTTGCCTCAGGTTAGGATATATAACGTTATAGGCGTATGTAATGTCCGCACCGTGACGTACGGGGCGACACGAACGGGATACAGTGAAACATTACCAGCGAGGGTCCAGATGGGTTAGATTAGGTTATATTACGATATAGACTTATATAATGTTCCCACCGAGAAGTAGGGTCCGCCCCGCCAGGAATGTTGTAAAATACTACATCCGATATGCTAGGTTGCCTTATGTTAGGATATATAACGTTATAGACGCATACAATTTCCCCACCGAGACGTACGGGACGACACGAACTGGATTCTGTAAAACATTACCAGCGAGGGGCTAGATGGGTTAGGTTAGGTTATATTACGTTATGGACGTATATAATGTTCCCACCGAGAAGTAGGTTCCGCCCCGCCAGGAATGTTGTAAAATACTACATCCGATATGTTAGGTTGCCTTAGGTTAGGATATATAACGTTATAGACGTGTACAATTTGCCCACCGAGACGTACGGGACGACACGAACTGGATTCTGTAAAACATTACCAGCGAGGGGCTAGATGGGTTAGGTTAGGTTATATTACGTTATGGACGTATATAATGTTCCCACCGAGAAGTAGGTTCCGCCCCGCCAGGAATGTTGTAAAATACTACATCCGATATGTTAGATTGCCTTAGGTTAGGATATATAACGTTATAGACGCATACAATTTCTCCACCGAGAAGTACGGGCCGACACGACCGGGATTCTGTAAAACATTACCACCGAGGGTCTAGATGGGTTAGATTAGGTTATATTACGTTGTAGACGTATATAATGTTCCCACCGAGAAGTAGGTTCCGCCCCGCCAGGAATGTTGTAAAATACTATTTCCGAGATGTTAGGTTGCCTTAGGTTAGGATATATAACGTTATAGACGTATATAATGTCCGAACTGTGACGTACGGGGCGACACGAACGGGATTCTGTGAAACATTACCAGCGTGGGTCTAGATGGGTTAGGTTAGGTTATATTACGTTGTAGACGTATATAATGTTCCCACCGAGAAGTAGGGTCCGCCCCGCCAGGAATGTTGTAAAATACTACATCCGATATGCTAGGTTGCCTTAGATTAGGATATATAACGTTATAGACGCATACAATTTTCCCACCGAGAAGTACGGGCCGACACGACCGTGATTCTGTAAAACATTACCAGCGAGGGGCTAGATGGGTTAGGTTAGGTAATATTACGTTGTAGACGTATATAATGTTCCCACCGAGAAGTAGGGGGCGACCCACCAGGAATGTTGTAAAATACTACATCCGAGATGTTAGGTTGCCTTAGGTTAGGATATATAACGTTATAGACGCATACAATGTCCCCACCTAGACGTACTGAGCGACACGAACTGGATTCTTTAAAACATTACCAGCGAGGGGCTAGATGGGTTAGGTTAGGTAATATTACGTTGTAGACGTATATAATGTTCCCACCGAGAAGTAGGGGGCGACCCACCAGGAATGTTGTAAAATACGACATCCGAGATGTTAGGTTGCCTTAGGTTAGGATATATAACGTTCTAGACGCACATAATGTCCCCACCGAGAAGTACGGGCTGACACGACCGGGATTCTGTAAAACATTACCAGCGAGGGACTAGATGTGTTAGGTTAGGTTATATTACGTTATAGACGTATATAATTTACCCAACGAGAATTAGGGGCCGACCCGAGTGGAATGTTGTAAAATACTACATTCGAGATGTTAGGTTGCCTTAGGTTAGGATATATAACGTTATAGACGTATATAATGTCCGCACAGTGACGTACGGGTGACACGAACGGGATTCTGTGAAACATTACCAGCGAGGGTCTAGATGGGTTAGGTTAGGTTATATTACGTTGTAGACGTATATAATGTTCCCACCCAGAAGTAGGTTCCGCCCCGCCAGGAATGTTGTAAAATACTATTTCCGAGATGTTAGGTTGCCTTAGGTTAGGATATATAACTTTATAGACGTATATAATGTCCGAACTGTGACGTACCGGGCGACACGAACGGGATTCTGTGAAACATTACCAGCGTGGGTCTAGATGGGTTAGGTTAGGTTATATTACGTTGTAGACATATATAATGTTCCCGCCGAGAAGTAGGGGCCGACCCGCCAGGAATGTTGTAAAATACTACATCCGATATGTTAGGTTGCCTTAGGTTAGGATATATAACGTTATAGACGCATACAATTTCCCCACCGAGACGTACGGGACGACTCGAACTGGATTCTGTAAAACATTACCAGCGAGGGGCTAGATGGGTTAGGTTAGGTTATAATACGTTATGGACGTATATAATGTTCCCACCGAGAAGTAGATTCCGCCCCGCCAGGAATGTTGTAAAATACTACATCCGATATGTTAGGTTGCCTTAGGTTAGGATATATAACGTTATAGACGTATACAATTTCCCCACCGAGACGTACGTGACGACACGCACTGGATTCTGTAAAACATTACCAGCGAGGGGCTAGATGGGTTAGGTTAGGTTATATTACGTTATGGACGTATATAATGTTCCCACCGAGAAATAGGGACCGACCCGCCTGGAATGTTGTAAAATACTACATTTGAGATGTTAGGTTGCCTTAGGTTAGGATATATAACGTTATAGACGTATATAATGTCCGCACCGTGACGTACGGTGCGACACGAACTGGATTCTGTAAAACATTACCAGCGAGGGGCTAGATGGGTTAGGTTAGGTAATATTACGCTGTAGACGTATATAATGTTCCCACCGAGAAGTAGGGGTCGACCCACCAGGAATGTTGTAAAATACTACATCCGAGATGTTAGGCTGCCTTAGGTTAGGATATATAACGTTCTAGACGCATATAATGTCCCCACCGAGAAGTACGGTCTGACACGACCGGGATTCTGTAAAACATTACCAGCGGGGGGCTAGATGTGTTAGGTTAGGTTATATTACGTTATAGACGTATATAATTTACCCAACGAGAATTAGGGGCCGACCCGAGTGGAATGTTGTAAAATACTACATTCGAGATGTTAGGCTGCCTTAGGTTAGGATATATAACGTTCTAGACGCATATAATGTCCCCACCGAGAAGTACGGTCTGACACGACCGGGATTCTGTAAAACATTACCAGCGGGGGGCTAGATGTGTTAGGTTAGGTTATATTACGTTATAGACGTATATAATTTACCCAACGAGAATTAGGGGCCGACCCGAGTGGAATGTTGTAAAATACTACATTCGAGATGTTAGGTTGCCTTAGGTTAGGGTATATAACGTTACAGACGTATATAATGTCCGCACAGTGACGTACGGGGCGACACGAACGGGATTCAGTGAAACATTACCAGCGAGGGTCTAGATGGGTTAGATTAGGTTATATTACGATATAGACTTATATAATGTTCCCACCGGGAAGTAGGTTCCGTCACGCCAGGAATGTTGTAAAGTACTACATCCGATATGTTAGGTTGCCTTAGGTTAGGATATATAACGTTATGGAGGCATACAATTTCCCCACCGAGACGTACGGGACGACACGAACTGGATTCTGTAAAACATTACCAGCGAGGGGCTAGATGGGTTAGGTTAGGTTATATTACGTTATGGACGTATATAATGTTCCCACCGAGAAGTAGGTTCCGCCCCGCCAGGAATGTTGTAAAATACTACATCCGATATGTTAGGTTGCCTTAGGTTAGGATATATAACGTTATAGACGTATACAATTTCCCCACCGAGACGTACGGGACGACACGCACTGGATTCTGTAAAACATTACCAGCGAGGGGCTAGATGGGTTAGGTTAGGTTATATTACGTTATGGACGTATATAATGTTCCCACCGAGAAGTAGGTTCCGCCCCGCCAGGAATGTTGTAAAATACTATATCCGAGAAGTTAGGTTGCCTTAGGTTAGGATATATAACGTTATAGACGTATATACTGTCCGAACTGTGACGTACGGGGCGACACGAACGGGATTCTGTGAAACATTACCAGCGAGGGGCTAGATGGGTTAGGATAGGTAATATTACGTTGTAGACGTATATAATGTTCCCACCGAGAAGTAGGGGGCGACCCACCAGGAATGTTGTAAAATACTACATCCGAGATGTTAGGCTGCCTTAGGTTAGGATATATAACGTTCTAGACGCATATAATGTCCCCACCGAGAAGTACGGGCTGACACGACCGGGATTCTGTAAAACATTACCAGCGAGGGGCTATATGTGCTAGGTTAGGTTATATTACGTTATGGACGTATATAATGTACCCAGCGAGAATTAGGGGCCGACCCCTGTGGAATGTTGTAAAATACTACATCCGAGATGTTAGGTTGCCTTAGGTTAGGATATATAACGTTATAGACGCATACAATGTCCCCACCGAGACGTACTGAACGACACGAACTGGATTCTGTAAAACATTACCAGCGAGGGGCTAGATGGGTTAGGTTAGGTAATATTACGTTGTAGACGTATATAATGTTCCCACCGAGAAGTAGGGGGCGACCCACCAGGAATGTTGTAAAATACGACATCCGAGATGTTAGGTTGCCTTAGGTTAGGATATATAACGTTCTAGACGCATATAATGTCCCCACCGAGAAGTACGGGCTGACACGACCGGGATTCTGTAAAACATTACCAGCGAGGGGCTAGATGTGTTAGGTTAGGTTATATTACGTTATAGACGTATATAATTTACCCAACGAGAATTAGGGGCCGACCCGAGTGGAATGTTGCAAAATACTACATCCGAGATGTTAGGTTGCCTTAGGTTAGGATATATGACGTTATAGACGTATATAATGTCCGCACCGTGACGTACGGGGCGACACGAACGGGATTCAGTGAAACATTACCAGCGAGGGTCTAGATGGGTTAGATTAGGTTATGTTACGATATAGACTTATATAATGTTCCCACCGAGAAGTAGGATCCGCCACGCCAGGAATGTTGTAAAGTACTACATCCGATATGTTAGGTTGCCTTAGGTTAGGATATATAACGTTATAGACGCATACAATTTCCCCACCGAGACGTACGGGACGACACGAACTGGATTCTGTAAAACAGTACCAGCGAGGGGCTAGATGGGTTAGGTTAGGTTATATTACGTTATGGACGTATATAATGTTCCCACCGAGAAATAGGGGCCGACCCGCCTGGAATGTTGTAAAATACTACATTTGAGATGTTAGGTTGCCTTAGGTTAGGATATATAACGTTATAGACGTATATAATGTCCGCACCGTGACGTACGGTGCGACACGAACGGGATTCAGTGAAACATTACCAGCGAGGGTCTAGATGGGTTAGATTAGGTTATATTACGATATAGACTTATATAATGTTCCCACCGAAAAGTAGGGTCCACCCCGCCAGGAATGTTGTAAAATACTACATCCGATATGTTAGGTTGCCTTAGGATAGGATATATAACGTTATAGACGCATACAATTTTCCCACCGAGAAGTACGGGCCGACACGACCGGGATTCTGTAAAACATTACCAGCGAGGGGCTAGATGGGTTAGGTTAGGTTATATTACGTTGTGGACGTATATAATGTTCCCACCGAGACGTAGGTTCCGCCCCGCCAGGAATGTTGTAAAATACTATATCCGAGATGTTAGGTTGCCTTAGGATAGGATATATAACGTTATAGACGTATATAATGTCCGAACTGTGACGTACGGCGCGACACGAACGGGATTTTGTGAAACATTACCAGCGTGGGTCTAGATGGGTTAGGTTAGGTTATATTACGTTGTAGACGTATATAATGTTCCCACCTAGAAGTAGGTTCCGCCCCGCCAGGAATGTTGTAAAATACTACATCCGATATGTTAGGTTGCCTTAGGTTAGGATATATAACGTTATAGACGTATACAATTTCCCCACCGAGACGTACGTGCCGACACGCACTGGATTCTGTAAAACATTACCAGCGAGGGGCTAGATGGGTTAGGTTAGGTTATATTACGTTATGGACGTATATAATGTTCCCACCGAGAAATAGGGGCCGACCCGCCTGGAATGTTGTAAAATACTACATTTGAGATGTTAGGTTGCCTTAGGTTAGGATATATAACGTTATAGACGTATATAATGTCCGCACCGTGACGAACGGTGCGACACGAACTGGATTCTGTAAAACATTACCAGCGAGGGGCTAGATGGGTTAGGTTAGGTAATATTACGTTGTAGACGTATATAATGTTCCCACCGAGAAGTAGGGGGCGACCCACCAGGAATGTTGTAAAATACTACATCCGAGATGTTAGGTTGCCTTAGGTTAGGATATATAACGTTCTAGACGCATATAATGTCCCCACCGAGAAGTACGGGCTGACACGACCGGGATACTGTAAAACATTACCAGCGAGGGGCTAGATGTGTTAGGTTAGGTTATATTACGTTATGGACGTATATAATGTACCCAGCGAGAATTAGGGGCCGACCCCTGTGGAATGTTGTAAAATACTACATCCGAGATGTTAGGTTGCCTTAGGTTAGGATATATAACGTTATAGACGCATACAATGTCCCCACCGAGACGTACTGAACGACACGAACTGGATTCTGTAAAACATTACCAGCGAGGGGCTAGATGGGTTAGGTTAGGTAATATTACGTTGTAGACGTATATAATGTTCCCACCGAGAAGTAGGGGGCGACCCACCATGAATGTTGTAAAATACGACATCCGAGATGTTAGGTTGCCTTAGGTTAGGATATATAACGTTCTAGACGCATATAATGTCCCCACCGAGAAGTACGGGCTGACACGACCGGGATTCTGTAAAACATTACCAGCGAGGGGCTAGATGTGTTAGGTTAGGTTATATTACGTTATAGACGTATATAATTTACCCAACGAGAATTAGGGGCCGACCCGAGTGGAATGTTGTAAAATACTACATTCGAGATGTTAGGTTGCCTTAGGTTAGGATATATAACGTTATAGACGTATATAATGTCCGCACAGTGACGTACGGGTGACACGAACGGGATTCTGTGAAACATTTCCAGCGAGGGTCTAGATGGGTTAGGTTAGGTTATATTACGATGTAGACTTATATAATGTTCCCACCGTGAAGTAGGTTCCGCCCCGCCAGGAATGTTGTAAAATACTACATCCGAGATGTTAAGTTGCCTTTGGTTAGGATATATAACGTTATAGACGCATACAATTTTCCCACCGAGAAGTACGGGCCGACACGACCGGGATTCTGTAAAACATTACCAGCGAGGGGCTAGATGGGTTAGGTTAGGTTATATTACGTTGTAGACGTATATAATGTTCCCACCGAGAAGTAGGTTCCGCCCTGCCAGGAATGTTGTAAAATACTATTTCCGAGATGTTAGGTTGCCTTAGGTTAGGATATATAACATTATAGACGTATATAATGTCCGAACTGTGACGTACGGGGCGACACGAACGGGATTCTGTGAAACATTACCAGCGAGGGGCTAGAAGGGTTAGGTTAGGTTATATTACGTTATGGACGTATATAATGTTCCCACCGAGAAGTAGGGGGCGACCCACCAGGAATGTTGTAAAATACTACATCCGAGATGTTAGGTTGCCTTAGGTTAGGATATATAACGTTCTAGACGCATATAATGTCCCCACCGAGAAGTACGGGCTGACACGACCGGGATTCTGTAAAACATTACCAGCGAGGGGCTAGATGTGTTAGGTTAGGTTATATTACGTTATGGACGTACATAATGTACCCAGCGAGAATTAGGGGCCGACCCCTGTGGAATGTTGTAAAATACTACATCCGAGATGTTAGGTTGCCTTAGGTTAGGATATATAACGTTATAGACGCATACAATGTCCCCACCGAGACGTACTGAACGACACGAACTGGATTCTGTAAAACATTACCAGCGAGGGGCTAGATGGGTTAGGTTAGGTAATATTACGTTGTAGATGTATATAATGTTCCCACCGAGAAGTAGGGGGCGACCCACCAGGAATGTTGTAAAATACGACATCCGAGATGTTAGGTTGCCTTAGGTTAGGATATATAACGTTATAGACGTATATAATGTCCGCACCGTGACGAACGGTGCGACACGAACTGGATTCTGTAAAACATTACCAGCGAGGGGCTAGATGGGTTAGGTTAGGTAATATTACGTTGTAGACGTATATAATGTTCCCACCGAGAAGTAGGGGGCGACCCACCAGGAATGTTGTAAAATACTACATCCGAGATGTTAGGTTGCCTTAGGTTAGGATATATAACGTTCTAGACGCATATAATGTCCCCACCGAGAAGTACGGGCTGACACGACCGGGATACTGTAAAACATTACCAGCGAGGGGCTAGATGTGTTAGGTTAGGTTATATTACGTTATGGACGTATATAATGTACCCAGCGAGAATTAGGGGCCGACCCCTGTGGAATGTTGTAAAATACTACATCCGAGATGTTAGGTTGCCTTAGGTTAGGATATATAACGTTATAGACGCATACAATTTCCCCACCGAGAAGTACGGGCCGACACCACCAGGATTCTGTTCAACATTACCAGCGATGGGCTAGATGGGTTAGGTTAGGTTATATTACGTTGTAGACGTATATAATGTTCCCACCGAGAAGTAGGTTCCGCCCCGCCAGGAATGTTGTAAAATACTATATCCGAGATGTTAGGTTGCCTTAGGTTAGGATATATAACGTTATAGACGTATATAATGTCCGAAATGTGACGTACGGGGCGACACGAACGGGATTCTGTGAAACATTACCAGCGTGGGTCTAGATGGGATAGGTTAGGTTATATTACGTTGTAGACGTATATAATGTTCCCACCGAGAAGTAGGTTCCGCCCCGCCAGGAATGTTGTAAAATACTACATCCGATATGTTAGGTTGCCTTAGGTTAGGATATATAACGTTATAGACGTATACAATTTCCCCACCGAGACGTACGTGACGACACGCACTGGATTCTGTAAAACATTACCAGCGAGGGGCTAGATGGGTTAGGTTAGGTTATATTACGTTATGGACGTATATAATGTTCCCACCGAGAAATAGGGGCCGACCCGCCTTGAATGTTGTAAAATACTACATCCGATATGTTAGGTTGCCTTAGGTTAGGATATATAACGTTATAGACGCATACAATTTCTCCACCGAGAAGTACGGGCCGACACGACCGGGATTCTGTAAAACATTACCAGCGTGGGGCTAGATGTGTTAGGTTAGGTTATATTACGTTATAGACGTATATAATTTACCCAACGAGAATTAGGGGCCGACCCGAGTGGAATGTTGTAAAATACTACATTCGAGATGTTAGGTTGCCTTAGGTTAGGATATATAACGTTATAGACGTATATAATGTCCGCACATATAATGTTCCCACCGTGAAGTAGGTTCCGCCCCGCCAGGAATGTTGTAAAATACTACATCCGAGATGTTAAGTTGCCTTTGGTTAGGATATATAACGTTATAGACGCATACAATTTTCCCACCGAGAAGTACGGGACGACACGACCTGGATTCTGTAAAACATTACCAGCGAGGGGCTAGATGGGTTAGGTTAGGTTATATTACGATATAGACTTATATAATGTTCCCACCGAGAAGTAGGGTCCGCCCCGCCAGGAATGTTGTAAAATACTACATCCGATATGTTAGGTTGCCTTAGGTTAGGATATATAACGTTATAGACGCATACAATTTCCCCACCGGGAAGTACGGGCCGACACGACCGGGATTCTGTAAAACATTACCAGCGATGAGCTAGATGGGTTAGGTTAGGTTATATTACGTTGTAGACGTATATAATGTTCCCACCGAGAAGTAGGTTTCGCCCCGCCAGGAATGTTGTACAATACTATATCCGAGATGTTAGGTTGCCTTAGGTTAGGATATATAACGTTATAGACGTATATAATGTCCGAACTGTGACGTACGGGGCGACACGAACGGGATTCTGTGAAACATTACCAGCGTGGGTCTAGATGGGATAGGTTAGGTTATATTACGTTGTAGACGTATATAGTGTTCCCACCGAGAAGTAGGTTCCGCCCCGCCAGGAATGTTGTAAAATACTACATCCGATATGTTAGGTTGCCTTAGGTTAGGATATATAACGTTATAGACGTATACAATTTCCCCACCGAGACGTACGGGACGACACGCACTGGATTCTGTAAAACATTACCAGCGAGGGGCTAGATGGGTTAGGTTAGGTTATATTACGTTATGGACGTATATAATGTTCCCACCGAGAAGTAGGTTCCGCCCCGCCAGGAATGTTGTAAAATACTATATCCGAGAAGTTAGGTTGCCTTAGGTTAGGATATATAACGTTATAGACGTATATACTGTCCGAACTGTGACGTACGGGGCGACACGAACGGGATTCTGTGAAACATTACCAGCGAGGGGCTAGATGGGTTAGGATAGGTAATATTACGTTGTAGACGTATATAATGTTCCCACCGAGAAGTAGGGGGCGACCCACCAGGAATGTTGTAAAATACTACATCCGAGATGTTAGGCTGCCTTAGGTTAGGATATATAACGTTCTAGACGCATATAATGTCCCCACCGAGAAGTACGGGCTGACACGACCGGGATTCTGTAAAACATTACCAGCGAGGGGCTATATGTGCTAGGTTAGGTTATATTACGTTATGGACGTATATAATGTACCCAGCGAGAATTAGGGGCCGACCCCTGTGGAATGTTGTAAAATACTACATCCGAGATGTTAGGTTGCCTTAGGTTAGGATATATAACGTTATAGACGCATACAATGTCCCCACCGAGACGTACTGAACGACACGAACTGGATTCTGTAAAACATTACCAGCGAGGGGCTAGATGGGTTAGGTTAGGTAATATTACGTTGTAGACGTATATAATGTTCCCACCGAGAAGTAGGGGGCGACCCACCAGGAATGTTGTAAAATACGACATCCGAGATGTTAGGTTGCCTTAGGTTAGGATATATAACGTTCTAGACGCATATAATGTCCCCACCGAGAAATACGGGCTGACACGACCGGGATTCTGTAAAACATTACCAGCGAGGGGCTAGATGTGTTAGGTTAGGTTATATTACGTTATAGACGTATATAATTTACCCAACGAGAATTAGGGGCCGACCCGAGTGGAATGTTGCAAAATACTACATCCGAGATGTTAGGTTGCCTTAGGTTAGGATATATGATGTTATAGACGTATATAATGTCCGCACCGTGACGTACGGGGCGACACGAACGGGATTCAGTGAAACATTACCAGCGAGGGTCTAGATGGGTTAGATTAGGTTATGTTACGATATAGACTTATATAATGTTCCCACCGAGAAGTAGGATCCGCCACGCCAGGAATGTTGTAAAGTACTACATCCGATATGTTAGGTTGCCTTAGGTTAGGATATATAACGTTATAGACGCATACAATTTCCCCACCGAGACGTACGGGACGACACGAACTGGATTCTGTAAAACAGTACCAGCGAGGGGCTAGATGGGTTAGGTTAGGTTATATTACGTTATGGACGTATATAATGTTCCCACCGAGAAATAGGGGCCGACCCGCCTGGAATGTTGTAAAATACTACATTTGAGATGTTAGGTTGCCTTAGGTTAGGATATATAACGTTATAGACGTATATAATGTCCGCACCGTGACGTACGGTGCGACACGAACGGGATTCAGTGAAACATTACCAGCGAGGGTCTAGATGGGTTAGATTAGGTTATATTACGATATAGACTTATATAATGTTCCCACCGAAAAGTAGGGTCCACCCCGCCAGGAATGTTGTAAAATACTACATCCGATATGTTAGGTTGCCTTAGGATAGGATATATAACGTTATAGACGCATACAATTTTCCCACCGAGAAGTACGGGCCGACACGACCGGGATTCTGTAAAACATTACCAGCGAGGGGCTAGATGGGTTAGGTTAGGTTATATTACGTTGTGGACGTATATAATGTTCCCACCGAGACGTAGGTTCCGCCCCGCCAGGAATGTTGTAAAATACTATATCCGAGATGTTAGGTTGCCTTAGGATAGGATATATAACGTTATAGACGTATATAATGTCCGAACTGTGACGTACGGCGCGACACGAACGGGATTTTGTGAAACATTACCAGCGTGGGTCTAGATGGGTTAGGTTAGGTTATATTACGTTGTAGACGTATATAATGTTCCCACCTAGAAGTAGGTTCCGCCCCGCCAGGAATGTTGTAAAATACTACATCCGATATGTTAGGTTGCCTTAGGTTAGGATATATAACGTTATAGACGTATACAATTTCCCCACCGAGACGTACGTGCCGACACGCACTGGATTCTGTAAAACATTACCAGCGAGGGGCTAGATGGGTTAGGTTAGGTTATATTACGTTATGGACGTATATAATGTTCCCACCGAGAAATAGGGGCCGACCCGCCTGGAATGTTGTAAAATACTACATTTGAGATGTTAGGTTGCCTTAGGTTAGGATATATAACGTTATAGACGTATATAATGTCCGCACCGTGACGAACGGTGCGACACGAACTGGATTCTGTAAAACATTACCAGCGAGGGGCTAGATGGGTTAGGTTAGGTAATATTACGTTGTAGACGTATATAATGTTCCCACCGAGAAGTAGGGGGCGACCCACCAGGAATGTTGTAAAATACTACATCCGAGATGTTAGGTTGCCTTAGGTTAGGATATATAACGTTCTAGACGCATATAATGTCCCCACCGAGAAGTACGGGCTGACACGACCGGGATACTGTAAAACATTACCAGCGAGGGGCTAGATGTGTTAGGTTAGGTTATATTACGTTATGGACGTATATAATGTACCCAGCGAGAATTAGGGGCCGACCCCTGTGGAATGTTGTAAAATACTACATCCGAGATGTTAGGTTGCCTTAGGTTAGGATATATAACGTTATAGACGCATACAATGTCCCCACCGAGACGTACTGAACGACACGAACTGGATTCTGTAAAACATTACCAGCGAGGGGCTAGATGGGTTAGGTTAGGTAATATTACGTTGTAGACGTATATAATGTTCCCACCGAGAAGTAGGGGGCGACCCACCATGAATGTTGTAAAATACGACATCCGAGATGTTAGGTTGCCTTAGGTTAGGATATATAACGTTCTAGACGCATATAATGTCCCCACCGAGAAGTACGGGCTGACACGACCGGGATTCTGTAAAACATTACCAGCGAGGGGCTAGATGTGTTAGGTTAGGTTATATTACGTTATAGACGTATATAATTTACCCAACGAGAATTAGGGGCCGACCCGAGTGGAATGTTGTAAAATACTACATTCGAGATGTTAGGTTGCCTTAGGTTAGGATATATAACGTTATAGACGTATATAATGTCCGCACAGTGACGTACGGGTGACACGAACGGGATTCTGTGAAACATTTCCAGCGAGGGTCTAGATGGGTTAGGTTAGGTTATATTACGATGTAGACTTATATAATGTTCCCACCGTGAAGTAGGTTCCGCCCCGCCAGGAATGTTGTAAAATACTACATCCGAGATGTTAAGTTGCCTTTGGTTAGGATATATAACGTTATAGACGCATACAATTTTCCCACCGAGAAGTACGGGCCGACACGACCGGGATTCTGTAAAACATTACCAGCGAGGGGCTAGATGGGTTAGGTTAGGTTATATTACGTTGTAGACGTATATAATGTTCCCACCGAGAAGTAGGTTCCGCCCTGCCAGGAATGTTGTAAAATACTATTTCCGAGATGTTAGGTTGCCTTAGGTTAGGATATATAACATTATAGACGTATATAATGTCCGAACTGTGACGTACGGGGCGACACGAACGGGATTCTGTGAAACATTACCAGCGAGGGGCTAGAAGGGTTAGGTTAGGTTATATTACGTTATGGACGTATATAATGTTCCCACCGAGAAGTAGGGGGCGACCCACCAGGAATGTTGTAAAATACTACATCCGAGATGTTAGGTTGCCTTAGGTTAGGATATATAACGTTCTAGACGCATATAATGTCCCCACCGAGAAGTACGGGCTGACACGACCGGGATTCTGTAAAACATTACCAGCGAGGGGCTAGATGTGTTAGGTTAGGTTATATTACGTTATGGACGTACATAATGTACCCAGCGAGAATTAGGGGCCGACCCCTGTGGAATGTTGTAAAATACTACATCCGAGATGTTAGGTTGCCTTAGGTTAGGATATATAACGTTATAGACGCATACAATGTCCCCACCGAGACGTACTGAACGACACGAACTGGATTCTGTAAAACATTACCAGCGAGGGGCTAGATGGGTTAGGT
This sequence comes from Xylocopa violacea, assembly GCA_963969225.1. Classification (NCBI taxonomy): domain Eukaryota; kingdom Metazoa; phylum Arthropoda; class Insecta; order Hymenoptera; family Apidae; genus Xylocopa; species Xylocopa violacea. The sequence continues at coordinate 17,847 of CAXAJV010000213.1, read as the reverse complement.
TAGGTAATATTACGTTGTAGATGTATATAATGTTCCCACCGAGAAGTAGGGGGCGACCCACCAGGAATGTTGTAAAATACGACATCCGAGATGTTAGGTTGCCTTAGGTTAGGATATATAACGTTATAGACGTATATAATGTCCGCACCGTGACGAACGGTGCGACACGAACTGGATTCTGTAAAACATTACCAGCGAGGGGCTAGATGGGTTAGGTTAGGTAATATTACGTTGTAGACGTATATAATGTTCCCACCGAGAAGTAGGGGGCGACCCACCAGGAATGTTGTAAAATACTACATCCGAGATGTTAGGTTGCCTTAGGTTAGGATATATAACGTTCTAGACGCATATAATGTCCCCACCGAGAAGTACGGGCTGACACGACCGGGATACTGTAAAACATTACCAGCGAGGGGCTAGATGTGTTAGGTTAGGTTATATTACGTTATGGACGTATATAATGTACCCAGCGAGAATTAGGGGCCGACCCCTGTGGAATGTTGTAAAATACTACATCCGAGATGTTAGGTTGCCTTAGGTTAGGATATATAACGTTATAGACGCATACAATTTCCCCACCGAGAAGTACGGGCCGACACCACCAGGATTCTGTTCAACATTACCAGCGATGGGCTAGATGGGTTAGGTTAGGTTATATTACGTTGTAGACGTATATAATGTTCCCACCGAGAAGTAGGTTCCGCCCCGCCAGGAATGTTGTAAAATACTATATCCGAGATGTTAGGTTGCCTTAGGTTAGGATATATAACGTTATAGACGTATATAATGTCCGAAATGTGACGTACGGGGCGACACGAACGGGATTCTGTGAAACATTACCAGCGTGGGTCTAGATGGGATAGGTTAGGTTATATTACGTTGTAGACGTATATAATGTTCCCACCGAGAAGTAGGTTCCGCCCCGCCAGGAATGTTGTAAAATACTACATCCGATATGTTAGGTTGCCTTAGGTTAGGATATATAACGTTATAGACGTATACAATTTCCCCACCGAGACGTACGTGACGACACGCACTGGATTCTGTAAAACATTACCAGCGAGGGGCTAGATGGGTTAGGTTAGGTTATATTACGTTATGGACGTATATAATGTTCCCACCGAGAAATAGGGGCCGACCCGCCTTGAATGTTGTAAAATACTACATCCGATATGTTAGGTTGCCTTAGGTTAGGATATATAACGTTATAGACGCATACAATTTCTCCACCGAGAAGTACGGGCCGACACGACCGGGATTCTGTAAAACATTACCAGCGTGGGGCTAGATGTGTTAGGTTAGGTTATATTACGTTATAGACGTATATAATTTACCCAACGAGAATTAGGGGCCGACCCGAGTGGAATGTTGTAAAATACTACATTCGAGATGTTAGGTTGCCTTAGGTTAGGATATATAACGTTATAGACGTATATAATGTCCGCACATATAATGTTCCCACCGTGAAGTAGGTTCCGCCCCGCCAGGAATGTTGTAAAATACTACATCCGAGATGTTAAGTTGCCTTTGGTTAGGATATATAACGTTATAGACGCATACAATTTTCCCACCGAGAAGTACGGGACGACACGACCTGGATTCTGTAAAACATTACCAGCGAGGGGCTAGATGGGTTAGGTTAGGTTATATTACGATATAGACTTATATAATGTTCCCACCGAGAAGTAGGGTCCGCCCCGCCAGGAATGTTGTAAAATACTACATCCGATATGTTAGGTTGCCTTAGGTTAGGATATATAACGTTATAGACGCATACAATTTCCCCACCGAGAAGTACGGGCCGACACGACCGGGATTCTGTAAAACATTACCAGCGATGAGCTAGATGGGTTAGGTTAGGTTATATTACGTTGTAGACGTATATAATGTTCCCACCGAGAAGTAGGTTTCGCCCCGCCAGGAATGTTGTACAATACTATATCCGAGATGTTAGGTTGCCTTAGGTTAGGATATATAACGTTATAGACGTATATAATGTCCGAACTGTGACGTACGGGGCGACACGAACGGGATTCTGTGAAACATTACCAGCGTGGGTCTAGATGGGATAGGTTAGGTTATATTACGTTGTAGACGTATATAGTGTTCCCACCGAGAAGTAGGTTCCGCCCCGCCAGGAATGTTGTAAAATACTACATCCGATATGTTAGGTTGCCTTAGGTTAGGATATATAACGTTATAGACGTATACAATTTCCCCACCGAGACGTACGTGACGACACGCACTGGATTCTGTAAAACATTACCAGCGAGGGGCTAGATGGGTTAGGTTAGGTTATATTACGTTATGGACGTATATAATGTTCCCACCGAGAAATAGGGGCCGACCCGCCTGGAATGTTGTAAAATACTACATCCGATATGTTAGGTTGCCTTAGGTTAGGATATATAACGTTATAGACGCATACAATTTCTCCACCGAGAAGTACGGCCCGACACGACCGGGATTCTGTTAAACATTACCAGCGAGGGGCTAGATAGGTTAGGTTAGGTTATATTACGTTATGGACGTACATAATGTACCCAGCGAGAATTAGGGGCCGACCCCTGTGGAATGTTGTAAAATACTACATCCGAGATGTTAGGTTGCCTTAGGTTAGGATATATAACGTTATAGACGCATACAATTTCCCCACCGAGAAGTACGGGCCGACACCACCAGGATTCTGTTCAACATTACCAGCGATGGGCTAGATGGGTTAGGTTAGGTTATATTACGTTGTAGACGTATATAATGTTCCCACCGAGAAGTAGGTTCCGCCCCGCCAGGAATGTTGTAAAATACTATATCCGAGATGTTAGGTTGCCTTAGGTTAGGATATATAACGTTATAGACGTATATAATGTCCGAAATGTGACGTACGGGGCGACACGAACGAGATTCTGTGAAACATTACCAGCGTGGGTCTAGATGGGATAGGTTAGGTTATATTACGTTGTAGACGTATATAATGTTCCCACCGAGAAGTAGGTTCCGCCCCGCCAGGAATGTTGTAAAATACTACATCCGATATGTTAGGTTGCCTTAGGTTAGGATATATAACGTTATAGACGCATACAATTTCTCCACCGAGAAGTACGGCCCGACACGACCGGGATTCTGTAAAACATTACCAGCGTGGGGCTAGATGTGTTAGGTTAGGTTATATTACGTTATAGACGTATATAATTTACCCAACGAGAATTAGGGGCCGACCCTAGTGGAATGTTGTAAAATACTACATTCGAGATGTTAGGTTGCCTTAGGTTAGGATATATAACGTTCTAGACGCATATAATGTCCCCACCGAGAAGTACGGGCTGACACGACCGGGATTCTGTAAAACATTACCAGCGTGGGGCTAGATGTGTTAGGTTAGGTTATATTACGTTATAGACGTATATAATTTACCCAACGAGAATTAGGGGCCGACCCGAGTGGAATGTTGTAAAATACTACATTCGATATGTTAGGTTGCCTTAGGTTAGGATACATAACGTTATAGACGTATATAATGTCCGCACAGTGACGTACGGGTGACACGAACGGGATTCTGTGAAACATTACCAGCGAGGGTCTAGATGGGTTAGGTTAGGTTATATTACGATATAGACTTATATAATGTTCCCACCGAGAAGTAGGGTCCGCCCCGCCAGGAATGTTGTAAAATACTACATCCGTATGTTAGGTTGCCTTAGGTTAGGATATATAACGTTATAGACGCATACAATTTACCCACCGAGAAGTACGGGCCGACACGACCGGGATTCTGTAAAACATTACCAGCGATGGGCTAGATGGGTTAGGTTAGGTTATATTACGTTGTAGACGTATATAGTGTTCCCACCGAGAAGTAGGGGGCGACCCACCAGGAAAGTTGTAAAATACTACATCCGATATGTTGGGTTGCCTGAGGTTAGGATATATAACGTTATAGACGCATACAATTTTCCCACCGAGAAGTACGGGCCGACACGACGGGGATTCTGTAAAACATTACCAGCGATGGGCTAGATGGGTTAGGTTAGGTTATATTACGTTGTAGACGTATATAATGTTCCCACCGAGAAGTAGGTTCCGCCCCGCCAGGAATGTTGTAAAATACTACATCCGAGATGTTAGGTTGCCTTAGGTTAGGATATATAACGTTATAGACGCATACAATGTCCCCACCGAGACGTACTGAACGACACGAACTGGATTCTGTAAAACATTACCAGCGAGGGGCTAGATGGGTTAGGTTAGGTAATATTACGTTGTAGACGTATATAATGTTCCCACCGAGAAGTAGGGGGCGACCCACCAGGAATGTTGTAAAATACGACATCCGAGATGTTAGGTTGCCTTAGGTTAGGATATATAACGTTCTAGACGCATATAATGTCCCCACCGAGAAGTACGGGCTGACACGACCGGGATTCTGTAAAACATTACCAGCGAGGGGCTAGATGTGTTAGGTTAGGTTATATTACGTTATAGACGTATATAATTTACCCAACGAGAATTAGGGGCCGACCCGAGTGGAATGTTGTAAAATACTACATTCGAGATGTTAGGTTGCCTTAGGTTAGGATATATAACGTTATATACGTATATAATGTCCGCACAGTGACGTACGGGTGACACGAACGGGATACAGTGAAACGTTACCAGCGAGGGTCTAGATGGGTTAGATTAGGTTATATTACGATATAGACTTATATAATGTTCCCACCGAGAAGTAGGGTCCGCCCCGCCAGGAATGTTGTAAAATACTACATCCGATATGTTAGGTTGCCTTAGGTTAGGATATATAACGTTATAGACGCATACAATTTTCCCACCGAGAAGTACGGGCCGACACGACCGGGATTCTGTAAAACATTACCAGCGAGGGGCTAGATGGGTTAGGTTAGGTTATATTACGTTATGGACGTACATAATGTACCCAGCGAGAATTAGGGGCCGACCCCTGTGGAATGTTGTAAAATACTACATCCGAGATGTTAGGTTGCCTTAGGTTAGGATATATAACGTTATAGACGTATATAATGTCCGAACTGTGACGTACGGGGCGACACGAACGGGATTCTGTGAAACATTACCAGCGAGGGGCTAGATGGGTTAGGTTAGGTAATATTACGTTGTAGACGTATATAATGTTCCCACCGAGAAGTAGGGGGCGACCCACCAGGAATGTTGTAAAATACTACATCCGAGATGTTAGGTTGCCTTAGGTTAGGATATATAACGTTCTAGACGCATATAATGTCCCCACCGAGAAGTACGGGCTGACACGACCGGGATTCTGTAAAACATTACCAGCGAGGGGCTAGATGTGTTAGGTTAGGTTATATTACGTTATGGACGTACATAATGTACCCAGCGAGAATTAGGGGCCGACCCCTGTGGAATGTTGTAAAATACTACATCCGAGATGTTAGGTTGCCTTAGGTTAGGATATATAACATTATAGACGCATACAATGTCCCCACCGAGACGTACTGAACGACACGAACTGGATTCTGTAAAACGTTACCAGCGAGGGGCTAGATGGGTTAGGTTAGGTAATATTACGTTGTAGACGTATATAATGTTCCCACCGAGAAGTAGGGGGCGACCCACCAGGAATGTTGTAAAATACGACATCCGAGATGTTAGGTTGCCTTAGGTTAGGATATATAACGTTCTAGACGCATATAATGTCCCCACCGAGAAGTACGGGCTGACACGACCGGGATTCTGTAAAACATTACCAGCGTGGGGCTAGATGTGTTAGGTTAGGTTATATTACGTTATAGACGTATATAATTTACCCAACGAGAATTAGGGGCCGACCCGAGTGGAATGTTGTAAAATACTACATTCGAGATGTTAGGTTGCCTTAGGTTAGGATACATAACGTTATAGACGTATATAATGTCCGCACAGTGACGTACGGGTGACACGAACGGGATTCTGTGAAACATTACCAGCGAGGGTCTAGATGGGTTAGGTTAGGTTATATTACGATATAGACTTATATAATGTTCCCACCGAGAAGTAGGTTCCGCCCCGCCAGGAATGTTGTAAAATACTACATCCGAGATGTTAGGTTGCCTTAGGTTAGGATATATAACGTTATAGACGCATACAATTTTCCCACCGAGAAGTACGGGCCGACACGACCGGGATTCTGTAAAACATTACCAGCGAGGGGCTAGATGGGTTAGGTTAGGTTATATTACGTTGTAGACGTATATAATGTTCCCACCGAGACGTAGGTTCCGCCCCGCCAGGAATGTTGTAAAATACTATATCCGAGATGTTAGGTTGCCTTAGGTTAGGATATATAACGTTATAGACGTATATAATGTCCGAACTGTGACGTACGGGGCGACACGAACGGGATTCTGTGAAACATTACCAGCGTGGGTCTAGATGGGTTAGGTTAGGTTATATTACGTTGTAGACGTATATAATGTTCCCACCTAGAAGTAGGTTCCGCCCCGCCAGGAATGTTGTAAAATACTACATCCGATATGTTAGGTTGCCTTAGGTTAGGATATATAACGTTATAGACGTATACAATTTCCCCACCGAGACGTACGTGACGACACGCACTGGATTCTGTAAAACATTACCAGCGAGGGGCTAGATGGGTTAGGTTAGGTTATATTACGTTATGGACGTATATAATGTTCCCACCGAGAAATAGGGGCCGACCCGCCTGGAATGTTGTAAAATACTACATTTGAGATGTTAGGTTGCCTTAGGTTAGGATATATAACGTTATAGACGTATATAATGTCCGCACCGTGACGAACGGTGCGACACGAACTGGATTCTGTAAAACATTACCAGCGAGGGGCTAGATGGGTTAGGTTAGGTAATATTACGTTGTAGACGTATATAATGTTCCCACCGAGAAGTAGGGGGCGACCCACCAGGAATGTTGTAAAATACTACATCCGAGATGTTAGGTTGCCTTAGGTTAGGATATATAACGTTCTAGACGCATATAATGTCCCCACCGAGAAGTACGGGCTGACACGACCGGGATTCTGTAAAACATTACCAGCCAGGGGCTAGATGTGTTAGGTTAGGTTATATTACGTTATGGACGTACATAATGTACCCAGCGAGAATTAGGGGCCGACCCCTGTGGAATGTTGTGAAATACTACATTCGAGATGTTAGGTTGCCTTAGGTTAGGATACATAACGTTATAGACGTATATAATGTCCGCACAGTGACGTACGGGTGACACGAACGGGATTCTGTGAAACATTACCAGCGAGGGTCTAGATGGGTTAGGTTAGGTTATATTACGATATAGACTTATATAGTGTTCCCACCGAGAAGTAGGTTCCGCCCCGCCAGGAATGTTGTAAAATACTACATCCGAGATGTTAGGTTGCCTTAGGTTAGGATATATGACGTTATAGACGTATATAATGTCCGCACCGTGACGTACGGTGCGACACGAACTGGATTCTGTAAAACATTACCAGCGAGGGGCTAGATGGGTTAGGATAGGTAATATTACGTTGTAGACGTATATAATGTTCCCACCGAGAAGTAGGGGGCGACACACCAGGAATGTTGTAAAATACTACATCCGAGATGTTAGGTTGCCTTAGGTTAGGATATATAACGTTCTAGACGTATATAATGTCCGCACCGTGACGTACGGTGCGACACGAACGGGATTCAGTGAAACATTACCAGCGAGGGTCTAGATGGGTTAGATTAGGTTATATTACGATATAGACTTATATAATGTTCCCACCGAAAAGTAGGGTCCACCCCGCCAGGAATGTTGTAAAATACTACATCCGATATGTTAGGTTGCCTTAGGATAGGATATATAACGTTATAGACGCATACAATTTTCCCACCGAGAAGTACGGGCCGACACGACCGGGATTCTGTAAAACATTACCAGCGAGGGGCTAGATGGGTTAGGTTAGGTTATATTACGTTGTGGACGTATATAATGTTCCCACCGAGACGTAGGTTCCGCCCCGCCAGGAATGTTGTAAAATACTATATCCGAGATGTTAGGTTGCCTTAGGATAGGATATATAACGTTATAGACGTATATAATGTCCGAACTGTGACGTACGGCGCGACACGAACGGGATTTTGTGAAACATTACCAGCGTGGGTCTAGATGGGTTAGGTTAGGTTATATTACGTTGTAGACGTATATAATGTTCCCACCTAGAAGTAGGTTCCGCCCCGCCAGGAATGTTGTAAAATACTACATCCGATATGTTAGGTTGCCTTAGGTTAGGATATATAACGTTATAGACGTATACAATTTCCCCACCGAGACGTACGTGCCGACACGCACTGGATTCTGTAAAACATTACCAGCGAGGGGCTAGATGGGTTAGGTTAGGTTATATTACGTTATGGACGTATATAATGTTCCCACCGAGAAATAGGGGCCGACCCGCCTGGAATGTTGTAAAATACTACATTTGAGATGTTAGGTTGCCTTAGGTTAGGATATATAACGTTATAGACGTATATAATGTCCGCACCGTGACGAACGGTGCGACACGAACTGGATTCTGTAAAACATTACCAGCGAGGGGCTAGATGGGTTAGGTTAGGTAATATTACGTTGTAGACGTATATAATGTTCCCACCGAGAAGTAGGGGGCGACCCACCAGGAATGTTGTAAAATACTACATCCGAGATGTTAGGTTGCCTTAGGTTAGGATATATAACGTTCTAGACGCATATAATGTCCCCACCGAGAAGTACGGGCTGACACGACCGGGATACTGTAAAACATTACCAGCGAGGGGCTAGATGTGTTAGGTTAGGTTATATTACGTTATGGACGTATATAATGTACCCAGCGAGAATTAGGGGCCGACCCCTGTGGAATGTTGTAAAATACTACATCCGAGATGTTAGGTTGCCTTAGGTTAGGATATATAACGTTATAGACGCATACAATGTCCCCACCGAGACGTACTGAACGACACGAACTGGATTCTGTAAAACATTACCAGCGAGGGGCTAGATGGGTTAGGTTAGGTAATATTACGTTGTAGACGTATATAATGTTCCCACCGAGAAGTAGGGGGCGACCCACCATGAATGTTGTAAAATACGACATCCGAGATGTTAGGTTGCCTTAGGTTAGGATATATAACGTTCTAGACGCATATAATGTCCCCACCGAGAAGTACGGGCTGACACGACCGGGATTCTGTAAAACATTACCAGCGAGGGGCTAGATGTGTTAGGTTAGGTTATATTACGTTATAGACGTATATAATTTACCCAACGAGAATTAGGGGCCGACCCGAGTGGAATGTTGTAAAATACTACATTCGAGATGTTAGGTTGCCTTAGGTTAGGATATATAACGTTATAGACGTATATAATGTCCGCACAGTGACGTACGGGTGACACGAACGGGATTCTGTGAAACATTTCCAGCGAGGGTCTAGATGGGTTAGGTTAGGTTATATTACGATGTAGACTTATATAATGTTCCCACCGTGAAGTAGGTTCCGCCCCGCCAGGAATGTTGTAAAATACTACATCCGAGATGTTAAGTTGCCTTTGGTTAGGATATATAACGTTATAGACGCATACAATTTTCCCACCGAGAAGTACGGGCCGACACGACCGGGATTCTGTAAAACATTACCAGCGAGGGGCTAGATGGGTTAGGTTAGGTTATATTACGTTGTAGACGTATATAATGTTCCCACCGAGAAGTAGGTTCCGCCCTGCCAGGAATGTTGTAAAATACTATTTCCGAGATGTTAGGTTGCCTTAGGTTAGGATATATAACATTATAGACGTATATAATGTCCGAACTGTGACGTACGGGGCGACACGAACGGGATTCTGTGAAACATTACCAGCGAGGGGCTAGAAGGGTTAGGTTAGGTTATATTACGTTATGGACGTATATAATGTTCCCACCGAGAAGTAGGGGGCGACCCACCAGGAATGTTGTAAAATACTACATCCGAGATGTTAGGTTGCCTTAGGTTAGGATATATAACGTTCTAGACGCATATAATGTCCCCACCGAGAAGTACGGGCTGACACGACCGGGATTCTGTAAAACATTACCAGCGAGGGGCTAGATGTGTTAGGTTAGGTTATATTACGTTATGGACGTACATAATGTACCCAGCGAGAATTAGGGGCCGACCCCTGTGGAATGTTGTAAAATACTACATCCGAGATGTTAGGTTGCCTTAGGTTAGGATATATAACGTTATAGACGCATACAATGTCCCCACCGAGACGTACTGAACGACACGAACTGGATTCTGTAAAACATTACCAGCGAGGGGCTAGATGGGTTAGGTTAGGTAATATTACGTTGTAGATGTATATAATGTTCCCACCGAGAAGTAGGGGGCGACCCACCAGGAATGTTGTAAAATACGACATCCGAGATGTTAGGTTGCCTTAGGTTAGGATATATAACGTTATAGACGTATATAATGTCCGCACCGTGACGAACGGTGCGACACGAACTGGATTCTGTAAAACATTACCAGCGAGGGGCTAGATGGGTTAGGTTAGGTAATATTACGTTGTAGACGTATATAATGTTCCCACCGAGAAGTAGGGGGCGACCCACCAGGAATGTTGTAAAATACTACATCCGAGATGTTAGGTTGCCTTAGGTTAGGATATATAACGTTCTAGACGCATATAATGTCCCCACCGAGAAGTACGGGCTGACACGACCGGGATACTGTAAAACATTACCAGCGAGGGGCTAGATGTGTTAGGTTAGGTTATATTACGTTATGGACGTATATAATGTACCCAGCGAGAATTAGGGGCCGACCCCTGTGGAATGTTGTAAAATACTACATCCGAGATGTTAGGTTGCCTTAGGTTAGGATATATAACGTTATAGACGCATACAATTTCCCCACCGAGAAGTACGGGCCGACACCACCAGGATTCTGTTCAACATTACCAGCGATGGGCTAGATGGGTTAGGTTAGGTTATATTACGTTGTAGACGTATATAATGTTCCCACCGAGAAGTAGGTTCCGCCCCGCCAGGAATGTTGTAAAATACTATATCCGAGATGTTAGGTTGCCTTAGGTTAGGATATATAACGTTATAGACGTATATAATGTCCGAAATGTGACGTACGGGGCGACACGAACGGGATTCTGTGAAACATTACCAGCGTGGGTCTAGATGGGATAGGTTAGGTTATATTACGTTGTAGACGTATATAATGTTCCCACCGAGAAGTAGGTTCCGCCCCGCCAGGAATGTTGTAAAATACTACATCCGATATGTTAGGTTGCCTTAGGTTAGGATATATAACGTTATAGACGTATACAATTTCCCCACCGAGACGTACGTGACGACACGCACTGGATTCTGTAAAACATTACCAGCGAGGGGCTAGATGGGTTAGGTTAGGTTATATTACGTTATGGACGTATATAATGTTCCCACCGAGAAATAGGGGCCGACCCGCCTTGAATGTTGTAAAATACTACATCCGATATGTTAGGTTGCCTTAGGTTAGGATATATAACGTTATAGACGCATACAATTTCTCCACCGAGAAGTACGGGCCGACACGACCGGGATTCTGTAAAACATTACCAGCGTGGGGCTAGATGTGTTAGGTTAGGTTATATTACGTTATAGACGTATATAATTTACCCAACGAGAATTAGGGGCCGACCCGAGTGGAATGTTGTAAAATACTACATTCGAGATGTTAGGTTGCCTTAGGTTAGGATATATAACGTTATAGACGTATATAATGTCCGCACATATAATGTTCCCACCGTGAAGTAGGTTCCGCCCCGCCAGGAATGTTGTAAAATACTACATCCGAGATGTTAAGTTGCCTTTGGTTAGGATATATAACGTTATAGACGCATACAATTTTCCCACCGAGAAGTACGGGACGACACGACCTGGATTCTGTAAAACATTACCAGCGAGGGGCTAGATGGGTTAGGTTAGGTTATATTACGATATAGACTTATATAATGTTCCCACCGAGAAGTAGGGTCCGCCCCGCCAGGAATGTTGTAAAATACTACATCCGATATGTTAGGTTGCCTTAGGTTAGGATATATAACGTTATAGACGCATACAATTTCCCCACCGAGAAGTACGGGCCGACACGACCGGGATTCTGTAAAACATTACCAGCGATGAGCTAGATGGGTTAGGTTAGGTTATATTACGTTGTAGACGTATATAATGTTCCCACCGAGAAGTAGGTTTCGCCCCGCCAGGAATGTTGTACAATACTATATCCGAGATGTTAGGTTGCCTTAGGTTAGGATATATAACGTTATAGACGTATATAATGTCCGAACTGTGACGTACGGGGCGACACGAACGGGATTCTGTGAAACATTACCAGCGTGGGTCTAGATGGGATAGGTTAGGTTATATTACGTTGTAGACGTATATAATGTTCCCACCGAGAAGTAGGTTCCGCCCCGCCAGGAATGTTGTAAAATACTACATCCGATATGTTAGGTTGCCTTAGGTTAGGATATATAACGTTATAGACGTATACAATTTCCCCACCGAGACGTACGTGACGACACGCACTGGATTCTGTAAAACATTACCAGCGAGGGGCTAGATGGGTTAGGTTAGGTTATATTACGTTATGGACGTATATAATGTTCCCACCGAGAAATAGGGGCCGACCCGCCTGGAATGTTGTAAAATACTACATCCGATATGTTAGGTTGCCTTAGGTTAGGATATATAACGTTATAGACGCATACAATTTCTCCACCGAGAAGTACGGCCCGACACGACCGGGATTCTGTTAAACATTACCAGCGAGGGGCTAGATAGGTTAGGTTAGGTTATATTACGTTATGGACGTACATAATGTACCCAGCGAGAATTAGGGGCCGACCCCTGTGGAATGTTGTAAAATACTACATCCGAGATGTTAGGTTGCCTTAGGTTAGGATATATAACGTTATAGACGCATACAATTTCCCCACCGAGAAGTACGGGCCGACACCACCAGGATTCTGTTCAACATTACCAGCGATGGGCTAGATGGGTTAGGTTAGGTTATATTACGTTGTAGACGTATATAATGTTCCCACCGAGAAGTAGGTTCCGCCCCGCCAGGAATGTTGTAAAATACTATATCCGAGATGTTAGGTTGCCTTAGGTTAGGATATATAACGTTATAGACGTATATAATGTCCGAAATGTGACGTACGGGGCGACACGAACGAGATTCTGTGAAACATTACCAGCGTGGGTCTAGATGGGATAGGTTAGGTTATATTACGTTGTAGACGTATATAATGTTCCCACCGAGAAGTAGGTTCCGCCCCGCCAGGAATGTTGTAAAATACTACATCCGATATGTTAGGTTGCCTTAGGTTAGGATATATAACGTTATAGACGCATACAATTTCTCCACCGAGAAGTACGGCCCGACACGACCGGGATTCTGTAAAACATTACCAGCGTGGGGCTAGATGTGTTAGGTTAGGTTATATTACGTTATAGACGTATATAATTTACCCAACGAGAATTAGGGGCCGACCCTAGTGGAATGTTGTAAAATACTACATTCGAGATGTTAGGTTGCCTTAGGTTAGGATATATAACGTTCTAGACGCATATAATGTCCCCACCGAGAAGTACGGGCTGACACGACCGGGATTCTGTAAAACATTACCAGCGTGGGGCTAGATGTGTTAGGTTAGGTTATATTACGTTATAGACGTATATAATTTACCCAACGAGAATTAGGGGCCGACCCGAGTGGAATGTTGTAAAATACTACATTCGATATGTTAGGTTGCCTTAGGTTAGGATACATAACGTTATAGACGTATATAATGTCCGCACAGTGACGTACGGGTGACACGAACGGGATTCTGTGAAACATTACCAGCGAGGGTCTAGATGGGTTAGGTTAGGTTATATTACGATATAGACTTATATAATGTTCCCACCGAGAAGTAGGGTCCGCCCCGCCAGGAATGTTGTAAAATACTACATCCGTATGTTAGGTTGCCTTAGGTTAGGATATATAACGTTATAGACGCATACAATTTACCCACCGAGAAGTACGGGCCGACACGACCGGGATTCTGTAAAACATTACCAGCGATGGGCTAGATGGGTTAGGTTAGGTTATATTACGTTGTAGACGTATATAGTGTTCCCACCGAGAAGTAGGGGGCGACCCACCAGGAAAGTTGTAAAATACTACATCCGATATGTTGGGTTGCCTGAGGTTAGGATATATAACGTTATAGACGCATACAATTTTCCCACCGAGAAGTACGGGCCGACACGACGGGGATTCTGTAAAACATTACCAGCGATGGGCTAGATGGGTTAGGTTAGGTTATATTACGTTGTAGACGTATATAATGTTCCCACCGAGAAGTAGGTTCCGCCCCGCCAGGAATGTTGTAAAATACTACATCCGAGATGTTAGGTTGCCTTAGGTTAGGATATATAACGTTATAGACGCATACAATGTCCCCACCGAGACGTACTGAACGACACGAACTGGATTCTGTAAAACATTACCAGCGAGGGGCTAGATGGGTTAGGTTAGGTAATATTACGTTGTAGACGTATATAATGTTCCCAACGAGAAGTAGGGGGCGACCCACCAGGAATGTTGTAAAATACGACATCCGAGATGTTAGGTTGCCTTAGGTTAGGATATATAACGTTCTAGACGCATATAATGTCCCCACCGAGAAGTACGGGCTGACACGACCGGGATTCTGTAAAACATTACCAGCGAGGGGCTAGATGTGTTAGGTTAGGTTATATTACGTTATAGACGTATATAATTTACCCAACGAGAATTAGGGGCCGACCCGAGTGGAATGTTGTAAAATACTACATTCGAGATGTTAGGTTGCCTTAGGTTAGGATATATAACGTTATATACGTATATAATGTCCGCACAGTGACGTACGGGTGACACGAACGGGATACAGTGAAACGTTACCAGCGAGGGTCTAGATGGGTTAGATTAGGTTATATTACGATATAGACTTATATAATGTTCCCACCGAGAAGTAGGGTCCGCCCCGCCAGGAATGTTGTAAAATACTACATCCGATATGTTAGGTTGCCTTAGGTTAGGATATATAACGTTATAGACGCATACAATTTTCCCACCGAGAAGTACGGGCCGACACGACCGGGATTCTGTAAAACATTACCAGCGAGGGGCTAGATGGGTTAGGTTAGGTTATATTACGTTATGGACGTACATAATGTACCCACCGAGACGTAGGTTCCGCCCCGCCAGGAATGTTGTAAAATACTATATCCGAGATGTTAGGTTGCCTTAGGTTAGGATATATAACGTTATAGACGTATACAATTTCCCCACCGAGACGTACGTGACGACACGCACTGGATTCTGTAAAACATTACCAGCGAGGGGCTAGATGGGTTAGGTTAGGTTATATTACGTTATGGACGTATATAATGTTCCCACCGAGAAATAGGGGCCGACCCGCCTGGAATGTTGTAAAATACTACATTTGAGATGTTAGGTTGCCTTAGGTTAGGATATATAACGTTATAGACGTATATAATGTCCGCACCGTGACGAACGGTGCGACACGAACTGGATTCTGTAAAACATTACCAGCGAGGGGCTAGATGGGTTAGGTTAGGTAATATTACGTTGTAGACGTATATAATGTTCCCACCGAGAAGTAGGGGGCGACCCACCAGGAATGTTGTAAAATACTACATCCGAGATGTTAGGTTGCCTTAGGTTAGGATATATAACGTTCTAGACGCATATAATGTCCCCACCGAGAAGTACGGGCTGACACGACCGGGATTCTGTAAAACATTACCAGCCAGGGGCTAGAAGTGTTAGGTTAGGTTATATTACGTTATGGACGTACATAATGTACCCAGCGAGAATTAGGGGCCGACCCCTGTGGAATGTTGTGAAATACTACATTCGAGATGTTAGGTTGCCTTAGGTTAGGATACATAACGTTATAGACGTATATAATGTCCGCACAGTGACGTACGGGTGACACGAACGGGATTCTGTGAAACATTACCAGCGAGGGTCTAGATGGGTTAGGTTAGGTTATATTACGATATAGACTTATATAGTGTTCCCACCGAGAAGTAGGTTCCGCCCCGCCAGGAATGTTGTAAAATACTACATCCGAGATGTTAGGTTGCCTTAGGTTAGGATATATGACGTTATAGACGTATATAATGTCCGCACCGTGACGTACGGTGCGACACGAACTGGATTCTGTAAAACATTACCAGCGAGGGGCTAGATGGGTTAGGATAGGTAATATTACGTTGTAGACGTATATAATGTTCCCACCGAGAAGTAGGGGGCGACACACCAGGAATGTTGTAAAATACTACATCCGAGATGTTAGGTTGCCTTAGGTTAGGATATATAACGTTCTAGACGCATATAATGTCCCCACCGAGAAGTACGGGCTGACACGACCGGGATTCTGTAAAACATTACCAGCGAGGGGCTAGATGTGTTAGGTTAGGTTATATTACGTTATGGACGTATATAATGTACCCAGCGAGAATTAGGGGCCGACCCCTGTGGAATGTTGTAAAATACTACATTCGAGATGTTAGGTTGCCTTAGGTTAGGATATATAACGTTATAGACGTATATAATGTCCGCACAGTGACGTACGGGTGACACGAACGGGATTCTGTGAAACATTTCCAGCGAGGGTCTAGATGGGTTAGGTTAGGTTATATTACGATATAGACTTATATAATGTTCC
Organism: Xylocopa violacea; assembly: GCA_963969225.1. Classification (NCBI taxonomy): domain Eukaryota; kingdom Metazoa; phylum Arthropoda; class Insecta; order Hymenoptera; family Apidae; genus Xylocopa; species Xylocopa violacea. Next base: position 1,082 of record CAXAJV010000213.1, on the reverse strand, counting down.
CACCGTGAAGTAGGTTCCGCCCCGCCAGGAATGTTGTAAAATACTACATCCGAGATATTAAGTTGCCTTTGGTTAGGATATATAACGTTATAGACGCATACAATTTTCCCACCGAGAAGTACGGGCCGACACGACCGGGATTCTGTGAAACATTACCAGCGAGGGGCTAGATGGGTTAGGTTAGGTTATATTACGTTGTAGACGTATATAATGTTCCCACCGAGAAGTAGGTTCCGCCCCGCCAGGAATGTTGTAAAATACTACATTTGAGATGTTAGGTTGCCTTAGGTTAGGATATATAACGTTATAGACGTATATAATGTCCGAACTGTGACGTACGGGGCGACACGAACGGGATTCTGTGAAACATTACCAGCGAGGGGCTAGATGGGTTAGGTTAGGTAATATTACGTTGTAGACGTATATAATGTTCCCACCGAGAAGTAGGGGGCGACCCACCAGGAATGTTGTAAAATACTACATCCGAGATGTTAGGTTGCCTTAGGTTAGGATATATAACGTTCTAGACGCATATAATGTCCCCACCGAGAAGTACGGGCTGACACGACCGGGATTCTGTAAAACATTACCAGCGAGGGGCTAGATGTGTTAGGTTAGGTTATATTACGTTATGGACGTACATAATGTACCCAGCGAGAATTAGGGGCCGACCCCTGTGGAATGTTGTAAAATACTACATCCGAGATGTTAGGTTGCATTAGGTTAGGATATATAACGTTATAGACGCATACAATGTCCCCACCGAGACGTACTGAACGACACGAACGGGATTCAGTGAAACATTACCAGCGAGGGTCTAGATGGGTTAGATTAGGTTATATTACGATATAGACTTATATAATGTTCCCACCGAGAAGTAGGATCCGCCACGCCAGGAATGTTGTAAAGTACTACATCCGATATGTTAGGTTGCCTTAGGTTAGGATATATAACGTTATAGACGCATACAATTTCCCCACCGAGACGTACGGCACGACACGAACTGGATTCTGTAAAACATTACCAGCGAGGGGCTAGATGGGTTAGGTTAGGTTATATTACGCTATGGACGTATATAATGT
>CAXAJV010000212.1:0-107000 GCA_963969225.1 Xylocopa violacea | reverse complement strand
CTAACCTAACCCAATCGAACATCTCGGCGGTAATAATTGACCACATTCCTGACGAGTTGGCCTCTACGTCTCCGTTTGACCTTCGTATACATCAATAACGTAATATAACCTACCTAACCCAACGTAACATCTCGGCGGTAACATTTGACCACATTCCTGGCGAGTTGGCCTCTACGTCTCCGTTTGACCTTCGTATACATCAATAACGAAATATAACCTAACCTAAACCAACCTATCATCTCGGCGGTAATATTTGACATCATTCCTGGCGAGTTGGCCTCTACGTCTCCGTGGAACCTTTGTATACATCAATAACGTAATATAACCTAACCTAACCCAACGTAACATCTCGGCGGTAATATTTGACCACATTCCTGGCTTGTTAGCATCTGCGTCTCTGTGGGACCTTTATATATGTCAATAACGTAATATAACCTAACCTAACCCAATCGAACATCTCGGCGGTCATAATTGACCACATTCCTGACGAGTTGGCCTCTACGTCTCCGTGGGACCTTCATATACATCAATAACGTAATATAACCTAACCTAACCCAACCTAACATCTCAGCGGTAATATTTGACAACATTCCTGGCGAGTTGGCCTCTACGTCTCCGTTTGACCTTCATATACATCAATAACGTAATATAACCTAACCTAACCCAACGTAACATCTCGGCGGTAACATTTGACCACATTCCTGGCGAGTTGGCCTCTACGTCTCCGTGTAACCCTCCTATACATCAATAACGTAATATAACGTAACCTAACCCAACCTATCATCTCGGCGGTAATATTTCACAACATTCCTGGCGAGTTGGCTTCTACGTCTCCGTGGGACCTTTATATACATCAGTAACGTAATAGAAACTATCCTAACCCAACCTAACATCTCGGGGATAATATTTGACAACATTCCTGGCGTGTTGGCCTCTACGTCTCCGTGGGACCTTCATATACATCAATAACGACATATAACCTAACCTAACCCAAACTATCGTCTCGGCGGTAATATTTGAGAACATTCCTGGCGAGTTGGCCTCTACGTCTCCGTTTGACCTTCAAATACATCAATAACGTAATATAACCTAACCTAACCCAACCTAACATCTCAGCGGCAATATTTGACAACATTCCTGGCGATTTGGCCTCTACGTCTCCGTGGGTCCTTTATATACATCAATAACGTAATATAAGCTAGCTTAACCCAATCTAACATCTCGGCGGTAATATTTGACCACATTCCTGGCTTGTTGAGCTCTGCGTCTCCGTGGGACCTTCATATACGTCAATAACGTACTATAACCTAACCTAGCCCTACGTAACATCTCGGCGGTAATATTTGACCACATTCCTGGCGATTTGGCCTCTACGTCTCCGTGTAACCCTCCTATACATCAATAACGTAATATAACGTAACCTAACCCAACCTATCATCTCGGCGGTAATATTTGACAACATTCCTGGCGAGTTGGCCTCTACGTCTCCGTGGGACTTTATATACATCAATAACGTAATATAAACTAACCTAACCCAACCTAACATCTCGGCGATAATATTTGACCACATTCCTGGCGATTTGGCCTCTACGTCTCCGTGGAACCTTCGTATACATCAATAACGAAATATAACCTAACCTAAACCAACATATCATCTCGGCGGTAATATTTGACATCATTCCTGGCGAGTTGGCCTCTACGTCTCCGTTTAACATGCATATACATCAACAACGTAATATAAACCAACCTAACCCAACCTAGCATCTCGGCGGTAATATTTGACAACATTCCTGGCGAGTTGGCCTCTACGTCTCAGTGGGACCTTGATATACATCAATACCGACATATAACCTAACCTAAACCAACCTATCGTCGCGGCGGTAATATTTGACATCATTCCTGGCGAGTTGGCCTCTACGTCTCCGTTTGACCTTCGTATACATTAATAACGAAATATAACCTAACCTAAACCAACCTATCATCTCGGCGGTAATATTTGACATCATTCCTGGCGAGATGGCCTCTACGTCTCCGTGGAACCTTTGTATACATCAATAACGTAATATAACCTAACCTAACCCAACGTAACATCTCGGCGGTAATATTTGACCACATTCCTGGCTTGTTAGCATCTGCGTCTCTGTGGGACCTTTATATATGTCAATAACGTAATATAACCTAACCTAACCCAATCTAACATCTCGGCGGTAATAAATGACCACATTCCTGACGAGTTGGCCTCTACGTCTCCGCGTAATCCTCCTATACATCAATAACGTAATATAACGTAACCTAACCCAATCTATCATCTCGGCGGTAATATTTGACAACATTCCTGGCGAGTTGGCCTCTACGTCTCCGTGGAACCTTCGTATACATCAATAACGAAATATAACCTAACCTAACCCAACGTAACATATCGGCGGTAACATTTGACCGCATTCCTGGCGAGTTGGCCTCTACGTCTCCGTTTGACCTTCGTATACATCAATAACGAAATATAACCTAACCTAAACCAACCTATCATCTCGGCGGTAATATTTGACTTCATTCCTGGCGAGATGGCCTCTGCGTCTCCGTGGAACCTTTGTATACATCAATAACGTAATATAACCTAACCTAACCCAACGTAACATCTCGGCGGTAATATTTGACCACATTCCTGGCTTGTTAGCATCTGCGTCTCTGTGGGACCTTTATATATGTCAATAACGTAATATAACCTAACCTAACCCAATCTAACATCTCGGCGGTAATAAATGACCACATTCCTGACGAGTTGGCCTCTACGTCTCCGCGTAATCCTCCTATACATCAATAACGTAATATAACGTAACCTAACCCAACCTATAATCTCGGCGGTAATATTTGACATCATTCCTGGCGAGTTGGCCTCTACGTCTCCGTGTAACCCTCATATACATCAATAACGTAATATAACGCAACCTAACCCAACGTAACATCTCGGCGGTAACATTTGACCACATTCCTGGCGAGTTGGCCTCTACGTCTCCGTTTGACCTTCGTATACATCAATAACGTAATATAACCTACCTAACCCAACGTAACATCTCGGCGGTAACATTTGACCACATTCCTGGCGAGTTGGCCTCTACGTCTCCGTTTGACCTTCGTATACATCAATAACGAAATATAACCTAACCTAAACCAACCTATCATCTCGGCGGTAATATTTGACATCATTCCTGGCGAGATGGCCTCTACGTCTCCGTGGAACCTTTGTATATATCAATAACGTAATATAACCTAACCTAACCCAACGTAACTTCTCGGCGGTAATATTTGACCACATTCCTGGCTTGTTAGCATCTGCGTCTCTGTAGGACCTTTATATATGTCAATAACGTAATATAACCTAACCTAACCCAATCGAACATCTCGGCGGTAATAATTGACCACATTCCTGACGAGTTGGCCTCTACGTCTCCGTTTGACCTTCGTATACATCAATAACGTAATATAACCTACCTAACCCAACGTAACATCTCGGCGGTAACATTTGACCACATTCCTGGCGAGTTGGCCTCTACGTCTCCGTTTGACCTTCGTATACATCAATAACGAAATATAACCTAACCTAAACCAACCTATCATCTCGGCGGTAATATTTGACTTCATTCCTGGCGAGATGGCCTCTACGTCTCCGTGGAACCTTTGTATACATCAATAACGTTATATAACCTAACCTAACCCAACGTAACATCTCGGCGGTAATATTTGACCACATTCCTGGCTTGTTAGCATCTGCGTCTCTGTGGGACCTTTATATATGTTAATAACGTAATATAACCTAACCTAACCCAATCTAACATCTCGGCGGTAATAAATGACCACATTCCTGACGAGTTGGCCTCTACGTCTCCGCGTAATCCTCATATACATCAATAACGTAATATAACGTAACCTAACCCAACCTATAATCTCGACGGTAATATTTGACAACATTCCTGGCGAGTTGGCTCCTACGTCTCCGTGGGACTTTATATACATCAATAACGTAATATAAACTAACCTAACCCAACCTAACATCTCGGCGATAATATTTGACAACATTCCTGGCGAGTTGGCCTCTACGTCTCCGTGTAACCCTCCTATACATCAATAACGTAATATAACGTAACCTAACCCAACCTATCATCTCGGCGGTAATATTTCACAACATTCCTGGCGAGTTGGCTTCTACGTCTCCGTGCGACCTTTATATACATCAATAACGTAATAGAAACTATCCTAACCCTACCTAACATCTCGGCGGTAATATTTGACAACATTCCTGGCGAGTTGGCCTCTACGTCTCCGTGGAACCTTCGTATACATCAATAACGAAATATAACCTAACCTAAACCAACATATCATCTCGGCGGTAATATTTGACATCATTCCTGGCGAGTTGGCCTCTACGTCTCCGTGTAACCCTCATATACATCAATAACGTAATATAACGCAACCTAACCCAACGTAACATCTCGGCGGTAATATTTGATAACATTCCTGGCGAGTTGGCCTCTACGTCTCCGTGGAACCTTCGTATACATCAATAACGAAATATAACCTAACCTAACCCAACGTAACATATCGGCGGTAACATTTGACCGCATTCCTGGCGAGTTGGCCTCTACGTCTCCGTTTGACCTTCGTATACATCAATAACGAAATATAACCTAACCTAAACCAACCTATCATCTCGGCGGTAATATTTGACATCATTCCTGGCGAGATGGCCTCTACGTCTCCGTGGAACCTTTGTATACATCAATAACGTAATATAACCTAACCTAACCCAACGTAACATCTCGGCGGTAATATTTGACCACATTCCTGGCTTGTTAGCATCTGCGTCTCTGTGGGACCTTTATATATGTCAATAACGTAATATAACCTAACCTAACCCAATCTAACATCTCGGTGGTAATAAATGACCACATTCCTGACGAGTTGGCCTCTACGTCGCCGTTTGACCTTCGTATACATCAATAACGTAATATAACCTACCTAACCCAACCTATCATCTCGGCGATAATATTTGAAAACATTCCTGGCGTGTTGGCCTCTACGTCTCCGTGGGACCTTCATATACATCAATAACGACATATAACCTAACCTAACCCAAACTATCATCTCGGCGGTAATATTTGAGAACATTCCTGGCGAGTTGGCTCCTACGTCTCCGTGGGACTTTATATACATCAATAACGTAATATAAACTAACCTAAACCAACCTAACATCTCGGCGATAATATTTGACAACATTCCTGGCGAGTTGGCCTCTACGTCTCCGTGTAACCCTCCTATACATCAATAACATAATTAACGTAACCTAACCCAACCTATCATCTCGGCGGTAATATTTCACAACATTCCTGGCGAGTTGGCTTCTACGTCTCCGTGGGACCTTTATATACATCAATAACTTAATAGAAACTATCCTAACCCAACCTAACATCTCGGCGGTAATATTTGACAACATTCTTGGCGAGTTGGCCTCTACGTCTCCGTGGAACTTTCGTATACATCAATAACGAAATATAACCTAACCTAAACCAACATATCATCTCGGCGGTAATATTTGACATCATTCCTGGCGAGTTGGCCTCTACGTCTCCGTGTAACCCTCATATACATCAATAACGTAATATAACGCTACCTAACCCAACCTATCATCTCGGCGGTAATATTTGAGAACAGTCCTGGCGAGTTGGCCTCTACGTCTCCGTGGAACCTTCGTATACATCAATAACGAAATATAACCTAACCTAACCCAACGTAACATATCGGCGGTAACATTTGACCGGATTCCTGGAGAGTTGGCCTCTACGTCTCCGTTTGACCTTCGTATACATCAATAACGAAATATAACCTAACCTAAACCAACATATCATCTCGGCGGTAATATTTGACATCATTCCTGGCGAGATGGCCTCTACGTCTCCGTGGAACCTTTGTATACATCAATAACGTAATATAACCTAACCTAACCCAACGTAACATCTCGGCGGTAATATTTGACCACATTCCTGGCTTGTTAGCATCTGCGTCTCTGTGGGACCTTTATATATGTCAATAACGTAATATAACCTAACCTAACCCAATCTAACATCTCGGCGGTAATAAATGACCACATTCCTGACGAGTTGGCCTCTACGTCTCCGTGTAATCCTCCTATACATCAATAACGTAATATAACGTAACCTAACCCAACCTATCATCTCGGCGGTAATATTTGATAACATACCTGGCGAGTTGGCCTCTACGTCTCCGTGGGACCTTCATATACATCAATAACGACATATAACCAAACCTAAACCAAACTATCATCTCGGCGGTAATATTTGACAACATTCCTGGCGAGTTGGCCTCTACGTCTCCGTGTAACCCTCCTATACATCAATAACGTAATATAACGTAACCTAACCCAACCTATCATCTCGGCGGTAATATTTCACAACATTCCTGGCGAGTTGGCTTCTACGTCTCCGTGGGACCTTTATATACATCAGTAACGTAATAGAAACTATCCTAACCCAACCTAACATCTCGGGGATAATATTTGACAACATTCCTGGCGTGTTGGCCTCTACGTCTCCGTGGGACCTTCATATACATCAATAACGACATATAACCTAACCTAACCCAAACTATCGTCTCGGCGGTAATATTTGAGAACATTCCTGGCGAGTTGGCCTCTACGTCTCCGTTTGACCTTCAAATACATCAATAACGTAATATAACCTAACCTAACCCAACCTAACATCTCAGCGGCAATATTTGACAACATTCCTGGCGATTTGGCCTCTACGTCTCCGTGGGTCCTTTATATACATCAATAACGTAATATAAGCTAGCTTAACCCAATCTAACATCTCGGCGGTAATATTTGACCACATTCCTGGCTTGTTGAGCTCTGCGTCTCCGTGGGACCTTCATATACGTCAATAACGTACTATAACCTAACCTAGCCCTACGTAACATCTCGGCGGTAATATTTGACCACATTCCTGGCGATTTGGCCTCTACGTCTCCGTGTAACCCTCCTATACATCAATAACGTAATATAACGTAACCTAACCCAACCTATCATCTCGGCGGTAATATTTGACAACATTCCTGGCGAGTTGGCCTCTACGTCTCCGTGGGACTTTATACACATCAATAACGTAATATAAACTAACCTAACCCAACCTAACATCTCGGCGATAATATTTGACCACATTCCTGGCGATTTGGCCTCTACGTCTCCGTGGAACCTTCGTATACATCAATAACGAAATATAACCTAACCTAAACCAACATATCATCTCGGCGGTAATATTTGACATCATTCCTGGCGAGTTGGCCTCTACGTCTCCGTTTAACATGCATATACATCAACAACGTAATATAAACCAACCTAACCCAACCTAGCATCTCGGCGGTAATATTTGACAACATTCCTGGCGAGTTGGCCTCTACGTCTCAGTGGGACCTTGATATACATCAATACCGACATATAACCTAACCTAAACCAACCTATCGTCGCGGCGGTAATATTTGACATCATTCCTGGCGAGTTGGCCTCTACGTCTCCGTTTGACCTTCGTATACATTAATAACGAAATATAACCTAACCTAAACCAACCTATCATCTCGGCGGTAATATTTGACATCATTCCTGGCGAGATGGCCTCTACGTCTCCGTGGAACCTTTGTATACATCAATAACGTAATATAACCTAACCTAACCCAACGTAACATCTCGGCGGTAATATTTGACCACATTCCTGGCTTGTTAGCATCTGCGTCTCTGTGGGACCTTTATATATGTCAATAACGTAATATAACCTAACCTAACCCAATCTAACATCTCGGCGGTAATAAATGACCACATTCCTGACGAGTTGGCCTCTACGTCTCCGCGTAATCCTCCTATACATCAATAACGTAATATAACGTAACCTAACCCAATCTATCATCTCGGCGGTAATATTTGACAACATTCCTGGCGAGTTGGCCTCTACGTCTCCGTGGAACCTTCGTATACATCAATAACGAAATATAACCTAACCTAACCCAACGTAACATATCGGCGGTAACATTTGACCGCATTCCTGGCGAGTTGGCCTCTACGTCTCCGTTTGACCTTCGTATACATCAATAACGAAATATAACCTAACCTAAACCAACCTATCATCTCGGCGGTAATATTTGACTTCATTCCTGGCGAGATGGCCTCTACGTCTCCGTGGAACCTTTGTATACATCAATAACGTAATATAACCTAACCTAACCCAACGTAACATCTCGGCGGTAATATTTGACCACATTCCTGGCTTGTTAGCATCTGCGTCTCTGTGGGACATTTATATATGTCAATAACGTAATATAACCTAACCTAACCCAATCTAACATCTCGGCGGTAATAAATGACCACATTCCTGACGAGTTGGCCTCTACGTCTCCGCGTAATCCTCCTATACATCAATAACGTAATATAACGTAACCTAACCCAACCTATAATCTCGACGGTAATATTTGACAACATTCCTGGCGAGTTGGCTCCTACGTCTCCGTGGGACTTTATATACATCAATAACGTAATATAAACTAACCTAACCCAACCTAACATCTCGGCGATAATATTTGACAACATTCCTGGCGAGTTGGCCTCTACGTCTCCGTGTAACCCTCCTATACATCAATAACGTAATATAACGTAACCTAACCCTACCTAACATCTCGGCGGTAATATTTGACAACATTCCTGGCGAGTTGGCCTCTACGTCTCCGTGGAACCTTCGTATACATCAATAACGAAATATAACCTAACCTAAACCAACATATCATCTCGGCGGTAATATTTGACATCATTCCTGGCAAGTTGGCCTCTACGTCTCCGTGTAACCCTCATATACATCAATAACGTAATATAACGCAACCTAACCCAACGTAACATCTCGGCGGTAACATTTGACCACATTCCTGGCGAGTTGGCCTCTACGTCTCCGTTTGACCTTCGTATACATCAATAACGTAATATAACCTACCTAACCCAACGTAACATCTCGGCGGTAACATTTGACCACATTCCTGGCGAGTTGGCCTCTACGTCTCCGTTTGACCTTCGTATACATCAATAACGAAATATAACCTAACCTAAACCAACCTATCATCTCGGCGGTAATATTTGACATCATTCCTGGCGAGATGGCCTCTACGTCTCCGTGGAACCTTTGTATATATCAATAACGTAATATAACCTAACCTAACCCAACGTAACTTCTCGGCGGTAATATTTGACCACATTCCTGGCTTGTTAGCATCTGCGTCTCTGTAGGACCTTTATATATGTCAATAACGTAATATAACCTAACCTAACCCAATCGAACATCTCGGCGGTAATAATTGACCACATTCCTGACGAGTTGGCCTCTACGTCTCCGTTTGACCTTCGTATACATCAATAACGTAATATAACCTACCTAACCCAACGTAACATCTCGGCGGTAACATTTGACCACATTCCTGGCGAGTTGGCCTCTACGTCTCCGTTTGACCTTCGTATACATCAATAACGAAATATAACCTAACCTAAACCAACCTATCATCTCGGCGGTAATATTTGACTTCATTCCTGGCGAGATGGCCTCTACGTCTCCGTGGAACCTTTGTATACATCAATAACGTAATATAACCTAACCTAACCCAACGTAACATCTCGGCGGTAATATTTGACCACATTCCTGGCTTGTTAGCATCTGCGTCTCTGTGGGACCTTTATATATGTTAATAACGTAATATAACCTAACCTAACCCAATCTAACATCTCGGCGGTAATAAATGACCACATTCCTGACGAGTTGGCCTCTACGTCTCCGCGTAATCCTCATATACATCAATAACGTAATATAACGTAACCTAACCCAACCTATAATCTCCACGGTAATATTTGACAACATTCCTGGCGAGTTGGCTCCTACGTCTCCGTGGGACTTTATATACATCAATAACGTAATATAAACTAACCTAACCCAACCTAACATCTCGGCGATAATATTTGACAACATTCCTGGCGAGTTGGCCTCTACGTCTCCGTGTAACCCTCCTATACATCAATAACGTAATATAACGTAACCTAACCCAACCTATCATCTCGGCGGTAATATTTCACAACATTCCTGGCGAGTTGGCTTCTACGTCTCCGTGCGACCTTTATATACATCAATAACGTAATAGAAACTATCCTAACCCTACCTAACATCTCGGCGGTAATATTTGACAACATTCCTGGCGAGTTGGCCTCTACGTCTCCGTGGAACCTTCGTATACATCAATAACGAAATATAACCTAACCTAAACCAACATATCATCTCGGCGGTAATATTTGACATCATTCCTGGCGAGTTGGCCTCTACGTCTCCGTGTAACCCTCATATACATCAATAACGTAATATAACGCAACCTAACCCAACGTAACATCTCGGCGGTAATATTTGATAACATTCCTGGCGAGTTGGCCTCTACGTCTCCGTGGAACCTTCGTATACATCAATAACGAAATATAACCTAACCTAACCCAACGTAACATATCGGCGGTAACATTTGACCGCATTCCTGGCGAGTTGGCCTCTACGTCTCCGTTTGACCTTCGTATACATCAATAACGAAATATAACCTAACCTAAACCAACCTATCATCTCGGCGGTAATATTTGACATCATTCCTGGCGAGATGGCCTCTACGTCTCCGTGGAACCTTTGTATACATCAATAACGTAATATAACCTAACCTAACCCAACGTAACATCTCGGCGGTAATATTTGACCACATTCCTGGCTTGTTAGCATCTGCGTCTCTGTGGGACCTTTATATATGTCAATAACGTAATATAACCTAACCTAACCCAATCTAACATCTCGGCGGTAATAAATGACCACATTCCTGACGAGTTGGCCTCTACGTCGCCGTTTGACCTTCGTATACATCAATAACGTAATATAACCTACCTAACCCAACCTATCATCTCGGCGATAATATTTGAAAACATTCCTGGCGTGTTGGCCTCTACGTCTCCGTGGGACCTTCATATACATCAATAACGACATATAACCTAACCTAACCCAAACTATCATCTCGGCGGTAATATTTGAGAACATTCCTGGCGAGTTGGCTCCTACGTCTCCGTGGGACTTTATATACATCAATAACGTAATATAAACTAACCTAAACCAACCTAACATCTCGGCGATAATATTTGACAACATTCCTGGCGAGTTGGCCTCTACGTCTCCGTGTAACCCTCCTATACATCAATAACATAATTAACGTAACCTAACCCAACCTATCATCTCGGCGGTAATATTTCACAACATTCCTGGCGAGTTGGCTTCTACGTCTCCGTGGGACCTTTATATACATCAATAACTTAATAGAAACTATCCTAACCCAACCTAACATCTCGGCGGTAATATTTGACAACATTCTTGGCGAGTTGGCCTCTACGTCTCCGTGGAACTTTCGTATACATCAATAACGAAATATAACCTAACCTAAACCAACATATCATCTCGGCGGTAATATTTGACATCATTCCTGGCGAGTTGGCCTCTACGTCTCCGTGTAACCCTCATATACATCAATAACGTAATATAACGCTACCTAACCCAACCTATCATCTCGGCGGTAATATTTGAGAACAGTCCTGGCGAGTTGGCCTCTACGTCTCCGTGGAACCTTCGTATACATCAATAACGAAATATAACCTAACCTAACCCAACGTAACATATCGGCGGTAACATTTGACCGGATTCCTGGAGAGTTGGCCTCTACGTCTCCGTTTGACCTTCGTATACATCAATAACGAAATATAACCTAACCTAAACCAACATATCATCTCGGCGGTAATATTTGACATCATTCCTGGCGAGATGGCCTCTACGTCTCCGTGGAACCTTTGTATACATCAATAACGTAATATAACCTAACCTAACCCAACGTAACATCTCGGCGGTAATATTTGACCACATTCCTGGCTTGTTAGCATCTGCGTCTCTGTGGGACCTTTATATATGTCAATAACGTAATATAACCTAACCTAACCCAATCTAACATCTCGGCGGTAATAAATGACCACATTCCTGACGAGTTGGCCTCTACGTCTCCGTGTAATCCTCCTATACATCAATAACGTAATATAACGTAACCTAACCCAACCTATCATCTCGGCGGTAATATTTGATAACATACCTGGCGAGTTGGCCTCTACGTCTCCGTGGGACCTTCATATACATCAATAACGACATATAACCAAACCTAAACCAAACTATCATCTCGGCGGTAATATTTGACAACATTCCTGGCGAGTTGGCCTCTACGTCTCCGTGTAACCCTCCTATACATCAATAACGTAATATAACGTAACCTAACCCAACCTATCATCTCGGCGGTAATATTTGACAACATTCCTGGCGAGTTGGCTTCTACGTCTCCGTGGGACTTTATATACATCAATAAAGTAATATAACTAACCTAACCCAACCTAACATCTCGGCGATAATATTTGACAACATTCCTGGCGAGTTGGCCTCTACGTCTCCGTGTAACCCTCCTATACATCAATAACGTAATATAACGTAACCTAACCCAACCTATCATCTCGGCGGTAATATTTCACAACATTCCTGGCGAGTTGGCTTCTACGTCTCCGTGCGACCTTTATATACATCAATAACGTAATAGAAACTATCCTAAACCAACCTAACATCTCGGCGGTAATATTTGACAACATTCCTGGCGAGTTGGCCTCTACGTCTCCGTGGAACCTTCGTATACATTAATAACGAAATATAACCTAACCTAAACCAACATATCATCTCGGCGGTAATATTTGACATCATTCCTGGCGAGTTGGCCTCTACGTCTCCGTGTAACCCTCATATACATCAATAACGTAATATAACGCAACCTAACCCAACCTATCATCTCGGCGGTAATATTTGACAACATACCTGGCGAGTTGGCCTCTGCGTCTGCGTGGGACCTTCATATACATCAATAACGACATATAACCAAACCTAACCCAAACTATCATCTCGGCGGTAATATTTTACAACATTCCTGGCGAGTTGGCGTCTACATCTCCGTGGAACCTTCGTATACATCAATAACGAAATATAACCTAGCCTAACCCAACGTAACATCTCGGCGGTAACATTTGACCACATTCCTGGCGAGTTGGCCTCTACGTCTCCGTTTGACCTTCGTATACATCAATAACGTAATATAACCTACCTAACCCAACCTACCATCTCGGCGATAATATTTGACAACTTTCCTGGCGTGTTGGCCTCTACGTCTCCGTGGGACCTTCATATACATCAATAACGAAATATAACCTAACCTAAACCAACATATCATCTCGGCGGTAATATTTGACATCATTCCTGGCGAGTTGGCCTCTACGTCTCCGTGTAACCCTCATATACATCAATAACGTAATATAACGCTACCTAACCCAACCTATCATCTCGGCGGTAATATTTGACAACATTCCTGGCGAGTTGGCCTCTACGTCTCCGTGGAACCTTCGTATACATCAATAACGAAATATAACCTCACCTAACCCAACGTAACATATCGGCGGTAACATTTGACCGCATTCCTGGCGAGTTGGCCTCTACGTCTCCGTTTGACCTTCGTATACATCAATAACGAAATATAACCTAACCTAAACCAACCTATCATCTCGGCGGTAATATTTGACATCATTCCTGGCGAGATGGCCTCTACGTCTCCGTGGAACCTTTGTATACATCAATAACGTAATATAACCTAACCTAACCCAACGTAACATCTCGGCGGTAATATGTGACCACATTCCTGGCTTGTTAGCATCTGCGTCTCTGTGGGACCTTTATATATGTCAATAACGTAATATAACCTAACCTAACCCAATCTGACATCTCGGCGGTAATAAATGACCACATTCCTGACGAGTTGGCCTCTACGTCTCCGTGTAATCCTCCTATACATCAATAACGTAATATAACGTAACCTAACCCAACCTATCATCTCGGCGGTAATATTTGATAACATACCTGGCGAGTTGGCCTCTACGTCTCCGTGGGACCTTCATATACATCAATAACGACATATAACCTAACCTAACCCAAACTATCATCTCGGCGGTAATATTTGAGAACATTCCTGGCGAGTTGGCTCCTACGTCTCCGTGGGACTTTATATACATCAATAACGTAATATAAACTAACCTAACCCAACCTAACCTCTCGGCGATAATATTTGACAACATTCCTGGCGAGTTGGCCTCTACGTCTCCGTGTAACCCTCCTATACATCAATAACGTAATATAACGTAACCTAACCCAACCTATCATCTCGGCGGTAATATTTGACAACATTCCTGGCGAGTTGGCCTCTACGTCTCCGTGGAACCTTCGTATACATCAATAACGAAATATAACCTAACCTAAACCAACATATCATCTCGGCGGTAATATTTGACATCATTCCTGGCGAGTTGGCCTCTACGTCTCCGTGTAACCCTCATATACATCAATAACGTAATATAACGCAACCTAACCCAACGTAACATCTCGGCGGTAACATTTGACCACATTCCTGGCGAGTTGGCCTCTACGCCTCCGTTTGACCTTCGTATACATCAATAACGTAATATAACCTACCTAACCCAACGTAACATCTCGGCAGTAACATTTGACCACATTCCTGGCGAGTTGGCCTCTACGTCTCCGTTTGACCTTCGTATACATCAATAACGTAATATAACCTAACCTAACCCAACGTAACATCTCGGCGGTAATATTTGACAACATTCCTGGCGAGTTGGCCTCTACGTCTCCGTGGGACCTTTATATACATCAATAACGTAATAGAAACTATCCTAACCCAACCTAACATCTCGGCGGTAATATTTGACAACATTCTTGGCGAGTTGGCCTCTACGTCTCCGTGGAACTTTCGTATACATCAATAACGAAATATAACCTAACCTAAACCAACATATCATCTCGGCGGTAATATTTGACATCATTCCTGGCGAGTTGGCCTCTACGTCTCCGTGTAACCCTCATATACATCAATAACGTAATATAACGCTACCTAACCCAACCTATCATCTCGGCGGTAATATTTGAGAACATTCCTGGCGAGTTGGCCTCTACGTCTCCGTGGAACCTTCGTATACATCAATAACGAAATATAACCTAACCTAACCCAACGTAACATATCGGCGGTAACATTTGACCGGATTCCTGGAGAGTTGGCCTCTACGTCTCCGTTTGACCTTCGTATACATCAATAACGAAATATAACCTAACCTAAACCAACATATCATCTCGGCGGTAATATTTGACATCATTCCTGGCGAGATGGCCTCTACGTCTCCGTGGAACCTTTGTATACATCAATAACGTAATATAACCTAACCTAACCCAACGTAACATCTCGGCGGTAATATTTGACCACATTCCTGGCTTGTTAGCATCTGCGTCTCTGTGGGACCTTTATATATGTCAATAACGTAATATAACCTAACCTAACCCAATCTAACATCTCGGCGACAATATTTGACCACATTCCTGACGAGTTGGCCTCTACGTCTCCGTGTAATCCTCCTATACATCAATAACGTAATATAACGTAACCTAACCCAACCTATCATCTCGGCGGTAATATTTGATAACATACCTGGCGAGTTGTCCTCTACGTCTCCGTGGGACCTTCATATACATCAATAACGACATATAACCAAACCTAAACCAAACTATCATCTCGGCGGTAATATTTGACAACATTCCTGGCGAGTTGGCCTCTACGTCTCCGTGTAACCCTCCTATACATCAATAACGTAATATAACGTAACCTAACCCAACCTATCATCTCGGCGGTAATATTTGACAACATTCCTGGCGAGTTGGCTTCTACGTCTCCGTGGGACTTTATATACATCAATAAAGTAATATAACTAACCTAACCCAACCTAACATCTCGGCGACAATATTTGACAACATTCCTGGCGAGTTGGCCTCTACGTCTCCGTGTAACCCTCCTATACATCAATAACGTAATATAACGTAACCTAACCCAACCTATCATCTCGGCGGTAATATTTCACAACATTCCTGGCGAGTTGGCTTCTACGTCTCCGTGTAACCCTCATATACATCAATAACGTAATATAACGCAACCTAACCCAACCTATCATCTCGGCGGTAATATTTGACAACATACCTGGCGAGTTGGCCTCTGCGTCTGCGTGGGACCTTCATATACATCAATAACGACATATAACCAAACCTAACCCAAACTATCATCTCGGCGGTAATATTTTACAACATTCCTGGCGAGTTGGCGTCTACATCTCCGTGGAACCTTCGTATACATCAATAACGAAATATAACCTAGCCTAACCCAACGTAACATCTCGGCGGTAACATTTGACCACATTCCTGGCGAGTTGGCCTCTACGTCTCCGTTTGACCTTCGTATACATCAATAACGTAATATAACCTACCTAACCCAACCTACCATCTCGGCGATAATATTTGACAACTTTCCTGGCGTGTTGGCCTCTACGTCTCCGTGGGACCTTCATATACATCAATAACGAAATATAACCTAACCTAAACCAACATATCATCTCGGCGGTAATATTTGACATCATTCCTGGCGAGTTGGCCTCTACGTCTCCGTGTAACCCTCATATACATCAATAACGTAATATAACGCTACCTAACCCAACCTATCATCTCGGCGGTAATATTTGACAACATTCCTGGCGAGTTGGCCTCTACGTCTCCGTGGAACCTTCGTATACATCAATAACGAAATATAACCTCACCTAACCCAACGTAACATATCGGCGGTAACATTTGACCGCATTCCTGGCGAGTTGGCCTCTACGTCTCCGTTTGACCTTCGTATACATCAATAACGAAATATAACCTAACCTAAACCAACCTATCATCTCGGCGGTAATATTTGACATCATTCCTGGCGAGATGGCCTCTACGTCTCCGTGGAACCTTTGTATACATCAATAACGTAATATAACCTAACCTAACCCAACGTAACATCTCGGCGGTAATATGTGACCACATTCCTGGCTTGTTAGCATCTGCGTCTCTGTGGGACCTTTATATATGTCAATAACGTAATATAACCTAACCTAACCCAATCTGACATCTCGGCGGTAATAAATGACCACATTCCTGACGAGTTGGCCTCTACGTCTCCGTGTAATCCTCCTATACATCAATAACGTAATATAACCTAACCTAACCCAATCTAACATCTCGGCGGTAATAAATGACCACATTCCTGACGAGTTGGCCTCTACGTCTCCGTGGGACCTTCATATACATCAATAACGACATATAACCTAACCTAACCCAAACTATCATCTCGGCGGTAATATTTGAGAACATTCCTGGCGAGTTGGCTCCTACGTCTCCGTGGGACTTTATATACATCAATAACGTAATATAAACTAACCTAACCCAACCTAACCTCTCGGCGATAATATTTGACAACATTCCTGGCGAGTTGGCCTCTACGTCTCCGTGTAACCCTCCTATACATCAATAACGTAATATAACGTAACCTAACCCAACCTATCATCTCGGCGGTAATATTTGACA
Organism: Xylocopa violacea; assembly: GCA_963969225.1. NCBI lineage: Eukaryota > Metazoa > Arthropoda > Insecta > Hymenoptera > Apidae > Xylocopa > Xylocopa violacea. The sequence continues at coordinate 89,325 of CAXAJV010000212.1, read as the reverse complement.
ACATTCCTGGCGAGTTGGCCTCTACGTCTCCGTGGAACCTTCGTATACATCAATAACGAAATATAACCTAACCTAAACCAACATATCATCTCGGCGGTAATATTTGACATCATTCCTGGCGAGTTGGCCTCTACGTCTCCGTGTAACCCTCATATACATCAATAACGTAATATAACGCAACCTAACCCAACGTAACATCTCGGCGGTAACATTTGACCACATTCCTGGCGAGTTGGCCTCTACGCCTCCGTTTGACCTTCGTATACATCAATAACGTAATATAACCTACCTAACCCAACGTAACATCTCGGCAGTAACATTTGACCACATTCCTGGCGAGTTGGCCTCTACGTCTCCGTTTGACCTTCGTATACATCAATAACGTAATATAACCTAACCTAACCCAACGTAACATCTCGGCGGTAATATTTGACAACATTCCTGGCGAGTTGGCCTCTACGTCTCCGTGGGACCTTTATATACATCAATAACGTAATAGAAACTATCCTAACCCAACCTAACATCTCGGCGGTAATATTTGACAACATTCTTGGCGAGTTGGCCTCTACGTCTCCGTGGAACTTTCGTATACATCAATAACGAAATATAACCTAACCTAAACCAACATATCATCTCGGCGGTAATATTTGACATCATTCCTGGCGAGTTGGCCTCTACGTCTCCGTGTAACCCTCATATACATCAATAACGTAATATAACGCTACCTAACCCAACCTATCATCTCGGCGGTAATATTTGAGAACATTCCTGGCGAGTTGGCCTCTACGTCTCCGTGGAACCTTCGTATACATCAATAACGAAATATAACCTAACCTAACCCAACGTAACATATCGGCGGTAACATTTGACCGGATTCCTGGAGAGTTGGCCTCTACGTCTCCGTTTGACCTTCGTATACATCAATAACGAAATATAACCTAACCTAAACCAACATATCATCTCGGCGGTAATATTTGACATCATTCCTGGCGAGATGGCCTCTACGTCTCCGTGGAACCTTTGTATACATCAATAACGTAATATAACCTAACCTAACCCAACGTAACATCTCGGCGGTAATATTTGACCACATTCCTGGCTTGTTAGCATCTGCGTCTCTGTGGGACCTTTATATATGTCAATAACGTAATATAACCTAACCTAACCCAATCTAACATCTCGGCGACAATATTTGACCACATTCCTGACGACTTGGCCTCTACGTCTCCGTGTAATCCTCCTATACATCAATAACGTAATATAACGTAACCTAACCCAACCTATCATCTCGGCGGTAATATTTGATAACATACCTGGCGAGTTGTCCTCTACGTCTCCGTGGGACCTTCATATACATCAATAACGACATATAACCAAACCTAAACCAAACTATCATCTCGGCGGTAATATTTGACAACATTCCTGGCGAGTTGGCCTCTACGTCTCCGTGTAACCCTCCTATACATCAATAACGTAATATAACGTAACCTAACCCAACCTATCATCTCGGCGGTAATATTTGACAACATTCCTGGCGAGTTGGCTTCTACGTCTCCGTGGGACTTTATATACATCAATAAAGTAATATAACTAACCTAACCCAACCTAACATCTCGGCGACAATATTTGACAACATTCCTGGCGAGTTGGCCTCTACGTCTCCGTGTAACCCTCCTATACATCAATAACGTAATATAACGTAACCTAACCCAACCTATCATCTCGGCGGTAATATTTCACAACATTCCTGGCGAGTTGGCTTCTACGTCTCCGTGCGACCTTTATATACATCAATAACGTAATAGAAACTATCCTAAACCAACCTAACATCTCGGCGGTAATATTTGACAACATTCCTGGCGAGTTGGCCTCTACGTCTCCGTGGAACCTTCGTATACATTAATAACGAAATATAACCTAACCTAAACCAACATATCATCTCGGCGGTAATATTTGACATCATTCCTGGCGAGTTGGCCTCTACGTCTCCGTGTAACCCTCATATACATCAATAACGTAATATAACGCAACCTAACCCAACCTATCATCTCGGCGGTAATATTTGACAACATACCTGGCGAGTTGGCCTCTACGTCTCCGTGGGACCTTCATATACATCAGTAACGACATATAACCAAACCTAACCCAATCTATCATCTCGGCGGTAATATTTGACAACATTCCTGGCGAGTTGGCCTCTACGTCTCCGTGGAACCTTCGTATACATCAATAACGAAATATAACCTAACCTAACCCAACGTAACATCTCGGCGGTAACATTTGACCACATTCCTGGCGAGTTGGCCTCTACGTCTCCGTTTGACCTTCGTATACATCAATAACGAAATATAACCTAACCTAAACCAACCTATCATCTCGGCGGTAATATTTGACATCATTCCTGGCGAGATGGCCTCTACGTCTCCGTGGAACCTTTGTATATATCAATAACGTAATATAACCTAACCTAACCCAACGTAACATCTCGGCGGTAATATTTGACCACATTCCTGGCTTGTTAGCATCTGCGTCTCTGTGGGACCTTTATATATGTCAATAACGTAATATAACCTAACCTAACCCAATCGAACATCTCGGCGGTAATAATTTACCACATTCCTGACGAGTTGGCCTCTACGTCTCCGTGGGACCTTCATATATATCAATAACGTAATATAACCTAACCTAACCCAACCTAACATCTCAGCGGTAATATTTGACAACATTCCTGGCGAGTTGGCCTCTACGTCTCCGTTTGACCTTCATATACATCAATAACGTAATATAACCTAACCTAACCCAACGTAACATCTCGGCGGTAATATTTGACAACATTCCTGGCGAGTTGGCTTCTACGTCTCCGTGGGACCTTTATATACATCAATAACGTAATAGAAACTATCCTAACCCAACCTAACATCTCGGCGGTAATATTTGACAACATTCTTGGCGAGTTGGCCTCTACGTCTCCGTGGAACTTTCGTATACATCAATAACGAAATATAACCTAACCTAAACCAACATATCATCTCGGCGGTAATATTTGACATCATTCCTGGCGAGTTGGCCTCTACGTCTCCGTGTAACCCTCATATACATCAATAACGAAATATAACCTAACCTAACCCAACGTAACATCTCGGTGGTAACATTTGACCACATTCCTGGCGAGTTGGCCTCTACGTCTCCGTTTGACCTTCGTATACATCAATAACGTAATATAACCTACCTAACCCAACCTACCATCTCGGCGATAATATTTGACAACATTCCTGGCGTGTTGGCCTCTACGTCTCCGTGGGACCTTCATATACATCAATAACGACATATAACCTAACCTAACACACACTATCATCTCGGCGGTAACATTTGACCACATTCCTGGCTAGTTGGCCTCTACGTCTCCTTGGGACCTTCATATACATCAATAACGACATATAACCAAACCTAACCCAATCTATCATCTCGGCGGTAATATTTGACAACATTCCTGGCGAGTTGGCCTCTACGTCTCCGTGGAACCTTCGTATACATCAATAACGAAATATAACCTAACCTAACCCAACGTAACATCTCGGCGGTAACATTTGACCACATTCCTGGCGAGTTGGCCTCTACGTCTCCGTTTGACCTTCGTATCCATCAATAACGAAATATAACCTAACCTAAACCAACCTCTCATCTCGGCGGTAATATTTGACATCATTCCTGGCGAGATGGCCTCTACGTCTCCGTGGAACCTTTGTATATATCAATAACGTAATATAACCTAACCTAACCCAACGTAACATCTCGGCGGTAATATTTGACCACATTCCTGGCTTGTTAGCATCTGCGTCTCTGTGGGACCTTTATATATGTCAATAACGTAATATAACCTAACCTAACCCAATCGAACATCTCGGCGGTAATAATTGACCACATTCCTGACGAGTTGGCCTCTACGTCTCCGTGGGACCTTCATATATATCAATAACGTAATATAACCTAACCTAACCCAACCTAACATCTCAGCGGTAATATTTGACAACATTCCTGGCGAGTTGGCCTCTACGTCTCCGTTTGACCTTCATATACATCAATAACGTAATATAACCTAACCTAACCCAACGTAACATCTCGGCGGTAATATTTCACAACATTCCTGGCGAGTTGGCTTCTACGTCTCCGTGGGACCTTTATATACATCAATAACTTAATAGAAACTATCCTAACCCAACCTAACATCTCGGCGGTAATATTTGACAACATTCTTGGCGAGTTGGCCTCTACGTCTCCGTGGAACTTTCGTATACATCAATAACGAAATATAACCTAACCTAAACCAACATATCATCTCGGCGGTAATATTTGACATCATTCCTGGCGAGTTGGCCTCTACGTCTCCGTGTAACCCTCATATACATCAATAGCGTAATATAACGCTACCTAACCCAACCTATCATCTCGGCGGTAATATTTGAGAACATTCCTGGCGAGTTGGCCTCTACGTCTCCGTGGAACCTTCGTATACATCAATAACGAAATATAACCTAACCTAACCCAACGTAACATCTCGGTGGTAACATTTGACCACATTCCTGGCGAGTTGGCCTCTACGTCTCCGTTTGACCTTCGTATACATCAATAACGTAATATAACCTACCTAACCCAACCTACCATCTCGGCGATAATATTTGACAACATTCCTGGCGTGTTGGCCTCTACGTCTCCGTGGGACCTTCATATATATCAATAACGAGATATAACCTAACCTAACACACACTATCATCTCGGCGGTAACATTTGACCACATTCCTGGCTAGTTGGCCTCTACGTCTCCTTGGGACCTTCATATACATCAATAACGACATATAACCAAACCTAACCCAATCTATCATCTCGGCGGTAATATTTGACAACATTCCTGGCGAGTTGGCCTCTACGTCTCCGTGGAACCTTCGTATACATCAATAACGAAATATAACCTAACCTAACCCAACGTAACATCTCGGCGGTAACATTTGACCACATTCCTGGCGAGTTGGCCTCTACGTCTCCGTTTGACCTTCGTATCCATCAATAACGAAATATAACCTAACCTAAACCAACCTCTCATCTCGGCGGTAATATTTGACATCATTCCTGGCGAGATGGCCTCTACGTCTCCGTGGAACCTTTGTATATATCAATAACGTAATATAACCTAACCTAACCCAACGTAACATCTCGGCGGTAATATTTGACCACATTCCTGGCTTGTTAGCATCTGCGTCTCTGTGGGACCTTTATATATGTCAATAACGTAATATAACCTAACCTAACCCAATCGAACATCTCGGCGGTAATAATTTACCACATTCCTGACGAGTTGGCCTCTACGTCTCCGTGGGACCTTCATATATATCAATAACGTAATATAACCTAACCTAACCCAACCTAACATCTCAGCGGTAATATTTGACAACATTCCTGGCGATTTGGCCTCTACGTCTCCGTTTGACCTTCATATACATCAATAACGTAATATAACCTAACCTAACCCAACGTAACATCTCGGCGGTAATATTTGACAACATTCCTGGCGAGTTGGCTTCTACGTCTCCGTGGGACCTTTATATACATCAATAACGTAATAGAAACTATCCTAACCCAACCTAACATCTCGGCGGTAATATTTGACAACATTCTTGGCGAGTTGGCCTCTACGTCTCCGTGGAACTTTCGTATACATCAATAACGAAATATAACCTAACCTAAACCAACATATCATCTCGGCGGTAATATTTGACATCATTCCTGGCGAGTTGGCCTCTACGTCTCCGTGTAACCCTCATATACATCAATAACGTAATATAACGCTACCTAACCCAATCTATCATCTCGGCGGTAATATTTGACAACATTCCTGGCGAGTTGGCCTCTACGTCTCCGTGGAACCTTCGTATACATCAATAACGAAATATAACCTAACCTAACCCAACGTAACATCTCGGCGGTAACATTTGACCACATTCCTGGCGAGTTGGCCTCTACGTCTCCGTTTGACCTTCGTATACATCAATAACGAAATATAACCTAACCTAAACCAACCTATCATCTCGGCGGTAATATTTGACATCATTCCTGGCGAGATGGCCTCTACGTCTCCGCGGAACCTTTGTATATATCAATAACGTAATATAACCTAACCTAACCCAACGTAACATCTCGGCGGTAATATTTGACCACATTCCTGGCTTGTTAGCATCTGCGTCTCTGTGGGACCTTTATATATGTCAATAACGTAATATAACCTAACCTAACCCAATCGAACATCTCGGCGGTAATAATTTACCACATTCCTGACGAGTTGGCCTCTACGTCTCCGTGGGACCTTCATATATATCAATAACGTAATATAACCTAACCTAACCCAACCTAACATCTCAGCGGTAATATTTGACAACATTCCTGGCGATTTGGCCTCTACGTCTCCGTTTGACCTTCATATACATCAATAACGTAATATAACCTAACCTAACCCAACGTAACATCTCGGCGGTAATATTTGACAACATTCCTGGCGAGTTGGCTTCTACGTCTCCGTGGGACCTTTATATACATCAATAACGTAATAGAAACTATCCTAACCCAACCTAACATCTCGGCGGTAATATTTGACAACATTCTTGGCGAGTTGGCCTCTACGTCTCCGTGGAACTTTCGTATACATCAATAACGAAATATAACCTAACCTAAACCAACATATCATCTCGGCGGTAATATTTGACAACATACCTGGCGAGTTGGCCTCTACGTCTCCGTGGGACCTTCATATACATCAATAACGACATATAACCAAACCTAACCCAATCTATCATCTCGGCGGTAATATTTGACAACATTCCTGGCGAGTTGGCCTCTACGTCTCCGTGGAACCTTCGTATACATCAATAACGAAATATAACCTAACCTAACCCAACGTAACATATCGGCGGTAACATTTGACCACATTCCTGGCGAGTTGGCCTCTACGTCTCCGTTTGACCTTCGTATACATCAATAACGAAATATAACCTAACCTAAACCAACCTATCATCTCGGCGGTAATATTTGACATCATTCCTGGCGAGATGGCCTCTACGTCTCCGTGGAACCTTTGTATATATCAATAACGTAATATAACCTAACCTAACCCAACGTAACATCTCGGCGGTAATATTTGACCACATTCCTGGCTTGTTAGCATCTGCGTCTCTGTGGGACCTTTATATATGTCAATAACGTAATATAACCTAACCTAACCCAATCGAACATCTCGGCGGTAATAATTTACCACATTCCTGACGAGTTGGCCTCTACGTCTCCGTGGGACCTTCATATATATCAATAACGTAATATAACCTAACCTAACCCAACCTAACATCTCAGCGGTAATATTTGACAACATTCCTGGCGATTTGGCCTCTACGTCTCCGTTTGACCTTCATATACATCAATAACGTAATATAACCTAACCTAACCCAACGTAACATCTCGGCGGTAATATTTGACAACATTCCTGGCGAGTTGGCTTCTACGTCTCCGTGGGACCTTTATATACATCAATAACGTAATAGAAACTATCCTAACCCAACCTAACATCTCGGCGGTAATATTTGACAACATTCTTGGCGAGTTGGCCTCTACGTCTCCGTGGAACTTTCGTATACATCAATAACGAAATATAACCTAACCTAAACCAACATATCATCTCGGCGGTAATATTTGACAACATACCTGGCGAGTTGGCCTCTACGTCTCCGTGGGACCTTCATATACATCAATAACGACATATAACCAAACCTAACCCAATCTATCATCTCGGCGGTAATATTTGACAACATTCCTGGCGAGTTGGCCTCTACGTCTCCGTGGAACCTTCGTATACATCAATAACGAAATATAACCTAACCTAACCCAACGTAACATATCGGCGGTAACATTTGACCACATTCCTGGCGAGTTGGCCTCTACGTCTCCGTTTGACCTTCGTATACATCAATAACGAAATATAACCTAACCTAAACCAACCTATCATCTCGGCGGTAATATTTGATATCATTCCTGGCGAGATGGCCTCTACGTCTCCGTGGAACCTTTGTATACATCAATAACGTAATATAACCTAACCTAACCCAACGTAACATCTCGGCGGTAATATTTGACCACATTCCTGGCGAGTTGGCCTCTACGTCGCCGTTTGACCTTCGTATACATCAATAACGTAATATAACCTACCTAACCCAACCTATCATCTCGGCGATAATATTTGAAAACATTCCTGGCGTGTTGGCCTCTACGTCTCCGTGGGACCTTCATATACATCAATAACGACATATAACCTAACCTAACCCAAACTATCATCTCGGCGATAATATTTGAGAACATTCCTGGCGATTTGGCCTCTACGTCTCCGTGTAACCCTCCTATACATCAATAACGTAATATAACGTAACCTAACCCAACCTATAATCTCGGCGGTAATATTTGACAAAATTCCTGGCGAGTTGGCTCCTACGTCTCCGTGGGACTTTATATACATCAATAACGTAATATAAACTAACCTAACCCAACCTAACATCTCGGCGATAATATTTGACAACATTCCTGGCGAGTTGGCCTCTACGTCTCCGTGTAACCCTCCTATACATCAATAACGTAATATAACGTAACCTAACCCAACCTATCATCTCGGCGGTAATATTTCACAACATTCCTGGCGAGTTGGCTTCTACGTCTCCGTGCGACCTTTATATACATCAATAACGTAATAGAAACTATCCTAACCCAAACTATCATCTCGGCGGTAATATTTGACAACATTCCTGGCGAGTTGGCGTCTACGTCTCCGTGGAACCTTCGTATACATCAATAACGAAATATAACCTAACCTAACCCAACGTAACATCTCGGCGGTAACATTTGACCACATTCGTGGCGAGTTGGCCTCTACGTCTCCGTTTGACCTTCGTATACATCAATAACGTAATATAACCTACCTAACCCAACCTATCATCTCGGCGATAATATTTGACAACATTCCTGGCGTGTTGGCCTCTGCGTCTCCGTGGGACCTTCATATACATCAATAACGACATATAACCTAACCTAACACAAACTATCATCTCGGCGGTAACATTTGACCACATTCCTGGCTAGTTGGCCTCTACGTCTCCGTTTGACCTTCATATACATCAATAACGTAATATAACCTACCTAACCCAACCTATCATCTCGGCGGTAATAGTTGACAACATTCCTGGCGAGTTGGCGTCTACGTCTCCGTGGGACCTTTATATACATCAATAACGTAATATAAACTAACCTAACCCAACCTATCATCTCGGCGGTAATACTTGACAACATTCCTGGCGAGTTAGCTTCTCCGTCTCCGTGTAACCCTCATATACATCAATAACGTAATATAACCTAACCTAACCCAACCTATCATCTCGGCGGTAATATTTGACTACATTCGTGGCGAGTTGGCCTCTACGTCTCCGTTTGACCTTCATATACATCAATAACGTAATATAACGCAACCTAACCAAACCTATCATCTCGGCGGTAATATTTGACAACATACCTGGCGAGTTGGCTCCTCCGTCTCCGTTTGACCTTCGTATACATCAATAACGTAATATAACCTACCTAACCCAACCTATCATCTCGGCGGTAATATTTGAGAACATTCCTGGCGAGTTGGCCTCTACGTCTCCGTTTGACCTTCAAATACATCAATAACGTAATATAACCTAACCTAAGCCAACCTAACATCTCAGCGGCAATATTTGACAACATTCCTGGCGAGTTGGCCTCTACGTCTCCGTTTGACCTCCATATACATCAATAACGTAATATAATTAACCTAACCCAACCTATCATCTCGGTGGTAACATTTGACCACATTCCTGGCGAGTTGGCCTCTACGTCGCCGTTTGACCTTCGTATACATCAATAACGTAATATAACCTACCTAACCCAACCTATCATCTCGGCGATAATATTTGAAAACATTCCTGGCGTGTTGGCCTCTACGTCTCCGTGGGACCTTCATATACATCAATAACGACATATAACCTAACCTAACCCAAACTATCATCTCGGCGATAATATTTGAGAACATTCCTGGCGATTTGGACTCTACGTCTCCGTGTAACCCTCCTATACATCAATAACGTAATATAACGTAACCTAACCCAACCTATAATCTCGGCGGTAGTATTTGACAACATTCCTGGCGAGTTGGCTCCTACGTCTCCGTGGGACTTTATATACATCAATAACGTAATATAAACTAACCTAACCCAACCTAACATCGCGGCGATAATATTTGACAACATTCCTGGCGAGTTGGCCTCTACGTCTCCGTGTAACCCTCCTATACATCAATAACGTAATATAACGTAACCTAACCCAACCTATCATCTCGGCGGTAATATTTCACAACATTCCTGGCGAGTTGGCTTCTACGTCTCCGTGCGACCTTTATATACATCAATAACGTAATAGAAGCTATCCTAACCCAACCTAACATCTCGGCGGTAATATTTGACAACATTCCTGGCGAGTTGGCCTCTACGTCTCCGTGGAACCTTCGTATACATCAATAACGAAATATAACCTAACCTAAACCAACATATCATCTCGGCGGTAATATTTGACATCATTCCTGGCGAGTTGGCCCCTACGTCTCCGTGTAACCCTCATATACATCAATAACGTAATATAACGCAACCTAACCCAACCTATCATCTCGGCGGTAATATTTGACAACATACCTGGCGAGTTGGCCTCTGCGTCTGCGTGGGACCTTCATATACATCAATAACGACATATAACCAAACCTAACCCAAACTATCATCTCGGCGGTAATATTTGACAACATTCCTGGCGAGTTGGCGTCTACATCTCCGTGGAACCTTCGTATACATCAATAACGAAATATAACCTAACCTAACCCAACGTAACATCTCGGCGGTAACATTTGACCACATTCGTGGCGAGTTGGCCTCTACGTCTCCGTTTGACCTTCGTATACATCAATAACGTAATATAACCTACCTAACCCAACCTATCATCTCGGCGATAATATTTGACAACATTCCTGGCGTGTTGGCCTCTACGTCTCCGTGGGACCTTCATATACATCAATAACGACATATAACCTAACCTAACACAAACTATCATCTCGGCGGTAACATTTGACCACATTCCTGGCTAGTTGGCCTCTACGTCTCCGTTTGACCTTCATATACATCAATAACGTAATATAACCTACCTAACCCAACCTATCATCTCGGCGGTAATAGTTGACAACATTCCTGGCGAGTTGGCGTCTACGTCTCCGTGGGACCTTTATATACATCAATAACGTAATATAAACTAACCTAACCCAACCTATCATCTCGGCGGTAATACTTGACAACATTCCTGGCGAGTTAGCTTCTCCGTCTCCGTGTAACCCTCATATACATCAATAACGTAATATAACCTAACCTAACCCAACCTATCATCTCGGCGGTAATATTTGACTACATTCGTGGCGAGTTGGCCTCTACGTCTCCGTTTGACCTTCATATACATCAATAACGTAATATAACGCAACCTAACCAAACCTATCATCTCGGCGGTAATATTTGACAACATACCTGGCGAGTTGGCTCCTCCGTCTCCGTTTGACCTTCGTATACATCAATAACGTAATATAACCTACCTAACCCAACCTATCATCTCGGCGGTAATATTTGAGAACATTCCTGGCGAGTTGGCCTCTACGTCTCCGTTTGACCTTCAAATACATCAATAACGTAATATAACCTAACCTAAGCCAACCTAACATCTCAGCGGCAATATTTGACAACATTCCTGGCGAGTTGGCCTCTACGTCTCCGTTTGACCTCCATATACATCAATAACGTAATATAATTAACCTAACCCAACCTATCATCTCGGTGGTAACATTTGACCACATTCCTGGCGAGTTGGCCTCTACGTCGCCGTTTGACCTTCGTATACATCAATAACGTAATATAACCTACCTAACCCAACCTATCATCTCGGCGATAATATTTGAAAACATTCCTGGCGTGTTGGCCTCTACGTCTCCGTGGGACCTTCATATACATCAATAACGACATATAACCTAACCTAACCCAAACTATCATCTCGGCGGTAATATTTGAGAACATTCCTGGCGATTTGGACTCTACGTCTCCGTGTAACCCTCCTATACATCAATAACGTAATATAACGTAACCTAACCCAACCTATAATCTCGGCGGTAGTATTTGACAACATTCCTGGCGAGTTGGCTCCTACGTCTCCGTGGGACTTTATATACATCAATAACGTAATATAAACTAACCTAACCCAACCTAACATCGCGGCGATAATATTTGACAACATTCCTGGCGAGTTGGCCTCTACGTCTCCGTGTAACCCTCCTATACATCAATAACGTAATATAACGTAACCTAACCCAACCTATCATCTCGGCGGTAATATTTCACAACATTCCTGGCGAGTTGGCTTCTACGTCTCCGTGCGACCTTTATATACATCAATAACGTAATAGAAACTATCCTAACCCAACCTAACATCTCGGCGGTAATATTTGACAACATTCCTGGCGAGTTGGCCTCTACGTCTCCGTGGAACCTTCGTATACATCAATAACGAAATATAACCTAACCTAAACCAACATATCATCTCGGCGGTAATATTTGACATCATTCCTGGCGAGTTGGCCTCTACGTCTCCGTTTGACCTTCATATACATCAATAACGTAATATAACGCAACCTAACCAAACCTATCATCTCGGCGGTAATATTTGACAACATACCTGGCGAGTTGGCTCCTCCGTCTCCGTTTGACCTTCGTATACATCAATAACGTAATATAACCTACCTAACCCAACCTATCATCTCGGCGGTAATATTTGAGAACATTCCTGGCGAGTTGGCCTCTACGTCTCCGTTTGACCTTCAAATACATCAATAACGTAATATAACCTAACCTAAGCCAACCTAACATCTCAGCGGCAATATTTGACAACATTCCTGGCGAGTTGGCCTCTACGTCTCCGTTTGACCTCCATATACATCAATAACGTAATATAATTAACCTAACCCAACCTGTCATCTCGGTGGTAACATTTGACCACATTCCTGGCGAGTTGGCCTCTACGTCGCCGTTTGACCTTCGTATACATCAATAACGTAATATAACCTACCTAACCCAACCTATCATCTCGGCGATAATATTTGAAAACATTCCTGGCGTGTTGGCCTCTACGTCTCCGTGGGACCTTCATATACATCAATAACGACATATAACCTAACCTAACCCAAACTATCATCTCGGCGATAATATTTGAGAACATTCCTGGCGATTTGGCCTCTACGTCTCCGTGTAACCCTCCTATACATCAATAACGTAATATAACGTAACCTAACCCAACCTATATTCTCGGCGGTAATATTTGACAACATTCCTGGCGAGTTGGCTCCTACGTCTCCGTGGGACTTTATATACATCAATAACGTAATATAAACTAACCTAACCCAACCTAACATCGCGGCGATAATATTTGACAACATTCCTGGCGAGTTGGCCTCTACGTCTCCGTGTAACCCTCCTATACATCAATAACGTAATATAACGTAACCTAACCCAACCTATCATCTCGGCGGTAATATTTCACAACATTCCTGGCGAGTTGGCTTCTACGTCTCCGTGCGACCTTTATATACATCAATAACGTAATAGAAACTATCCTAACCCAACCTAACATCTCGGCGGTAATATTTGACAACATTCCTGGCGAGTTGGCCTCTACGTCTCCGTGGAACCTTCGTATACATCAATAACGAAATATAACCTAACCTAAACCAACATATCATCTCGGCGGTAATATTTGACATCATTCCTGGCGAGTTGGCCCCTACGTCTCCGTGTAACCCTCATATACATCAATAACGTAATATAACGCAACCTAACCCAACCTATCATCTCGGCGGTAATATTTGACAACATACCTGGCGAGTTGGCCTCTGCGTCTGCGTGGGACCTTCATATACATCAATAACGACATATAACCAAACCTAACCCAAACTATCATCTCGGCGGTAATATTTGACAACATTCCTGGCGAGTTGGCGTCTACATCTCCGTGGAACCTTCGTATACATCAATAACGAAATATAACCTAACCTAACCCAACGTAACATCTCGGCGGTAACATTTGACCACATTCGTGGCGAGTTGGCCTCTACGTCTCCGTTTGACCTTCGTATACATCAATAACGTAATATAACCTACCTAACCCAACCTATCATCTCGGCGATAATATTTGACAACATTCCTGGCGTGTTGGCCTCTACGTCTCCGTGGGACCTTCATATACATCAATAACGACATATAACCTAACCTAACACAAACTATCATCTCGGCGGTAACATTTGACCACATTCCTGGCTAGTTGGCCTCTACGTCTCCGTTTGACCTTCATATACATCAATAACGTAATATAACCTACCTAACCCAACCTATCATCTCGGCGGTAATAGTTGACAACATTCCTGGCGAGTTGGCGTCTACGTCTCCGTGGGACCTTTATATACATCAATAACGTAATATAAACTAACCTAACCCAACCTATCATCTCGGCGGTAATACTTGACAACATTCCTGGCGAGTTAGCTTCTCCGTCTCCGTGTAACCCTCATATACATCAATAACGTAATATAACCTAACCTAACCCAACCTATCATCTCGGCGGTAATATTTGACTACATTCGTGGCGAGTTGGCCTCTACGTCTCCGTTTGACCTTCATATACATCAATAACGTAATATAACGCAACCTAACCAAACCTATCATCTCGGCGGTAATATTTGACAACATTCCTGGCTAGTTGGCCTCTACGTCTCCGTTTGACCTTCGTATACATCAATAACGTAATATAACCTACCTAACCCAACCTATCATCTCGGCGGTAATAGTTGACAACATTCCTGGCGAGTTGGCGTCTACGTCTCCGTGGGACCTTTATATACATCAATAACGTAATATAAACTAACCTAACCCAACCTATCATCTCGGCGGTAATACTTGACAACATTCCTGGCGAGTTAGCTTCTCCGTCTCCGTGTAACCCTCATATACATCAATAACGTAATATAACCTAACCTAACCCAACCTATCATCTCGGCGGTAATATTTGACTACATTCGTGGCGAGTTGGCCTCTACGTCTCCGTTTGACCTTCATATACATCAATAACGTAATATAACGCAACCTAACCAAACCTATCATCTCGGCGGTAATATTTGACAACATACCTGGCGAGTTGGCTCCTCCGTCTCCGTTTGACCTTCGTATACATCAATAACGTAATATAACCTACCTAACCCAACCTATCATCTCGGCGGTAATATTTGAGAACATTCCTGGCGAGTTGGCCTCTACGTCTCCGTTTGACCTTCAAATACATCAATAACGTAATATAACCTAACCTAAGCCAACCTAACATCTCAGCGGCAATATTTGACAACATTCCTGGCGAGTTGGCCTCTACGTCTCCGTTTGACCTCCATATACATCAATAACGTAATATAATTAACCTAACCCAACCTATCATCTCGGTGGTAACATTTGACCACATTCCTGGCGAGTTGGCCTCTACGTCGCCGTTTGACCTTCGTATACATCAATAACGTAATATAACCTACCTAACCCAACCTATCATCTCGGCGATAATATTTGAAAACATTCCTGGCGTGTTGGCCTCTACGTCTCCGTGGGACCTTCATATACATCAATAACGACATATAACCTAACCTAACCCAAACTATCATCTCGGCGGTAATATTTGAGAACATTCCTGGCGATTTGGCCTCTACGTCTCCGTGTAACCCTCCTATACATCAATAACGTAATATAACGTAACCTAACCCAACCTATAATCTCGGCGGTAATATTTGACAACATTCCTGGCGAGTTGGCTCCTACGTCTCCGTGGGACTTTATATACATCAATAACGTAATATAAACTAACCTAACCCAACCTAACATCTCGGCGATAATATTTGACAACATTCCTGGCGAGTTGGCCTCTACGTCTCCGTGTAACCCTCCTATACATCAATAACGTAATATAACGTAACCTAACCCAACCTATCATCTCGGCGGTAATATTTCACAACATTCCTGGCGAGTTGGCTTCTACGTCTCCGTGCGACCTTTATATACATCAATAACGTAATAGAAACTATCCTAACCCAACCTAACATCTCGGCGGTAATATTTGACAACATTCCTGGCGAGTTGGCCTCTACGTCTCCGTGGAACCTTCGTATACATCAATAACGAAATATAACCTAACCTAAACCAACATATCATCTCGGCGGTAATATTTGACATCATTCCTGGCGAGTTGGCCTCTACGTCTCCGTGTAACACTCATATACATCAATAACGTAATATAACGCAACCTAACCCAACCTATCATCTCGGCGGTAATATTTGACAACATACCTGGCGAGTTGGCCTCTGCGTCTGCGTGGGACCTTCATATACATCAATAACGACATATAACCAAACCTAACCCAAACTATCATCTCGGCGGTAATATTTGACAACATTCCTGGCGAGTTGGCGTCTACATCTCCGTGGAACCTTCGTATACATCAATAACGAAATATAACCTAACCTAACCCAACGTAACATCTCGGCGGTAACATTTGACCACATTCCTGGCGAGTTGGCCTCTACGTCTCCGTTTGACCTTCGTATACATCAATAACGTAATATAACCTACCTAACCCAACCTATCATCTCGGCGATAATATTTGCCAACATTCCTGGCGAGTTGGCCTCTACGTCTCCGTGGGACCTTCATATACATCAATAACGACATATAACCTAACCTAACACAAACTATCATCTCGGCGGTAACATTTGACCACATTCCTGGCTAGTTGGCCTCTACGTCTCCGTTTGACCTTCATATACATCAATAACGTAATATAACCTACCTAACCCAACCTATCATCTCGGCGGTAATAGTTGACAACATTCCTGGCGATTCGGCGTCTACGTCTCCGTGGGACCTTTATATACATCAATAACGTAATATAAACTAACCTAACCCAACCTATCATCTCGGCGGTAATACTTGACAACATTCCTGGCGAGTTAGCTTCTCCGTCTCCGTGTAACCCTCATATACATCAATAACGTAATATAACCTAACCTAACCCAACCTATCATCTCGGCGGTAATATTTGACTACATTCGTGGCGAGTTGGCCTCTACGTCTCCGTTTGACCTTCATATACATCAATAACGTAATATAACGCAACCTAACCCAACCTATCATCTCGGCGGTAATATTTGACAACATACCTGGCGAGATGGCTCCTACGTCTCCGTTTGACCTTCGTATACATCAATAACGTAATATAACCTACCTAACCCAACCTATCATCTCGGCGGTAATATTTGAGAACATTCCTGGCGAGTTGGCCTCTACGTCTCCGTTTGACCTTCAAATACATCAATAACGTAATATAACCTAACCTAAGCCAACCTAACATCTCAGCGGCAATATTTGACAACATTCCTGGCGAGTTGGCCTCTACGTCTCCGTTTGACCTCCATATACATCAATAACGTAATATAATTAACCTAACCCAACCTATCATCTCGGCGGTAATATTTGACAACATTCCTGGCGAGTTGGCCTCTACGTCTCCGTGGAACCTTCGTATACATCAATAACGAAATATAACCTAACCTAACCCAACGTAACATCTCGGCGGTAATATTTGACTACATTCGTGGCGAGTTGGCGTCTACGTCTCCGTGGGACCTTTATATACATCAATAACGTAATATAACGTAACCTAACCCAACCTATCATCTCGGTGGTAATATTTGACAACATACCTGGCGAGTTGGCCTCTACGTCTCCGTGGAACCTTCGTATACATCAATAACGAAATATAACCTCACCTAAACCAACATATCATCTCGGCGGTAATATTTGACATCATTCCTGGCGAGTTGGCCTCTACGTCTCCGTGTAACCCTCATATACATCAATAACGTAATATAACGCAACCTAACCCAACCTATCATCTCGGCGGTAATATTTGACAACATACCTGACGAGTTGGCCTCTACGTCTCCGTGGGACCTTCATATACATCAATAACGACATATAACCTAACCTAACCCAAACTATCATCTCGGCGGTAATATTTGACGACATTCCTGGCGAGTTGGCCTCTACGTCTCCGTTTGATCTTCATATACATCAATAACGTAATATAACCTAACCTAACCCAACCTATCATCTCGGCGGTAATATTTGACAACATTCCTGGCGAGTTGGCCTCTACGTCTCCGTGGAACCTTCGTATACATCAATAACGAAATATAACGTAACCTAAACCAACATATCATCTCGGCGGTAATATTTGACATCATTCCTGGCGAGTTGGCCTCTACGTCTCCCTGTAACCCTCATATACATCAATAACGTAATATAACGCAACCTAACCCAACCTATCATCTCGGCGGTAATATTTGACAACATACCTGGCGAGTTGGCCTCTACGTCTCCGTGGGACCTTCATATACATCAATAACGACATATAACCTAACCTAACCCAAACTATCATCTCGGCGGTAATATTTGACGACATTCCTGGCGAGTTGGCCTCTACGTCTCCGTTTGACCTTCAAATACATCAATAACGTAATATAACCTAACCTAAGCCAACTTAACATCTCAGCGGCAATATTTGACAACATTCCTGGCGAGTTGGCGTCTACGTCTCCGTTTGACCTCCATATACATCAATAACGTAATATAATTAACCTAACCCAACCTATCATCTCGGCGGTAATATTTGACAACATTCCTGGCGAGTTGGCCTCTACGTCTCCGTGGAACCTTCGTATACATCAATAACGAAATATAACCTAACCTAACCCAACGTAACATCTCGGCGGTAATATTTGACTACATTCGTGGCGAGTTGGCGTCTACGTCTCCGTGGGACCTTTATATACATCAATAACGTAATATAACGTAACCTAACCCAACCTATCATCTCGGTGGTAATATTTGACAACATACCTGGCGAGTTGGCCTCTACTTCTCCGTGGAACCTTCGTATACATCAATAACGAAATATAACCTCACCTAAACCAACATATCATCTCGGCGGTAAAATTTGACATCATTCCTGGCGAGTTGGCCTCTACGTCTCCGTGTAACCCTCATATACATCAATAACGTAATATAACGCAACCTAACCCAACCTATCATCTCGGCGGTAATATTTGACAACATACCTGCCGAGTTGGCCTCTACGTCTCCGTTTGACCTCCATATACATCAATAACGTAATATAATTAACCTAACCCAACCTATCATCTCGGCGGTAATATTTGACAACATTCCTGGCGAGTTGGCCTCTACGTCTCCGTGGAACCTTCGTATACATCAATAACGAAATATAACGCAACCTAACCCAACCTATCATCTCGGCGGTAATATTTGACAACATACCTGGCGAGTTGGCTCCTACGTCTCCGTTTGACCTTCGTATACATCAATAACGTAATATAACCTACCTAACACAACCTATCATCTCGGCGGTAATATTTGAGAACATTCCTGGCGAGTTGGCCTCTACGTCTCCGTTTGACCTTCAAATACATCAATAACGTAATATAACCTAACCTAAGCCAACCTAACATCTCAGCGGCAATATTTGACAACATTCCTGGCGAGTTGGCCTCTACGTCTCCGTTTGACCTCCATATACATCAATAACGTAATATAATTAACCTAACCCAACCTATCATCTCGGCGGTAATATTTGACATCATTCCTGGCGAGTTGGCCTCTACGTCTCCGTGTAACCCTCATATACATCAATAACGTAATATAACGCAACCTAACCCAACGTAACATCTCGGCGGTAACATTTGACCACATTCCTGGCGAGTTGGCCTCTACGTCTCCGTTTGACCTTCGTATACATCAATAACGTAATATAACCTACCTAACCCAACGTAACATCTCGGCGGTAACATTTGACCACATTCCTGGCGAGTTGGCCTCTACGTCTCCGTTTGACCTTCGTATACATCAATAACGAAATATAACCTAACCTAAACCAACCTATCATCTCGGCGGTAATATTTGACATCATTCCTGGCGAGATGGCCTCTACGTCTCCGTGGAACCTTTGTATATATCAATAACGTAATATAACCTAACCTAACCCAACGTAACATCTCGGCGGTAATATTTGACCACATTCCTGGCTTGTTAGCATCTGCGTCTCTGTGGGACCTTTATATATGTCAATAACGTAATATAACCTAACCTAACCCAATCGAACATCTCGGCGGTAATAATTGACCACATTCCTGACGAGTTGGCCTCTACGTCTCCGTGGGACCTTCATATATATCAATAACGTAATATAACCTAACCTAACCCAACCTAACATCTCAGCGGTAATATTTGACAACATTCCTGGCGAGTTGGCCTCTACGTCTCCGTTTGACCTTCATATACATCAATAACGTAATATAACCTAACCTAACCCAACGTAACATCTCGGCGGTAATATTTCACAACATTCCTGGCGAGTTGGCTTCTACGTCTCCGTGGGACCTTTATATACATCAATAACTTAATTGAAACTATCCTAACCCAACCTAACATCTCGGCGGTAATATTTGACAACATTCTTGGCGAGTTGGCCTCTACGCCTCCGTGGAACTTTCGTATACATCAATAACGAAATATAACCTAACCTAAACCAACATATCATCTCGGCGGTAATATTTGACATCATTCCTGGCGAGTTGGCCTCTACGTCTCCGTGTAACCCTCATATACATCAATAACGTAATATAACGCTACCTAACCCAACCTATCATCTCGGCGGTAATATTTGAGAACATTCCTGGCGAGTTGGCCTCTACGTCTCCGTGGAACCTTCGTATACATCAATAACGAAATATAACCTAACCTAACCCAACGTAACTTATCGGCGGTAACATTTGACCGGATTCCTGGAGAGTTGGCCTCTACGTCTCCGTTTGACCTTCGTATACATCAATAACGAAATATAACCTAACCTAAACCAACATATCATCTCGGCGGTAATATTTGACATCATTCCTGGCGAGATGGCCTCTACGTCTCCGTGGAACCTTTGTATACATCAATAACGTAATATAACCTAACCTAACCCAACGTAACATCTCGGCGGTAATATTTGACCACATTCCTGGCTTGTTAGCATCTGCGTCTCTGTGGGACCTTTATATATGTCAATAACGTAATATAACCTAACCTAACCCAATCTAACATGTCGGCGGTAATAAATGACCACATTCCTGACGAGTTGGCCTCTACGTCTCCGTGTAATCCTCCTATACATCAATAACGTAATATAACGTAACCTAACCCAACCTATCATCTCGGCGGTAATATTTGATAACATACCTGGCGAGTTGTCCTCTACGTCTCCGTGGGACCTTCATATACATCAATAACGACATATAACCAAACCTAAACCAAACTATCATCTCGGCGGTAATATTTGACAACATTCCTGGCGAGTTGGCCTCTACGTCTCCGTGTAACCCTCCTATACATCAATAACGTAATATAACGTAACCTAACCCAACGTAACATCTCGGCGGTAATATTTGACCACATTCCTGGCTTGTTAGCATCTGCGTCTCTGTGGGACCTTTATATATGTCAATAACGTAATATAACCTAACCTAACCCAATCTAACATGTCGGCGGTAATAAATGACCACATTCCTGACGAGTTGGCCTCTACGTCTCCGTGTAATCCTCCTATACATCAATAACGTAATATAACGTAACCTAACCCAACCTATCATCTCGGCGGTAATATTTGATAACATACCTGGCGAGTTGTCCTCTACGTCTCCGTGGGACCTTCATATACATCAATAACGACATATAACCAAACCTAAACCAAACTATCATCTCGGCGGTAATATTTGACAACATTCCTGGCGAGTTGGCCTCTACGTCTCCGTGTAACCCTCCTATACATCAATAACGTAATATAACGTAACCTAACCCAACCTATCATCTCGGCGGTAATATTTGACAACATTCCTGGCGAGTTGGCTTCTACGTCTCCGTGGGACTTTATATACATCAATAAAGTAATATAACTAACCTAACCCAACCTAACATCTCGGCGACAATATTTGACAACATTCCTGGCGAGTTGGCCTCTACGTCTCCGTGTAACCCTCCTATACATCAATAACGTATTATAACGTAACCTAACCCAACCTATCATCTCGGCGGTAATATTTCACAACATTCCTGGCGAGTTGGCTTCTACGTCTCCGTGCGACCTTTATATACATCAATAACGTAATAGAAACTATCCTAAACCAACCTAACATCTCGGCGGTAATATTTGACAACATTCCTGGCGAGTTGGCCTCTACGTCTCCGTGGAACCGTCGTATACATTAATAACGAAATATAACCTAACCTAAACCAACATATCATCTCGGCGGTAATATTTGACATCATTCCTGGCGAGTTGGCCTCTACGTCTCCGTGTAACCCTCATATACATCAATAACGTAATATAACGCAACCTAACCCAACCTATCATCTCGGCGGTAATATTTGACAACATACCTGGCGAGTTGGCCTCTACGTCTCCGTGGGACCTTCATATACATCAATAACGACATATAACCAAACCTAACCCAATCTATCATCTCGGCGGTAATATTTGACAACATTCCTGGCGAGTTGGCCTCTACGTCTCCGTGGAACCTTCGTATACATCAATAACGAAATATAACCTAACCTAACCCAACGTAACATCTCGGCGGTAACATTTGACATCATTCCTGGCGAGATGGCCTCTACGTCTCCGTTTGACCTTCATATACATCAATAACGTAATATAACCTAACCTAACCCAACGTAACATCTCGGCGGTAATATTTGACAACATTCCTGGCGAGTTGGCTTCTACGTCTCCGTGGGACCTTTATATACATCAATAACGTAATAGAAACTATCCTAACCCAACCTAACATCTCGGCGGTAATATTTGACAACATTCTTGGCGAGTTGGCCTCTACGTCTCCGTGGAACTTTCGTATACATCAATAACGAAATATAACCTAACCTAAACCAACATATCATCTCGGCGGTAATATTTGACATCATTCCTGGCGAGTTGGCCTCTACGTCTCCGTGTAACCCTCATATACATCAATAACGTAATATAACGCTACCTAACCCAACCTATCATCTCGGCGGTAATATTTGACAACATTCCTGGCGAGTTGGCCTCTACGTCTCCGTGGAACCTTCGTATACATCAATAACGAAATATAACCTAACCTAACCCAACGTAACATATCGGCGGTAACATTTGACCACATTCCTGGCGAGTTGGCCTCTACGTCTCCGTTTGACCTTCGTATACATCAATAACGAAATATAACCTAACCTAAACCAACCTATCATCTCGGCGGTAATATTTGATATCATTCCTGGCGAGATGGCCTCTACGTCTCCGTGGAACCTTTGTATACATCAATAACGTAATATAACCTAACCTAACCCAACGTAACATCTCGGCGGTAATATTTGACCACATTCCTGGCGAGTTGGCCTCTACGTCGCCGTTTGACCTTCGTATACATCAATAACGTAATATAACCTACCTAACCCAACCTATCATCTCGGCGATAATATTTGAAAACATTCCTGGCGTGTTGGCCTCTACGTCTCCGTGGGACCTTCATATACATCAATAACGACATATAACCTAACCTAACCCAAACTATCATCTCGGCGATAATATTTGAGAACATTCCTGGCGATTTGGACTCTACGTCTCCGTGTAACCCTCCTATACATCAATAACGTAATATAACGTAACCTAACCCAACCTATAATCTCGGCGGTAGTATTTGACAACATTCCTGGCGAGTTGGCTCCTACGTCTCCGTGGGACTTTATATACATCAATAACGTAATATAAACTAACCTAACCCAACCTAACATCGCGGCGATAATATTTGACAACATTCCTGGCGAGTTGGCCTCTACGTCTCCGTGTAACCCTCCTATACATCAATAACGTAATATAACGTAACCTAACCCAACCTATCATCTCGGCGGTAATATTTCACAACATTCCTGGCGAGTTGGCTTCTACGTCTCCGTGCGACCTTTATATACATCAATAACGTAATAGAAACTATCCTAACCCAACCTAACATCTCGGCGGTAATATTTGACAACATTCCTGGCGAGTTGGCCTCTACGTCTCCGTGGAACCTTCGTATACATCAATAACGAAATATAACCTAACCTAAACCAACATATCATCTCGGCGGTAATATTTGACATCATTCCTGGCGAGTTGGCCCCTACGTCTCCGTGTAACCCTCATATACATCAATAACGTAATATAACGCAACCTAACCCAACCTATCATCTCGGCGGTAATATTTGACAACATACCTGGCGAGATGGCTCCTACGTCTCCGTTTGACCTTCGTATACATCAATAACGTAATATAACCTACCTAACCCAACCTATCATCTCGGCGGTAATATTTGAGAACATTCCTGGCGAGTTGGCCTCTACGTCTCCGTTTGACCTTCAAATACATCAATAACGTAATATAACCTAACCTAAGCCAACCTAACATCTCAGCGGCAATATTTGACAACATTCCTGGCGAGTTGGCCTCTACGTCTCCGTTTGACCTCCATATACATCAATAACGTAATATAATTAACCTAACCCAACCTATCATCTCGGCGGTAATATTTGACAACATTCCTGGCGAGTTGGCCTCTACGTCTCCGTGGAACCTTCGTATACATCAATAACGAAATATAACCTCACCTAAACCAACATATCATCTCGGCGGTAATATTTGACATCATTCCTGGCGAGTTGGCCTCTACGTCTCCGTGTAACCCTCATATACATCAATAACGTAATATAACGCAACCTAACCCAACCTATCATCTCGGCGGTAATATTTGACAACATACCTGACGAGTTGGCCTCTACGTCTCCGTGGGACCTTCATATACATCAATAACGACATATAACCTAACCTAACCCAAACTATCATCTCGGCGGTAATATTTGACGACATTCCTGGCGAGTTGGCCTCTACGTCTCCGTTTGATCTTCATATACATCAATAACGTAATATAACCTAACCTAACCCAACCTATCATCTCGGCGGTAATATTTGACAACATTCCTGGCGAGTTGGCCTCTACGTCTCCGTGGAACCTTCGTATACATCAATAACGAAATATAACGTAACCTAAACCAACATATCATCTCGGCGGTAATATTTGACATCATTCCTGGCGAGTTGGCCTCTACGTCACCCTGTAACCCTCATATACATCAATAACGTAATATAACGCAACCTAACCCAACCTATCATCTCGGCGGTAATATTTGACAACATACCTGGCGAGTTGGCCTCTACGTCTCCGTGGGACCTTCATATACATCAATAACGACATATAACCTAACCTAACCCAAACTATCATCTCGGCGGTAATATTTGACGACATTCCTGGCGAGTTGGCCTCTACGTCTCCGTTTGACCTTCAAATACATCAATAACGTAATATAACCTAACCTAAGCCAACTTAACATCTCAGCGGCAATATTTGACAACATTCCTGGCGAGTTGGCGTCTACGTCCCCGTTTGACCTCCATATACACCAATAACGTAATATAATTAACCTAACCCAACCTATCATCTCGGCGGTAATATTTGACAACATTCCTGGCGAGTTGGCCTCTACGTCTCCGTGGAACCTTCGTATACATCAATAACGAAATATAACCTAACCTAACCCAACGTAACATCTCGGCGGTAATATTTGACTACATTCGTGGCGAGTTGGCGTCTACGTCTCCGTGGGACCTTTATATACATCAATAACGTAATATAACGTAACCTAACCCAACCTATCATCTCGGTGGTAATATTTGACAACATACCTGGCGAGTTGGCCTCTACGTCTCCGTGGAACCTTCGTATACATCAATAACGAAATATAACCTCACCTAAACCAACATATCATCTCGGCGGTAAAATTTGACATCATTCCTGGCGAGTTGGCCTCTACGTCTCCGTGTAACCCTCATATACATCAATAACGTAATATAACGCAACCTAACCCAACCTATCATCTCGGCGGTAATATTTGACGACATTCCTGGCGAGTTGGCCTCTACGTCTCCGTTTGACCTCCATATACATCAATAACGTAATATAATTAACCTAACCCAACCTATCATCTCGGCGGTAATATTTGACAACATTCCTGGCGAGTTGGCCTCTACGTCTCCGTGGAACCTTCGTATACATCAATAACGAAATATAACGCAACCTAACCCAACCTATCATCTCGGCGGTAATATTTGACAACATACCTGGCGAGTTGGCTCCTACGTCTCCGTTTGACCTTCGTATACATCAATAACGTAATATAACCTACCTAACACAACCTATCATCTCGGCGGTAATATTTGAGAACATTCCTGGCGAGTTGGCCTCTACGTCTCCGTTTGACCTTCAAATACATCAATAACGTAATATAACCTAACCTAAGCCAACCTAACATCTCAGCGGCAATATTTGACAACATTCCTGGCGAGTTGGCCTCTACGTCTCCGTTTGACCTCCATATGCATCAATAACGTAATATAATTAACCTAACCCAACCTATCATCTCGGCGGTAATATTTGACAACATTCCTGGCGAGTTGGCCTCTACGTCTCCGTGGAACCTTCGTATACATCAATAACGAAATATAACCTAACCTAACCCAACGTAACATCTCGGCGGTAATATTTGACTACATTCGTGGCGAGTTGGCGTCTACGTCTCCGTGGGACCTTTATATACATCAATAACGTAATATAACGTAACCTAACCCAACCTATCATCTCGGTGGTAATATTTGACAACATACCTGGCGAGTTGGCCTCTACGTCTCCGTGGAACCTTCGTATACATCAATAACGAATTATAACCTCACCTAAACCAACATATCATCTCGGCGGTAATATTTGACATCATTCCTGGCGAGTTGGCCTCTACGTCTCCGTGTAACCCTCATATACATCAATAACGTAATATAACGCAACCTAACCCAACCTATCATCTCGGCGGTAATATTTGACAACATACCTGACGAGTTGGCCTCTACGTCTCCGTGGGACCTTCATATACATCAATAACGACATATAACCTAACCTAACCCAAACTATCATCTCGGCGGTAATATTTGACGACATTCCTGGCGAGTTGGCCTCTACGTCTCCGTTTGATCTTCATATACATCAATAACGTAATATAACCTAACCTAACCCAACCTATCATCTCGGCGGTAATATTTGACGACATTCCTGGCGAGTTGGCTTCTACGTCTCCGTTTGACCTTCAAATACATCAATAACGTAATATAACCTAACCTAAGCCAACCTAACATCTCAGCGGCAATATTTGACAACATTCCTGGCGAGTTGGCCTCTACGTCTCCGTTTGACCTCCATATACATCAATAACGTAATATAATTAACCTAACCCAACCTATCATCTCGGCGGTAATATTTGACAACATTCCTGGCGAGTTGGCCTCTACGTCTCCGTGGAACCTTCGTATACATCAATAACGAAATATAACCTAACCTAACCCAACGTAACATCTCGGCGGTAATATTTGACTACATTCGTGGCGAGTTGGCGTCTACGTCTCCGTGGGACCTTTATATACATCAATAACGTAATATAACGTAACCTAACCCAACCTATCATCTCGGTGGTAATATTTGACAACATACCTGGCGAGTTGGCCTCTACGTCTCCGTGGAACCTTCGTATACATCAATAACGAAATATAACCTCACCTAAACCAACATATCATCTCGGCGGTAATATTTGACATCATTCCTGGCGAGTTGGCCTCTACGTCTCCGTGTAACCCTCATATACATCAATAACGTAATATAACGCAACCTAACCCAACCTATCATCTCGGCGGTAATATTTGACAACATGCCTGGCGAGTTGGCCTCTACGTCTCCGTGGGACCTTCATATACATCAATAACGACCTATAACCTAACCTAACCCAAACTATCATCTCGGCGGTAATATTTGACGACATTCCTGGCGAGTTGGCCTCTACGTCTCCGTTTGATCTTCATATACATCAATAACGTAATATAACCTAACCTAACCCAACCTATCATCTCGGCGGTAATATTTGACAACATTCCTGGCGAGTTGGCCTCTACGTCTCCGTGGAACCTTCGTATACATCAATAACGAAATATAACCTAACCTAACCCAACGTAACATCTCGGCGGTAACATTTGACCACATTCCTGGCGAGTTGGCCTCTACGTCTCCGTTTGACCTTCGTATCCATCAATAACGAAATATAACCTAACCTAAACCAACCTCTCATCTCGGCGGTAATATTTGACATCATTCCTGGCGAGATGGCCTCTACGTCTCCGTGGAACCTTTGTATATATCAATAACGTAATATAACCTAACCTAACCCAACGTAACATCTCGGCGGTAATATTTGACCACATTCCTGGCTTGTTAGCATCTGCGTCTCTGTGGGACCTTTATATATGTCAATAACGTAATATAACCTAACCTAACCCAATCGAACATCTCGGCGGTAATAATTTACCACATTCCTGACGAGTTGGCCTCTACGTCTCCGTGGGACCTTCATATATATCAATAACGTAATATAACCTAACCTAACCCAACCTAACATCTCAGCGGTAATATTTGACAACATTCCTGGCGATTTGGCCTCTACGTCTCCGTTTGACCTTCATATACATCAATAACGTAATATAACCTAACCTAACCCAACGTAACATCTCGGCGGTAATATTTGACAACATTCCTGGCGAGTTGGCTTCTACGTCTCCGTGGGACCTTTATATACATCAATAACGTAATAGAAACTATCCTAACCCAACCTAACATCTCGGCGGTAATATTTGACAACATTCTTGGCGAGTTGGCCTCTACGTCTCCGTGGAACTTTCGTATACATCAATAACGAAATATAACCTAACCTAAACCAACATATCATCTCGGCGGTAATATTTGACATCATTCCTGGCGAGTTGGCCTCTACGTCTCCGTGTAACCCTCATATACATCAATAACGTAATATAACGCTACCTAACCCAATCTATCATCTCGGCGGTAATATTTGACAACATTCCTGGCGAGTTGGCCTCTACGTCTCCGTGGAACCTTCGTATACATCAATAACGAAATATAACCTAACCTAACCCAACGTAACATCTCGGCGGTAACATTTGACCACATTCCTGGCGAGTTGGCCTCTACGTCTCCGTTTGACCTTCGTATACATCAATAACGAAATATAACCTAACCTAAACCAACCTATCATCTCGGCGGTAATATTTGACATCATTCCTGGCGAGATGGCCTCTACGTCTCCGTGGAACCTTTGTATATATCAATAACGTAATATAACCTAACCTAACCCAACGTAACATCTCGGCGGTAATATTTGACCACATTCCTGGCTTGTTAGCATCTGCGTCTCTGTGGGACCTTTATATATGTCAATAACGTAATATAACCTAACCTAACCCAATCGAACATCTCGGCGGTAATAATTTACCACATTCCTGACGAGTTGGCCTCTACGTCTCCGTGGGACCTTCATATATATCAATAACGTAATATAACCTAACCTAACCCAACCTAACATCTCAGCGGTAATATTTGACAACATTCCTGGCGATTTGGCCTCTACGTCTCCGTTTGACCTTCATATACATCAATAACGTAATATAACCTAACCTAACCCAACGTAACATCTCGGCGGTAATATTTGACAACATTCCTGGCGAGTTGGCTTCTACGTCTCCGTGGGACCTTTATATACATCAATAACGTAATAGAAACTATCCTAACCCAACCTAACATCTCGGCGGTAATATTTGACAACATTCTTGGCGAGTTGGCCTCTACGTCTCCGTGGAACTTTCGTATACATCAATAACGAAATATAACCTAACCTAAACCAACATATCATCTCGGCGGTAATATTTGACAACATACCTGGCGAGTTGGCCTCTACGTCTCCGTGGGACCTTCATATACATCAATAACGACATATAACCAAACCTAACCCAATCTATCATCTCGGCGGTAATATTTGACAACATTCCTGGCGAGTTGGCCTCTACGTCTCCGTGGAACCTTCGTATACATCAATAACGAAATATAACCTAACCTAACCCAACGTAACATATCGGCGGTAACATTTGACCACATTCCTGGCGAGTTGGCCTCTACGTCTCCGTTTGACCTTCGTATACATCAATAACGAAATATAACCTAACCTAAACCAACCTATCATCTCGGCGGTAATATTTGACATCATTCCTGGCGAGATGGCCTCTACGTCTCCGTGGAACCTTTGTATATATCAATAACGTAATATAACCTAACCTAACCCAACGTAACATCTCGGCGGTAATATTTGACCACATTCCTGGCTTGTTAGCATCTGCGTCTCTGTGGGACCTTTATATATGTCAATAACGTAATATAACCTAACCTAACCCAATCGAACATCTCGGCGGTAATAATTTACCACATTCCTGACGAGTTGGCCTCTACGTCTCCGTGGGACCTTCATATATATCAATATCGTAATATAACCTAACCTAACCCAACCTAACATCTCAGCGGTAATATTTGACAACATTCCTGGCGATTTGGCCTCTACGTCTCCGTTTGACCTTCATATACATCAATAACGTAATATAACCTAACCTAACCCAACGTAACATCTCGGCGGTAATATTTGACAACATTCCTGGCGAGTTGGCTTCTACGTCTCCGTGGGACCTTTATATACATCAATAACGTAATAGAAACTATCCTAACCCAACCTAACATCTCGGCGGTAATATTTGACAACATTCTTGGCGAGTTGGCCTCTACGTCTCCGTGGAACTTTCGTATACATCAATAACGAAATATAACCTAACCTAAACCAACATATCATCTCGGCGGTAATATTTGACAACATACCTGGCGAGTTGGCCTCTACGTCTCCGTGGGACCTTCATATACATCAATAACGACATATAACCAAACCTAACCCAATCTATCATCTCGGCGGTAATATTTGACAACATTCCTGGCGAGTTGGCCTCTACGTCTCCGTGGAACCTTCGTATACATCAATAACGAAATATAACCTAACCTAACCCAACGTAACATATCGGCGGTAACATTTGACCACATTCCTGGCGAGTTGGCCTCTACGTCTCCGTTTGACCTTCGTATACATCAATAACGAAATATAACCTAACCTAAACCAACCTATCATCTCGGCGGTAATATTTGATATCATTCCTGGCGAGATGGCCTCTACGTCTCCGTGGAACCTTTGTATACATCAATAACGTAATATAACCTAACCTAACCCAACGTAACATCTCGGCGGTAATATTTGACCACATTCCTGGCGAGTTGGCCTCTACGTCGCCGTTTGACCTTCGTATACATCAATAACGTAATATAACCTACCTAACCCAACCTATCATCTCGGCGATAATATTTGAAAACATTCCTGGCGTGTTGGCCTCTACGTCTCCGTGGGACCTTCATATACATCAATAACGACATATAACCTAACCTAACCCAAACTATCATCTCGGCGATAATATTTGAGAACATTCCTGGCGATTTGGCCTCTACGTCTCCGTGTAACCCTCCTATACATCAATAACGTAATATAACGTAACCTAACCCAACCTATAATCTCGGCGGTAATATTTGACAAAATTCCTGGCGAGTTGGCTCCTACGTCTCCGTGGGACTTTATATACATCAATAACGTAATATAAACTAACCTAACCCAACCTAACATCTCGGCGATAATATTTGACAACATTCCTGGCGAGTTGGCCTCTACGTCTCCGTGTAACCCTCCTATACATCAATAACGTAATATAACGTAACCTAACCCAACCTATCATCTCGGCGGTAATATTTCACAACATTCCTGGCGAGTTGGCTTCTACGTCTCCGTGCGACCTTTATATACATCAATAACGTAATAGAAACTATCCTAACCCAAACTATCATCTCGGCGGTAATATTTGACAACATTCCTGGCGAGTTGGCGTCTACGTCTCCGTGGAACCTTCGTATACATCAATAACGAAATATAACCTAACCTAACCCAACGTAACATCTCGGCGGTAACATTTGACCACATTCGTGGCGAGTTGGCCTCTACGTCTCCGTTTGACCTTCGTATACATCAATAACGTAATATAACCTACCTAACCCAACCTATCATCTCGGCGATAATATTTGACAACATTCCTGGCGTGTTGGCCTCTGCGTCTCCGTGGGACCTTCATATACATCAATAACGACATATAACCTAACCTAACACAAACTATCATCTCGGCGGTAACATTTGACCACATTCCTGGCTAGTTGGCCTCTACGTCTCCGTTTGACCTTCATATACATCAATAACGTAATATAACCTACCTAACCCAACCTATCATCTCGGCGGTAATAGTTGACAACATTCCTGGCGAGTTGGCGTCTACGTCTCCGTGGGACCTTTATATACATCAATAACGTAATATAAACTAACCTAACCCAACCTATCATCTCGGCGGTAATACTTGACAACATTCCTGGCGAGTTAGCTTCTCCGTCTCCGTGTAACCCTCATATACATCAATAACGTAATATAACCTAACCTAACCCAACCTATCATCTCGGCGGTAATATTTGACTACATTCGTGGCGAGTTGGCCTCTACGTCTCCGTTTGACCTTCATATACATCAATAACGTAATATAACGCAACCTAACCAAACCTATCATCTCGGCGGTAATATTTGACAACATACCTGGCGAGTTGGCTCCTCCGTCTCCGTTTGACCTTCGTATACATCAATAACGTAATATAACCTACCTAACCCAACCTATCATCTCGGCGGTAATATTTGAGAACATTCCTGGCGAGTTGGCCTCTACGTCTCCGTTTGACCTTCAAATACATCAATAACGTAATATAACCTAACCTAAGCCAACCTAACATCTCAGCGGCAATATTTGACAACATTCCTGGCGAGTTGGCCTCTACGTCTCCGTTTGACCTCCATATACATCAATAACGTAATATAATTAACCTAACCCAACCTATCATCTCGGTGGTAACATTTGACCACATTCCTGGCGAGTTGGCCTCTACGTCGCCGTTTGACCTTCGTATACATCAATAACGTAATATAACCTACCTAACCCAACCTATCATCTCGGCGATAATATTTGAAAACATTCCTGGCGTGTTGGCCTCTACGTCTCCGTGGGACCTTCATATACATCAATAACGACATATAACCTAACCTAACCCAAACTATCATCTCGGCGATAATATTTGAGAACATTCCTGGCGATTTGGACTCTACGTCTCCGTGTAACCCTCCTATACATCAATAACGTAATATAACGTAACCTAACCCAACCTATAATCTCGGCGGTAGTATTTGACAACATTCCTGGCGAGTTGGCTCCTACGTCTCCGTGGGACTTTATATACATCAATAACGTAATATAAACTAACCTAACCCAACCTAACATCGCGGCGATAATATTTGACAACATTCCTGGCGAGTTGGCCTCTACGTCTCCGTGTAACCCTCCTATACATCAATAACGTAATATAACGTAACCTAACCCAACCTATCATCTCGGCGGTAATATTTCACAACATTCCTGGCGAGTTGGCTTCTACGTCTCCGTGCGACCTTTATATACATCAATAACGTAATAGAAGCTATCCTAACCCAACCTAACATCTCGGCGGTAATATTTGACAACATTCCTGGCGAGTTGGCCTCTACGTCTCCGTGGAACCTTCGTATACATCAATAACGAAATATAACCTAACCTAAACCAACATATCATCTCGGCGGTAATATTTGACATCATTCCTGGCGAGTTGGCCCCTACGTCTCCGTGTAACCCTCATATACATCAATAACGTAATATAACGCAACCTAACCCAACCTATCATCTCGGCGGTAATATTTGACAACATACCTGGCGAGTTGGCCTCTGCGTCTGCGTGGGACCTTCATATACATCAATAACGACATATAACCAAACCTAACCCAAACTATCATCTCGGCGGTAATAGTTGACAACATTCCTGGCGAGTTGGCGTCTACGTCTCCGTGGGACCTTTATATACATCAATAACGTAATATAAACTAACCTAACCCAACCTATCATCTCGGCGGTAATACTTGACAACATTCCTGGCGAGTTAGCTTCTCCGTCTCCGTGTAACCCTCATATACATCAATAACGTAATATAACCTAACCTAACCCAACCTATCATCTCGGCGGTAATATTTGACTACATTCGTGGCGAGTTGGCCTCTATCTCCGTTTGACCTTCATATACATCAATAACGTAATATAACGCAACCTAACCAAACCTATCATCTCGGCGGTAATATTTGACAACATACCTGGCGAGTTGGCTCCTCCGTCTCCGTTTGACCTTCGTATACATCAATAACGTAATATAACCTACCTAACCCAACCTATCATCTCGGCGGTAATATTTGAGAACATTCCTGGCGAGTTGGCCTCTACGTCTCCGTTTGACCTTCAAATACATCAATAACGTAATATAACCTAACCTAAGCCAACCTAACATCTCAGCGGCAATATTTGACAACATTCCTGGCGAGTTGGCCTCTACGTCTCCGTTTGACCTCCATATACATCAATAACGTAATATAATTAACCTAACCCAACCTATCATCTCGGTGGTAACATTTGACCACATTCCTGGCGAGTTGGCCTCTACGTCGCCGTTTGACCTTCGTATACATCAATAACGTAATATAACCTACCTAACCCAACCTATCATCTCGGCGATAATATTTGAAAACATTCCTGGCGTGTTGGCCTCTACGTCTCCGTGGGACCTTCATATACATCAATAACGACATATAACCTAACCTAACCCAAACTATCATCTCGGCGGTAATATTTGAGAACATTCCTGGCGATTAGGACTCTACGTCTCCGTGTAACCCTCCTATACATCAATAACGTAATATAACGTAACCTAACCCAACCTATAATCTCGGCGGTAGTATTTGACAACATTCCTGGCGAGTTGGCTCCTACGTCTCCGTGGGACTTTATATACATCAATAACGTAATATAAACTAACCTAACCCAACCTAACATCGCGGCGATAATATTTGACAACATTCCTGGCGAGTTGGCCTCTACGTCTCCGTGTAACCCTCCTATACATCAATAACGTAATATAACGTAACCTAACCCAACCTATCATCTCGGCGGTAATATTTCACAACATTCCTGGCGAGTTGGCTTCTACGTCTCCGTGCGACCTTTATATACATCAATAACGTAATAGAAACTATCCTAACCCAACCTAACATCTCGGCGGTAATATTTGACAACATTCCTGGCGAGTTGGCCTCTACGTCTCCGTGGAACCTTCGTATACATCAATAACGAAATATAACCTAACCTAAACCAACATATCATCTCGGCGGTAATATTTGACATCATTCCTGGCGAGTTGGCCTCTACGTCTCCGTTTGACCTTCATATACATCAATAACGTAATATAACGCAACCTAACCAAACCTATCATCTCGGCGGTAATATTTGACAACATACCTGGCGAGTTGGCTCCTCCGTCTCCGTTTGACCTTCGTATACATCAATAACGTAATATAACCTACCTAACCCAACCTATCATCTCGGCGGTAATATTTGAGAACATTCCTGGCGAGTTGGCCTCTACGTCTCCGTTTGACCTTCAAATACATCAATAACGTAATATAACCTAACCTAAGCCAACCTAACATCTCAGCGGCAATATTTGACAACATTCCTGGCGAGTTGGCCTCTACGTCTCCGTTTGACCTCCATATACATCAATAACGTAATATAATTAACCTAACCCAACCTGTCATCTCGGTGGTAACATTTGACCACATTCCTGGCGAGTTGGCCTCTACGTCGCCGTTTGACCTTCGTATACATCAATAACGTAATATAACCTACCTAACCCAACCTATCATCTCGGCGATAATATTTGAAAACATTCCTGGCGTGTTGGCCTCTACGTCTCCGTGGGACCTTCATATACATCAATAACGACATATAACCTAACCTAACCCAAACTATCATCTCGGCGATAATATTTGAGAACATTCCTGGCGATTTGGCCTCTACGTCTCCGTGTAACCCTCCTATACATCAATAACGTAATATAACGTAACCTAACCCAACCTATATTCTCGGCGGTAATATTTGACAACATTCCTGGCGAGTTGGCTCCTACGTCTCCGTGGGACTTTATATACATCAATAACGTAATATAAACTAACCTAACCCAACCTAACATCGCGGCGATAATATTTGACAACATTCCTGGCGAGTTGGCCTCTACGTCTCCGTGTAACCCTCCTATACATCAATAACGTAATATAACGTAACCTAACCCAACCTATCATCTCGGCGGTAATATTTCACAACATTCCTGGCGAGTTGGCTTCTACGTCTCCGTGCGACCTTTATATACATCAATAACGTAATAGAAACTATCCTAACCCAACCTAACATCTCGGCGGTAATATTTGACAACATTCCTGGCGAGTTGGCCTCTACGTCTCCGTGGAACCTTCGTATACATCAATAACGAAATATAACCTAACCTAAACCAACATATCATCTCGGCGGTAATATTTGACATCATTCCTGGCGAGTTGGCCCCTACGTCTCCGTGTAACCCTCATATACATCAATAACGTAATATAACGCAACCTAACCCAACCTATCATCTCGGCGGTAATATTTGACAACATACCTGGCGAGTTGGCCTCTGCGTCTGCGTGGGACCTTCATATACATCAATAACGACATATAACCAAACCTAACCCAAACTATCATCTCGGCGGTAATATTTGACAACATTCCTGGCGAGTTGGCGTCTACATCTCCGTGGAACCTTCGTATACATCAATAACGAAATATAACCTAACCTAACCCAACGTAACATCTCGGCGGTAACATTTGACCACATTCGTGGCGAGTTGGCCTCTACGTCTCCGTTTGACCTTCGTATACATCAATAACGTAATATAACCTACCTAACCCAACCTATCATCTCGGCGATAATATTTGACAACATTCCTGGCGTGTTGGCCTCTACGTCTCCGTGGGACCTTCATATACATCAATAACGACATATAACCTAACCTAACACAAACTATCATCTCGGCGGTAACATTTGACCACATTCCTGGCTAGTTGGCCTCTACGTCTCCGTTTGACCTTCATATACATCAATAACGTAATATAACCTACCTAACCCAACCTATCATCTCGGCGGTAATAGTTGACAACATTCCTGGCGAGTTGGCGTCTACGTCTCCGTGGGACCTTTATATACATCAATAACGTAATATAAACTAACCTAACCCAACCTATCATCTCGGCGGTAATACTTGACAACATTCCTGGCGAGTTAGCTTCTCCGTCTCCGTGTAACCCTCATATACATCAATAACGTAATATAACCTAACCTAACCCAACCTATCATCTCGGCGGTAATATTTGACTACATTCGTGGCGAGTTGGCCTCTACGTCTCCGTTTGACCTTCATATACATCAATAACGTAATATAACGCAACCTAACCAAACCTATCATCTCGGCGGTAATATTTGACAACATTCCTGGCTAGTTGGCCTCTACGTCTCCGTTTGACCTTCGTATACATCAATAACGTAATATAACCTACCTAACCCAACCTATCATCTCGGCGGTAATAGTTGACAACATTCCTGGCGAGTTGGCGTCTACGTCTCCGTGGGACCTTTATATACATCAATAACGTAATATAAACTAACCTAACCCAACCTATCATCTCGGCGGTAATACTTGACAACATTCCTGGCGAGTTAGCTTCTCCGTCTCCGTGTAACCCTCATATACATCAATAACGTAATATAACCTAACCTAACCCAACCTATCATCTCGGCGGTAATATTTGACTACATTCGTGGCGAGTTGGCCTCTACGTCTCCGTTTGACCTTCATATACATCAATAACGTAATATAACGCAACCTAACCAAACCTATCATCTCGGCGGTAATATTTGACAACATACCTGGCGAGTTGGCTCCTCCGTCTCCGTTTGACCTTCGTATACATCAATAACGTAATATAACCTACCTAACCCAACCTATCATCTCGGCGGTAATATTTGAGAACATTCCTGGCGAGTTGGCCTCTACGTCTCCGTTTGACCTTCAAATACATCAATAACGTAATATAACCTAACCTAAGCCAACCTAACATCTCAGCGGCAATATTTGACAACATTCCTGGCGAGTTGGCCTCTACGTCTCCGTTTGACCTCCATATACATCAATAACGTAATATAATTAACCTAACCCAACCTATCATCTCGGTGGTAACATTTGACCACATTCCTGGCGAGTTGGCCTCTACGTCGCCGTTTGACCTTCGTATACATCAATAACGTAATATAACCTACCTAACCCAACCTATCATCTCGGCGATAATATTTGAAAACATTCCTGGCGTGTTGGCCTCTACGTCTCCGTGGGACCTTCATATACATCAATAACGACATATAACCTAACCTAACCCAAACTATCATCTCGGCGGTAATATTTGAGAACATTCCTGGCGATTTGGCCTCTACGTCTCCGTGTAACCCTCCTATACATCAATAACGTAATATAACGTAACCTAACCCAACCTATAATCTCGGCGGTAATATTTGACAACATTCCTGGCGAGTTGGCTCCTACGTCTCCGTGGGACTTTATATACATCAATAACGTAATATAAACTAACCTAACCCAACCTAACATCTCGGCGATAATATTTGACAACATTCCTGGCGAGTTGGCCTCTACGTCTCCGTGTAACCCTCCTATACATCAATAACGTAATATAACGTAACCTAACCCAACCTATCATCTCGGCGGTAATATTTCACAACATTCCTGGCGAGTTGGCTTCTACGTCTCCGTGCGACCTTTATATACATCAATAACGTAATAGAAACTATCCTAACCCAACCTAACATCTCGGCGGTAATATTTGACAACATTCCTGGCGAGTTGGCCTCTACGTCTCCGTGGAACCTTCGTATACATCAATAACGAAATATAACCTAACCTAAACCAACATATCATCTCGGCGGTAATATTTGACATCATTCCTGGCGAGTTGGCCTCTACGTCTCCGTGTAACACTCATATACATCAATAACGTAATATAACGCAACCTAACCCAACCTATCATCTCGGCGGTAATATTTGACAACATACCTGGCGAGTTGGCCTCTGCGTCTGCGTGGGACCTTCATATACATCAATAACGACATATAACCAAACCTAACCCAAACTATCATCTCGGCGGTAATATTTGACAACATTCCTGGCGAGTTGGCGTCTACATCTCCGTGGAACCTTCGTATACATCAATAACGAAATATAACCTAACCTAACCCAACGTAACATCTCGGCGGTAACATTTGACCACATTCCTGGCGAGTTGGCCTCTACGTCTCCGTTTGACCTTCGTATACATCAATAACGTAATATAACCTACCTAACCCAACCTATCATCTCGGCGATAATATTTGCCAACATTCCTGGCGAGTTGGCCTCTACGTCTCCGTGGGACCTTCATATACATCAATAACGACATATAACCTAACCTAACACAAACTATCATCTCGGCGGTAACATTTGACCACATTCCTGGCTAGTTGGCCTCTACGTCTCCGTTTGACCTTCATATACATCAATAACGTAATATAACCTACCTAACCCAACCTATCATCTCGGCGGTAATAGTTGACAACATTCCTGGCGAGTTGGCGTCTACGTCTCCGTGGGACCTTTATATACATCAATAACGTAATATAAACTAACCTAACCCAACCTATCATCTCGGCGGTAATACTTGACAACATTCCTGGCGAGTTAGCTTCTCCGTCTCCGTGTAACCCTCATATACATCAATAACGTAATATAACCTAACCTAACCCAACCTATCATCTCGGCGGTAATATTTGACTACATTCGTGGCGAGTTGGCCTCTACGTCTCCGTTTGACCTTCATATACATCAATAACGTAATATAACGCAACCTAACCCAACCTATCATCTCGGCGGTAATATTTGACAACATACCTGGCGAGATGGCTCCTACGTCTCCGTTTGACCTTCGTATACATCAATAACGTAATATAACCTACCTAACCCAACCTATCATCTCGGCGGTAATATTTGAGAACATTCCTGGCGAGTTGGCCTCTACGTCTCCGTTTGACCTTCAAATACATCAATAACGTAATATAACCTAACCTAAGCCAACCTAACATCTCAGCGGCAATATTTGACAACATTCCTGGCGAGTTGGCCTCTACGTCTCCGTTTGACCTCCATATACATCAATAACGTAATATAATTAACCTAACCCAACCT
Source organism: Xylocopa violacea (assembly GCA_963969225.1). Classification (NCBI taxonomy): domain Eukaryota; kingdom Metazoa; phylum Arthropoda; class Insecta; order Hymenoptera; family Apidae; genus Xylocopa; species Xylocopa violacea. The sequence continues at coordinate 48,554 of CAXAJV010000212.1, read as the reverse complement.
ATCATCTCGGCGGTAATATTTGACAACATTCCTGGCGAGTTGGCCTCTACGTCTCCGTGGAACCTTCGTATACATCAATAACGAAATATAACCTAACCTAACCCAACGTAACATCTCGGCGGTAATATTTGACTACATTCGTGGCGAGTTGGCGTCTACGTCTCCGTGGGACCTTTATATACATCAATAACGTAATATAACGTAACCTAACCCAACCTATCATCTCGGTGGTAATATTTGACAACATACCTGGCGAGTTGGCCTCTACGTCTCCGTGGAACCTTCGTATACATCAATAACGAAATATAACCTCACCTAAACCAACATATCATCTCGGCGGTAATATTTGACATCATTCCTGGCGAGTTGGCCTCTACGTCTCCGTGTAACCCTCATATACATCAATAACGTAATATAACGCAACCTAACCCAACCTATCATCTCGGCGGTAATATTTGACAACATACCTGACGAGTTGGCCTCTACGTCTCCGTGGGACCTTCATATACATCAATAACGACATATAACCTAACCTAACCCAAACTATCATCTCGGCGGTAATATTTGACGACATTCCTGGCGAGTTGGCCTCTACATCTCCGTTTGATCTTCATATACATCAATAACGTAATATAACCTAACCTAACCCAACCTATCATCTCGGCGGTAATATTTGACAACATTCCTGGCGAGTTGGCCTCTACGTCTCCGTGGAACCTTCGTATACATCAATAACGAAATATAACGTAACCTAAACCAACATATCATCTCGGCGGTAATATTTGACATCATTCCTGGCGAGTTGGCCTCTACGTCTCCCTGTAACCCTCATATACATCAATAACGTAATATAACGCAACCTAACCCAACCTATCATCTCGGCGGTAATATTTGACAACATACCTGGCGAGTTGGCCTCTACGTCTCCGTGGGACCTTCATATACATCAATAACGACATATAACCTAACCTAACCCAAACTATCATCTCGGCGGTAATATTTGACGACATTCCTGGCGAGTTGGCCTCTACGTCTCCGTTTGACCTTCAAATACATCAATAACGTAATATAACCTAACCTAAGCCAACTTAACATCTCAGCGGCAATATTTGACAACATTCCTGGCGAGTTGGCGTCTACGTCTCCGTTTGACCTCCATATACATCAATAACGTAATATAATTAACCTAACCCAACCTATCATCTCGGCGGTAATATTTGACAACATTCCTGGCGAGTTGGCCTCTACGTCTCCGTGGAACCTTCGTATACATCAATAACGAAATATAACCTAACCTAACCCAACGTAACATCTCGGCGGTAATATTTGACTACATTCGTGGCGAGTTGGCGTCTACGTCTCCGTGGGACCTTTATATACATCAATAACGTAATATAACGTAACCTAACCCAACCTATCATCTCGGTGGTAATATTTGACAACATACCTGGCGAGTTGGCCTCTACTTCTCCGTGGAACCTTCGTATACATCAATAACGAAATATAACCTCACCTAAACCAACATATCATCTCGGCGGTAAAATTTGACATCATTCCTGGCGAGTTGGCCTCTACGTCTCCGTGTAACCCTCATATACATCAATAACGTAATATAACGCAACCTAACCCAACCTATCATCTCGGCGGTAATATTTGACAACATACCTGCCGAGTTGGCCTCTACGTCTCCGTTTGACCTCCATATACATCAATAACGTAATATAATTAACCTAACCCAACCTATCATCTCGGCGGTAATATTTGACAACATTCCTGGCGAGTTGGCCTCTACGTCTCCGTGGAACCTTCGTATACATCAATAACGAAATATAACGCAACCTAACCCAACCTATCATCTCGGCGGTAATATTTGACAACATACCTGGCGAGTTGGCTCCTACGTCTCCGTTTGACCTTCGTATACATCAATAACGTAATATAACCTACCTAACACAACCTATCATCTCGGCGGTAATATTTGAGAACATTCCTGGCGAGTTGGCCTCTACGTCTCCGTTTGACCTTCAAATACATCAATAACGTAATATAACCTAACCTAAGCCAACCTAACATCTCAGCGGCAATATTTGACAACATTCCTGGCGAGTTGGCCTCTACGTCTCCGTTTGACCTCCATATACATCAATAACGTAATATAATTAACCTAACCCAACCTATCATCTCGGCGGTAATATTTGACATCATTCCTGGCGAGTTGGCCTCTACGTCTCCGTGTAACCCTCATATACATCAATAACGTAATATAACGCAACCTAACCCAACGTAACATCTCGGCGGTAACATTTGACCACATTCCTGGCGAGTTGGCCTCTACGTCTCCGTTTGACCTTCGTATACATCAATAACGTAATATAACCTACCTAACCCAACGTAACATCTCGGCGGTAACATTTGACCACATTCCTGGCGAGTTGGCCTCTACGTCTCCGTTTGACCTTCGTATACATCAATAACGAAATATAACCTAACCTAAACCAACCTATCATCTCGGCGGTAATATTTGACATCATTCCTGGCGAGATGGCCTCTACGTCTCCGTGGAACCTTTGTATATATCAATAACGTAATATAACCTAACCTAACCCAACGTAACATCTCGGCGGTAATATTTGACCACATTCCTGGCTTGTTAGCATCTGCGTCTCTGTGGGACCTTTATATATGTCAATAACGTAATATAACCTAACCTAACCCAATCGAACATCTCGGCGGTAATAATTGACCACATTCCTGACGAGTTGGCCTCTACGTCTCCGTGGGACCTTCATATATATCAATAACGTAATATAACCTAACCTAACCCAACCTAACATCTCAGCGGTAATATTTGACAACATTCCTGGCGAGTTGGCCTCTACGTCTCCGTTTGACCTTCATATACATCAATAACGTAATATAACCTAACCTAACCCAACGTAACATCTCGGCGGTAATATTTCACAACATTCCTGGCGAGTTGGCTTCTACGTCTCCGTGGGACCTTTATATACATCAATAACTTAATTGAAACTATCCTAACCCAACCTAACATCTCGGCGGTAATATTTGACAACATTCTTGGCGAGTTGGCCTCTACGCCTCCGTGGAACTTTCGTATACATCAATAACGAAATATAACCTAACCTAAACCAACATATCATCTCGGCGGTAATATTTGACATCATTCCTGGCGAGTTGGCCTCTACGTCTCCGTGTAACCCTCATATACATCAATAACGTAATATAACGCTACCTAACCCAACCTATCATCTCGGCGGTAATATTTGAGAACATTCCTGGCGAGTTGGCCTCTACGTCTCCGTGGAACCTTCGTATACATCAATAACGAAATATAACCTAACCTAACCCAACGTAACTTATCGGCGGTAACATTTGACCGGATTCCTGGAGAGTTGGCCTCTACGTCTCCGTTTGACCTTCGTATACATCAATAACGAAATATAACCTAACCTAAACCAACATATCATCTCGGCGGTAATATTTGACATCATTCCTGGCGAGATGGCCTCTACGTCTCCGTGGAACCTTTGTATACATCAATAACGTAATATAACCTAACCTAACCCAACGTAACATCTCGGCGGTAATATTTGACCACATTCCTGGCTTGTTAGCATCTGCGTCTCTGTGGGACCTTTATATATGTCAATAACGTAATATAACCTAACCTAACCCAATCTAACATGTCGGCGGTAATAAATGACCACATTCCTGACGAGTTGGCCTCTACGTCTCCGTGTAATCCTCCTATACATCAATAACGTAATATAACGTAACCTAACCCAACCTATCATCTCGGCGGTAATATTTGATAACATACCTGGCGAGTTGTCCTCTACGTCTCCGTGGGACCCTCATATACATCAATAACGACATATAACCAAACCTAAACCAAACTATCATCTCGGCGGTAATATTTGACAACATTCCTGGCGAGTTGGCCTCTACGTCTCCGTGTAACCCTCCTATACATCAATAACGTAATATAACGTAACCTAACCCAACGTAACATCTCGGCGGTAATATTTGACCACATTCCTGGCTTGTTAGCATCTGCGTCTCTGTGGGACCTTTATATATGTCAATAACGTAATATAACCTAACCTAACCCAATCTAACATGTCGGCGGTAATAAATGACCACATTCCTGACGAGTTGGCCTCTACGTCTCCGTGTAATCCTCCTATACATCAATAACGTAATATAACGTAACCTAACCCAACCTATCATCTCGGCGGTAATATTTGATAACATACCTGGCGAGTTGTCCTCTACGTCTCCGTGGGACCTTCATATACATCAATAACGACATATAACCAAACCTAAACCAAACTATCATCTCGGCGGTAATATTTGACAACATTCCTGGCGAGTTGGCCTCTACGTCTCCGTGTAACCCTCCTATACATCAATAACGTAATATAACGTAACCTAACCCAACCTATCATCTCGGCGGTAATATTTGACAACATTCCTGGCGAGTTGGCTTCTACGTCTCCGTGGGACTTTATATACATCAATAAAGTAATATAACTAACCTAACCCAACCTAACATCTCGGCGACAATATTTGACAACATTCCTGGCGAGTTGGCCTCTACGTCTCCGTGTAACCCTCCTATACATCAATAACGTATTATAACGTAACCTAACCCAACCTATCATCTCGGCGGTAATATTTCACAACATTCCTGGCGAGTTGGCTTCTACGTCTCCGTGCGACCTTTATATACATCAATAACGTAATAGAAACTATCCTAAACCAACCTAACATCTCGGCGGTAATATTTGACAACATTCCTGGCGAGTTGGCCTCTACGTCTCCGTGGAACCTTCGTATACATTAATAACGAAATATAACCTAACCTAAACCAACATATCATCTCGGCGGTAATATTTGACATCATTCCTGGCGAGTTGGCCTCTACGTCTCCGTGTAACCCTCATATACATCAATAACGTAATATAACGCAACCTAACCCAACCTATCATCTCGGCGGTAATATTTGACAACATACCTGGCGAGTTGGCCTCTACGTCTCCGTGGGACCTTCATATACATCAATAACGACATATAACCAAACCTAACCCAATCTATCATCTCGGCGGTAATATTTGACAACATTCCTGGCGAGTTGGCCTCTACGTCTCCGTGGAACCTTCGTATACATCAATAACGAAATATAACCTAACCTAACCCAACGTAACATCTCGGCGGTAACATTTGACATCATTCCTGGCGAGATGGCCTCTACGTCTCCGTTTGACCTTCATATACATCAATAACGTAATATAACCTAACCTAACCCAACGTAACATCTCGGCGGTAATATTTGACAACATTCCTGGCGAGTTGGCTTCTACGTCTCCGTGGGACCTTTATATACATCAATAACGTAATAGAAACTATCCTAACCCAACCTAACATCTCGGCGGTAATATTTGACAACATTCTTGGCGAGTTGGCCTCTACGTCTCCGTGGAACTTTCGTATACATCAATAACGAAATATAACCTAACCTAAACCAACATATCATCTCGGCGGTAATATTTGACATCATTCCTGGCGAGTTGGCCTCTACGTCTCCGTGTAACCCTCATATACATCAATAACGTAATATAACGCTACCTAACCCAACCTATCATCTCGGCGGTAATATTTGACAACATTCCTGGCGAGTTGGCCTCTACGTCTCCGTGGAACCTTCGTATACATCAATAACGAAATATAACCTAACCTAACCCAACGTAACATCTCGGTGGTAACATTTGACCACATTCCTGGCGAGTTGGCCTCTACGTCTCCGTTTGACCTTCGTATACATCAATAACGTAATATAACCTACCTAAGCCAACCTACCATCTCGGCGATAATATTTGACAACATTCCTGGCGTGTTGGCCTCTACGTCTCCGTGGGACCTTCATATACATCAATAACGTCATATAACCTAACCTAACACACACTATCATCTCGGCGGTAACATTTGACCACATTCCTGGCTAGTTGGCCTCTACGTCTCCTTGGGACCTTCATATACATCAATAACGACATATAACCAAACCTAACCCAATCTATCATCTCGGCGGTAATATTTGACAACATTCCTGGCGAGTTGGCCTCTACGTCTCCGTGGAACCTTCGTATACATCAATAACGAAATATAACCTAACCTAACCCAACGTAACATCTCGGCGGTAACATTTGACCACATTCCTGGCGAGTTGGCCTCTACGTCTCCGTTTGACCTTCGTATACATCAATAACGAAATATAACCTAACCTAAACCAACCTATCATCTCGGCTGTAATATTTGACATCATTCCTGGCGAGATGGCCTCTACGTCTCCGTGGAACCTTTGTATATATCAATAACGTAATATAACCTAACCTAACCCAACGTAACATCTCGGCGGTAATATTTGACCACATTCCTGGCTTGTTAGCATCTGCGTCTCTGTGGGACCTTTATATATGTCAATAACGTAATATAACCTAACTTAACCCAATCGAACATCTCGGCGGTAATAATTTACCACATTCCTGACGAGTTGGCCTCTACGTCTCCGTGGGACCTTCATATATATCAATAACGTAATATAACCTAACCTAACCCAACCTAACATCTCAGCGGTAATATTTGACAACATTCCTGGCGATTTGGCCTCTACGTCTCCGTTTGACCTTCATATACATCAATAACGTAATGTAACCTAACCTAACCCAACGTAACATCTCGGCGGTAATATTTGACAACATTCCTGGCGAGTTGGCTTCTACGTCTCCGTGGGACCTTTATATACATCAATAACGTAATAGAAACTATCCTAACCCAACCTAACATCTCGGCGGTAATATTTGACAACATTCTTGGCGAGTTGGCCTCTACGTCTCCGTGGAACTTTCGTATACATCAATAACGAAATATAACCTAACCTAAACCAACATATCATCTCGGCGGTAATATTTGACATCATTCCTGGCGAGTTGGCCTCTACGTCTCCGTGTAACCCTCATATACATCAATAACGTAATATAACGCTACCTAACCCAACCTATCATCTCGGCGGTAATATTTGACAACATTCCTGGCGAGTTGGCCTCTACGTCTCCGTGGAACCTTCGTATACATAAATAACGAAATATAACCTAACCTAACCCAACGTAACATATCGGCGGTAACATTTGACCACATTCCTGGCGAGTTGGCCTCTACGTCTCCGTTTGACCTTCGTATACATCAATAACGAAATATAACCTAACCTAAACCAACCTATCATCTCGGCGGTAATATTTGATATCATTCCTGGCGAGATGGCCTCTACGTCTCCGTGGAACCTTTGTATACATCAATAACGTAATATAACCTAACCTAACCCAACGTAACATCTCGGCGGTAATATTTGACCACATTCCTGGCGAGTTGGCCTCTACGTCGCCGTTTGACCTTCGTATACATCAATAACGTAATATAACCTACCTAACCCAACCTATCATCTCGGCGATAATATTTGAAAACATTCCTGGCGTGTTGGCCTCTACGTCTCCGTGGGACCTTCATATACATCAATAACGACATATAACCTAACCTAACCCAAACTATCATCTCGGCGATAATATTTGAGAACATTCCTGGCGATTTGGACTCTACGTCTCCGTGTAACCCTCCTATACATCAATAACGTAATATAACGTAACCTAACCCAACCTATAATCTCGGCGGTAGTATTTGACAACATTCCTGGCGAGTTGGCTCCTACGTCTCCGTGGGACTTTATATACATCAATAACGTAATATAAACTAACCTAACCCAACCTAACATCGCGGCGATAATATTTGACAACATTCCTGGCGAGTTGGCCTCTACGTCTCCGTGTAACCCTCCTATACATCAATAACGTAATATAACGTAACCTAACCCAACCTATCATCTCGGCGGTAATATTTCACAACATTCCTGGCGAGTTGGCTTCTACGTCTCCGTGCGACCTTTATATACATCAATAACGTAATAGAAACTATCCTAACCCAACCTAACATCTCGGCGGTAATATTTGACAACATTCCTGGCGAGTTGGCCTCTACGTCTCCGTGGAACCTTCGTATACATCAATAACGAAATATAACCTAACCTAAACCAACATATCATCTCGGCGGTAATATTTGACATCATTCCTGGCGAGTTGGCCCCTACGTCTCCGTGTAACCCTCATATACATCAATAACGTAATATAACGCAACCTAACCCAACCTATCATCTCGGCGGTAATATTTGACAACATACCTGGCGAGATGGCTCCTACGTCTCCGTTTGACCTTCGTATACATCAATAACGTAATATAACCTACCTAACCCAACCTATCATCTCGGCGGTAATATTTGAGAACATTCCTGGCGAGTTGGCCTCTACGTCTCCGTTTGACCTTCAAATACATCAATAACGTAATATAACCTAACCTAAGCCAACCTAACATCTCAGCGGCAATATTTGACAACATTCCTGGCGAGTTGGCCTCTACGTCTCCGTTTGACCTCCATATACATCAATAACGTAATATAATTAACCTAACCCAACCTATCATCTCGGCGGTAATATTTGACAACATTCCTGGCGAGTTGGCCTCTACGTCTCCGTGGAACCTTCGTATACATCAATAACGAAATATAACCTCACCTAAACCAACATATCATCTCGGCGGTAATATTTGACATCATTCCTGGCGAGTTGGCCTCTACGTCTCCGTGTAACCCTCATATACATCAATAACGTAATATAACGCAACCTAACCCAACCTATCATCTCGGCGGTAATATTTGACAACATACCTGACGAGTTGGCCTCTACGTCTCCGTGGGACCTTCATATACATCAATAACGACATATAACCTAACCTAACCCAAACTATCATCTCGGCGGTAATATTTGACGACATTCCTGGCGAGTTGGCCTCTACGTCTCCGTTTGATCTTCATATACATCAATAACGTAATATAACCTAACCTAACCCAACCTATCATCTCGGCGGTAATATTTGACAACATTCCTGGCGAGTTGGCCTCTACGTCTCCGTGGAACCTTCGTATACATCAATAACGAAATATAACGTAACCTAAACCAACATATCATCTCGGCGGTAATATTTGACATCATTCCTGGCGAGTTGGCCTCTACGTCACCCTGTAACCCTCATATACATCAATAACGTAATATAACGCAACCTAACCCAACCTATCATCTCGGCGGTAATATTTGACAACATACCTGGCGAGTTGGCCTCTACGTCTCCGTGGGACCTTCATATACATCAATAACGACATATAACCTAACCTAACCCAAACTATCATCTCGGCGGTAATATTTGACGACATTCCTGGCGAGTTGGCCTCTACGTCTCCGTTTGACCTTCAAATACATCAATAACGTAATATAACCTAACCTAAGCCAACTTAACATCTCAGCGGCAATATTTGACAACATTCCTGGCGAGTTGGCGTCTACGTCCCCGTTTGACCTCCATATACACCAATAACGTAATATAATTAACCTAACCCAACCTATCATCTCGGCGGTAATATTTGACAACATTCCTGGCGAGTTGGCCTCTACGTCTCCGTGGAACCTTCGTATACATCAATAACGAAATATAACCTAACCTAACCCAACGTAACATCTCGGCGGTAATATTTGACTACATTCGTGGCGAGTTGGCGTCTACGTCTCCGTGGGACCTTTATATACATCAATAACGTAATATAACGTAACCTAACCCAACCTATCATCTCGGTGGTAATATTTGACAACATACCTGGCGAGTTGGCCTCTACGTCTCCGTGGAACCTTCGTATACATCAATAACGAAATATAACCTCACCTAAACCAACATATCATCTCGGCGGTAAAATTTGACATCATTCCTGGCGAGTTGGCCTCTACGTCTCCGTGTAACCCTCATATACATCAATAACGTAATATAACGCAACCTAACCCAACCTATCATCTCGGCGGTAATATTTGACGACATTCCTGGCGAGTTGGCCTCTACGTCTCCGTTTGACCTCCATATACATCAATAACGTAATATAATTAACCTAACCCAACCTATCATCTCGGCGGTAATATTTGACAACATTCCTGGCGAGTTGGCCTCTACGTCTCCGTGGAACCTTCGTATACATCAATAACGAAATATAACGCAACCTAACCCAACCTATCATCTCGGCGGTAATATTTGACAACATACCTGGCGAGTTGGCTCCTACGTCTCCGTTTGACCTTCGTATACATCAATAACGTAATATAACCTACCTAACACAACCTATCATCTCGGCGGTAATATTTGAGAACATTCCTGGCGAGTTGGCCTCTACGTCTCCGTTTGACCTTCAAATACATCAATAACGTAATATAACCTAACCTAAGCCAACCTAACATCTCAGCGGCAATATTTGACAACATTCCTGGCGAGTTGGCCTCTACGTCTCCGTTTGACCTCCATATGCATCAATAACGTAATATAATTAACCTAACCCAACCTATCATCTCGGCGGTAATATTTGACAACATTCCTGGCGAGTTGGCCTCTACGTCTCCGTGGAACCTTCGTATACATCAATAACGAAATATAACCTAACCTAACCCAACGTAACATCTCGGCGGTAATATTTGACTACATTCGTGGCGAGTTGGCGTCTACGTCTCCGTGGGACCTTTATATACATCAATAACGTAATATAACGTAACCTAACCCAACCTATCATCTCGGTGGTAATATTTGACAACATACCTGGCGAGTTGGCCTCTACGTCTCCGTGGAACCTTCGTATACATCAATAACGAATTATAACCTCACCTAAACCAACATATCATCTCGGCGGTAATATTTGACATCATTCCTGGCGAGTTGGCCTCTACGTCTCCGTGTAACCCTCATATACATCAATAACGTAATATAACGCAACCTAACCCAACCTATCATCTCGGCGGTAATATTTGACAACATACCTGACGAGTTGGCCTCTACGTCTCCGTGGGACCTTCATATACATCAATAACGACATATAACCTAACCTAACCCAAACTATCATCTCGGCGGTAATATTTGACGACATTCCTGGCGAGTTGGCCTCTACGTCTCCGTTTGATCTTCATATACATCAATAACGTAATATAACCTAACCTAACCCAACCTATCATCTCGGCGGTAATATTTGACGACATTCCTGGCGAGTTGGCTTCTACGTCTCCGTTTGACCTTCAAATACATCAATAACGTAATATAACCTAACCTAAGCCAACCTAACATCTCAGCGGCAATATTTGACAACATTCCTGGCGAGTTGGCCTCTACGTCTCCGTTTGACCTCCATATACATCAATAACGTAATATAATTAACCTAACCCAACCTATCATCTCGGCGGTAATATTTGACAACATTCCTGGCGAGTTGGCCTCTACGTCTCCGTGGAACCTTCGTATACATCAATAACGAAATATAACCTAACCTAACCCAACGTAACATCTCGGCGGTAATATTTGACTACATTCGTGGCGAGTTGGCGTCTACGTCTCCGTGGGACCTTTATATACATCAATAACGTAATATAACGTAACCTAACCCAACCTATCATCTCGGTGGTAATATTTGACAACATACCTGGCGAGTTGGCCTCTACGTCTCCGTGGAACCTTCGTATACATCAATAACGAAATATAACCTCACCTAAACCAACATATCATCTCGGCGGTAATATTTGACATCATTCCTGGCGAGTTGGCCTCTACGTCTCCGTGTAACCCTCATATACATCAATAACGTAATATAACGCAACCTAACCCAACCTATCATCTCGGCGGTAATATTTGACAACATGCCTGGCGAGTTGGCCTCTACGTCTCCGTGGGACCTTCATATACATCAATAACGACCTATAACCTAACCTAACCCAAACTATCATCTCGGCGGTAATATTTGACGACATTCCTGGCGAGTTGGCCTCTACGTCTCCGTTTGATCTTCATATACATCAATAACGTAATATAACCTAACCTAACCCAACCTATCATCTCGGCGGTAATATTTGACATCATTCCTGGCGAGTTGGCCTCTACGTCTCCCTGTAACCCTCATATACATCAATAACGTAATATAACGCAACCTAACCCAACCTATCATCTCGGCGGTAATATTTGACTACATTCGTGGCAAGTTGGCGTCTACGTCTCCGTGGGACCTTTATATACATCAATAACGTAATATAACCTCACCTAAACCAACATATCATCTCGGCGGTAATATTTGACATCATTCCTGGCGAGTTGGCCTCTACGTCTCCGTGTAACCCTCATATACATCAATAACGTAATATAACGCAACCTAACCCAACCTATCATCTCGGCGGTAATATTTGACAACATACCTGGCGAGTTGGCCTCTACGTCTCCGTGGGACCTTCATATACATCAATAACGACCTATAACCTAACCTAACCCAAACTATCATCTCGGCGGTAATATTTGACGACATTCCTGGCGAGTTGGCCTCTACGTCTCCGTTTGATCTTCATATACATCAATAACGTAATATAACCTAACCTAACCCAACCTATCATCTCGGCGGTAATATTTGACAACATTCCTGGCGAGTTGGCCTCTACGTCTCCGTGGAACCTTCGTATACATCAATAACGAAATATAACGTAACCTAAACCAACATATCATCTCGGCGGTAATATTTGACATCATTCCTGGCGAGTTGGCCTCTACGTCTCCCTGTAACCCTCATATACATCAATAACGTAATATAACGCAACCTAACCCAACCTATCATCTCGGCGGTAATATTTGACTACATTCGTGGCAAGTTGGCGTCTACGTCTCCGTGGGACCTTTATATACATCAATAACGTAATATAACGTAACCTAACCCAACCTATCATCTCGGTGGTAATATTTGACAACATACCTGGCGAGTTGGCCTCTACGTCTCCGTGGAACCTTCGTATACATCAATAACGAAATATAACCTCACCTAAACCAACATATCATCTCGGCGGTAATATTTGACATCATTCCTGGCGAGTTGGCCTCTACGTCTCCGTGTAACCCTCATATACATCAATAACGTAATATAACGCAACCTAACCCAACCTATCATCTCGGCGGTAATATTTGACAACATACCTGACGAGTTGGCCTCTACGTCTCCGTGGGACCTTCATATACATCAATAACGACATATAACCTAACCTAACCCAAACTATCATCTCGGCGGTAATATTTGACGACATTCCTGGCGAGTTGGCCTCTACGTCTCCGTTTGATCTTCATATACATCAATAACGTAATATAACCTAACCTAACCCAACCTATCATCTCGGCGGTAATATTTGACAACATACCTGGCGAGTTGGCCTCTACGTCTCCGTGGAACCTTCGTATACATCAATAACGAAATATAACGTAACCTAAACCAACATATCATCTCGGCGGTAATATTTGACATCATTCCTGGCGAGTTGGCCTCTACGTCTCCCTGTAACCCTCATATACATCAATAACGTAATATAACGCAACCTAACCCAACCTATCATCTCGGCGGTAATATTTGACAACATACCTGGCGAGTTGGCCTCTACGTCTCCGTGGGACCTTCATATACATCAATAACCACATATAACCTAACCTAACCCAAACTATCATCTCGGCGGTAATATTTGACGACATTCCTGGCGAGTTGGCCTCTACGTCTCCGTTTGACCTTCAAATACATCAATAACGTAATATAACCTAACCTAAGCCAACTTAACATCTCAGCGGCAATATTTGACAACATTCCTGGCGAGTTGGCGTCTACGTCTCCGTTTGACCTCCATATACATCAATAACGTAATATAATTAACCTAACCCAACCTATCATCTCGGCGGTAATATTTGACAACATTCCTGGCGAGTTGGCCTCTACGTCTCCGTTTGACCTCCATATACATCAATAACGTAATATAATTAACCTAACCCAACCTATCATCTCGGCGGTAATATTTGACAACATTCCTGGCGAGTTGGCCTCTACGTCTCAGTTTGACCTCCATATACATCAATAACGTAATATAATTAACCTAACCCAAACTATCATCTCGGCGGTAATATTTGACAACATTCCTGGCGAGTTGGCCTCTACGTCTCCGTGGAACCTTCGTATACATCAATAACGAAATATAACGCAACCTAACCCAACCTATCATCTCGGCGGTAATATTTGACAACATACCTGGCGAGTTGGCTCCTACGTCTCCGTTTGACCTTCGTATACATCAATAACGTAATATAACCTACCTAACACAACCTATCATCTCGGCGGTAATATTTGAGAACATTCCTGGCGAGTTGGCCTCTACGTCTCCGTTTGACCTTCAAATACATCAATAACGTAATATAACCTAACCTAAGCCAACCTAACATCTCAGCGGCAATATTTGACAACATTCCTGGCGAGTTGGCCTCTACGTCTCCGTTTGACCTCCATATACATCAATAACGTAATATAATTAACCTAACCCAACCTATCATCTTGGCGGTAATATTTGACAACATTCCTGGCGAGTTGGCCTCTACGTCTCCCTGTAACCCTCATATACATCAATAACGTAATATAACGCAACCTAACCCAACCTATCATCTCGGCGGTAATATTTGACTACATTCGTGGCAAGTTGGCGTCTACGTCTCCGTGGGACCTTTATATACATCAATAACGTAATATAACCTCACCTAAACCAACATATCATCTCGGCGGTAATATTTGACATCATTCCTGGCGAGTTGGCCTCTACGTCTCCGTGTAACCCTCATATACATCAATAACGTAATATAACGCAACCTAACCCAACCTATCATCTCGGCGGTAATATTTGACAACATACCTGGCGAGTTGGCCTCTACGTCTCCGTGGGACCATCATATACATCAATAACGACCTATAACCTAACCTAACCCAAACTATCATCTCGGCGGTAATATTTGACGACATTCCTGGCGAGTTGGCCTCTACGTCTCCGTTTGATCTTCATATACATCAATAACGTAATATAACCTAACCTAACCCAACCTATCATCTCGGCGGTAATATTTGACAACATTCCTGGCGAGTTGGCCTCTACGTCTCCGTGGAACCTTCGTATACATCAATAACGAAATATAACGTAACCTAAACCAACATATCATCTCGGCGGTAATATTTGACATCATTCCTGGCGAGTTGGCCTCTACGTCTCCCTGTAACCCTCATATACATCAATAACGTAATATAACGCAACCTAACCCAACCTATCATCTCGGCGGTAATATTTGACTACATTCGTGGCAAGTTGGCGTCTACGTCTCCGTGGGACCTTTATATACATCAATAACGTAATATAACGTAACCTAACCCAACCTATCATCTCGGTGGTAATATTTGACAACATACCTGGCGAGTTGGCCTCTACGTCTCCGTGGAACCTTCGTATACATCAATAACGAAATATAACCTCACCTAAACCAACATATCATCTCGGCGGTAATATTTGACATCATTCCTGGCGAGTTGGCCTCTACGTCTCCGTGTAACCCTCATATACATCAATAACGTAATATAACGCAACCTAACCCAACCTATCATCTCGGCGGTAATATTTGACAACATACCTGACGAGTTGGCCTCTACGTCTCCGTGGGACCTTCATATACATCAATAACGACATATAACCTAACCTAACCCAAACTATCATCTCGGCGGTAATATTTGACGACATTCCTGGCGAGTTGGCCTCTACGTCTCCGTTTGATCTTCATATACATCAATAACGTAATATAACCTAACCTAACCCAACCTATCATCTCGGCGGTAATATTTGACAACATACCTGGCGAGTTGGCCTCTACGTCTCCGTGGAACCTTCGTATACATCAATAACGAAATATAACGTAACCTAAACCAACATATCATCTCGGCGGTAATATTTGACATCATTCCTGGCGAGTTGGCCTCTACGTCTCCCTGTAACCCTCATATACATCAATAACGTAATATAACGCAACCTAACCCAACCTATCATCTCGGCGGTAATATTTGACAACATACCTGGCGAGTTGGCCTCTACGTCTCCGTGGGACCTTCATATACATCAATAACCACATATAACCTAACCTAACCCAAACTATCATCTCGGCGGTAATATTTGACGACATTCCTGGCGAGTTGGCCTCTACGTCTCCGTTTGACCTTCAAATACATCAATAACGTAATATAACCTAACCTAAGCCAACTTAACATCTCAGCGGCAATATTTGACAACATTCCTGGCGAGTTGGCGTCTACGTCTCCGTTTGACCTCCATATACATCAATAACGTAATATAATTAACCTAACCCAACCTATCATCTCGGCGGTAATATTTGACAACATTCCTGGCGAGTTGGCCTCTACGTCTCCGTTTGACCTCCATATACATCAATAACGTAATATAATTAACCTAACCCAACCTATCATCTCGGCGGTAATATTTGACAACATTCCTGGCGAGTTGGCCTCTACGTCTCAGTTTGACCTCCATATACATCAATAACGTAATATAATTAACCTAACCCAAACTATCATCTCGGCGGTAATATTTGACAACATTCCTGGCGAGTTGGCCTCTACGTCTCCGTGGAACCTTCGTATACATCAATAACGAAATATAACGCAACCTAACCCAACCTATCATCTCGGCGGTAATATTTGACAACATACCTGGCGAGTTGGCTCCTACGTCTCCGTTTGACCTTCGTATACATCAATAACGTAATATAACCTACCTAACACAACCTATCATCTCGGCGGTAATATTTGAGAACATTCCTGGCGAGTTGGCCTCTACGTCTCCGTTTGACCTTCAAATACATCAATAACGTAATATAACCTAACCTAAGCCAACCTAACATCTCAGCGGCAATATTTGACAACATTCCTGGCGAGTTGGCCTCTACGTCTCCGTTAGACCTCCATATACATCAATAACGTAATATAATTAACCTAACCCAACCTATCATCTTGGCGGTAATATTTGACAACATTCCTGGCGAGTTGGCCTCTACGTCTCCGTGGAACCTTCGTATACATCAATAACGAAATATAACCTAACCTAACCCAACGTAACATCTCGGCGGTAATATTTGACTACATTCGTGGCGAGTTGGCGTCTACGTCTCCGTGGGACCTTTATATACATCAATAACGTAATATAACGTAACCTAACCCAACCTATCATCTCGGTGGTAATATTTGACAACATACCTGGCGAGTTGGCCTCTACGTCTCCGTGGAACCTTCGTATACATCAATAACGAAATATAACCTCACCTAAACCAACATATCATCTCGGCGGTAATATTTGACATCATTCCTGGCGAGTTGGCCTCTACGTCTCCGTGTAACCCTCATATACATCAATAACGTAATATAACGCAACCTAACCCAACCTATCATCTCGGCGGTAATATTTGACAACATACCTGACGAGTTGGCCTCTACGTCTCCGTAGGACCTTCATATACATCAATAACGACATATAACCTAACCTAACCCAAACTATCATCTCGGCGGTAATATTTGACGACATTCCTGGCGAGTTGGCCTCTACGTCTCCGTTTGATCTTCATATACATCAATAACGTAATATAACCTAACCTAACCCAACCTATCATCTCGGCGGTAATATTTGACGACATTCCTGGCGAGTTGGCTTCTACGTCTCCGTTTGACCTTCAAATACATCAATAACGTAATATAACCTAACCTAAGCCAACCTAACATCTCAGCGGCAATATTTGACAACATTCCTGGCGAGTTGGCCTCTACGTCTCCGTTTGACCTCCATATACATCAATAACGTAATATAATTAACCTAACCCAACCTATCATCTCGGCGGTAATATTTGACAACATTCCTGGCGAGTTGGCCTCTACGTCTCCGTGGAACCTTCGTATACATCAATAACGAAATATAACCTAACCTAACCCAACGTAACATCTCGGCGGTAATATTTGACTACATTCGTGGCGAGTTGGCGTCTACGTCTCCGTGGGACCTTTATATACATCAATAACGTAATATAACGTAACCTAACCCAACCTATCATCTCGGTGGTAATATTTGACAACATACCTGGCGAGTTGGCCTCTACGTCTCCGTGGAACCTTCGTATACATCAATAACGAAATATAACCTCACCTAAACCAACATATCATCTCGGCGGTAATATTTGACATCATTCCTGGCGAGTTGGCCTCTACGTCTCCGTGTAACCCTCATATACATCAATAACGTAATATAACGCAACCTAACCCAACCTATCATCTCGGCGGTAATATTTCACAACATACCTGGCGAGTTGGCCTCTACGTCTCCGTGGGACCTTCATATACATCAATAACGACCTATAACCTAACCTAACCCAAACTATCATCTCGGCGGTAATATTTGACGACATTCCTGGCGAGTTGGCCTCTACGTCTCCGTTTGATCTTCATATACATCAATAACGTAATATAACCTAACCTAACCCAACCTATCATCTCGGCGGTAATATTTGACAACATTCCTGGCGAGTTGGCCTCTACGTCTCCGTGGAACCTTCGTATACATCAATAACGAAATATAACGTAACCTAAACCAACATATCATCTCGGCGGTAATATTTGACATCATTCCTGGCGAGTTGGCCTCTACGTCTCCCTGTAACCCTCATATACATCAATAACGTAATATAACGCAACCTAACCCAACCTATCATCTCGGCGGTAATATTTGACTACATTCGTGGCAAGTTGGCGTCTACGTCTCCGTGGGACCTTTATATACATCAATAACGTAATATAACGTAACCTAACCCAACCTATCATCTCGGTGGTAATATTTGACAACATACCTGGCGAGTTGGCCTCTACGTCTCCGTGGAACCTTCGTATACATCAATAACGAAATATAACCTCACCTAAACCAACATATCATCTCGGCGGTAATATTTGACATCATTCCTGGCGAGTTGGCCTCTACGTCTCCGTGTAACCCTCATATACATCAATAACGTAATATAACGCAACCTAACCCAACCTATCATCTCGGCGGTAATATTTGACAACATACCTGACGAGTTGGCCTCTACGTCTCCGTGGGACCTTCATATACATCAATAACGACATATAACCTAACCTAACCCAAACTATCATCTCGGCGGTAATATTTGACGACATTCCTGGCGAGTTGGCCTCTACGTCTCCGTTTGATCTTCATATACATCAATAACGTAATATAACCTAACCTAACCCAACCTATCATCTCGGCGGTAATATTTGACAACATTCCTGGCGAGTTGGCCTCTACGTCTCCGTGGAACCTTCGTATACATCAATAACGAAATATAACGTAACCTAAACCAACATATCATCTCGGCGGTAATATTTGACATCATTCCTGGCGAGTTGGCCTCTACGTCTCCGTGTAACCCTCATATACATCAATAACGTAATATAACGCAACCTAACCCAACCTATCATCTCGGCGGTAATATTTGACAACATACCTGACGAGTTGGCCTCTACGTCTCCGTGGGACCTTCATATACATCAATAACGACATATAACCTAACCTAACCCAAACTATCATCTCGGCGGTAATATTTGACGACATTCCTGGCGAGTTGGCCTCTACGTCTCCGTTTGATCTTCATATACATCAATAACGTAATATAACCTAACCTAACCCAACCTATCATCTCGGCGGTAATATTTGACAACATTCCTGGCGAGTTGGCCTCTACGTCTCCGTGGAACCTTCGTATACATCAATAACGAAATATAACGTAACCTAAACCAACATATCATCTCGGCGGTAATATTTGACATCATTCCTGGCGAGTTGGCCTCTACGTCTCCCTGTAACCCTCATATACATCAATAACGTAATATAACGCAACCTAACCCAACCTATCATCTCGGCGGTAATATTTGACAACATACCTGGCGAGTTGGCCTCTACGTCTCCGTGGGACCTTCATATACATCAATAACGACATATAACCTAACCTAACCCAAACTATCATCTCGGCGGTAATATTTGACGACATTCCTGGCGAGTTGGCCTCTACGTCTCCGTTTGATCTTCATATACATCAATAACGTAATATAACCTAACCTAACCCAACCTATCATCTCGGCGGTAATATTTGACAACATTCCTGGCGAGTTGGCCTCTACGTCTCCGTGGAACCTTCGTATACATCAATAACGAAATATAACGTAACCTAAACCAACATATCATCTCGGCGGTAATATTTGACATCATTCCTGGCGAGGTGGCCTCTACGTCTCCGTGTAACCCTCATATACATCAATAACGTAATATAACGCAACCTAACCCAACCTATCATCTCGGCGGTAATATTTGACAACATACCTGACGAGTTGGCCTCTACGTCTCCGTGGGACCTTCATATACATCAATAACGACATATAACCTAACCTAACCCAAACTATCATCTCGGCGGTAATATTTGACGACATTCCTGGCGAGTTGGCCTCTACGTCTCCGTTTGATCTTCATATACATCAATAACGTAATATAACCTAACCTAACCCAACCTATCATCTCGGCGGTAATATTTGACTACATTCGTGGCAAGTTGGCGTCTACGTCTCCGTGGGACCTTTATATACATCAATAACGTAATATAACGTAACCTAACCCAACCTATCATCTCGGTGGTAATATTTGACAACATACCTGGCGAGTTGGCCTCTACGTCTCCGTGGAACCTTCGTATACATCAATAACGAAATATAACCTCACCTAAACCAACATATCATCTCGGCGGTAATATTTGACATCATTCCTGGCGAGTTGGCCTCTACGTCTCCGTGTAACCCTCATATACATCAATAACGTAATATAACGCAACCTAACCCAACCTATCATCTCGGCGGTAATATTTGACAACATACCTGACGAGTTGGCCTCTACGTCTCCGTGGGACCTTCATATACATCAATAACGACATATAACCTAACCTAACCCAAACTATCATCTCGGCGGTAATATTTGACGACATTCCTGGCGAGTTGGCCTCTACGTCTCCGTTTGATCTTCATATACATCAATAACGTAATATAACCTAACCTAACCCAACCTATCATCTCGGCGGTAATATTTGACAACATTCCTGGCGAGTTGGCCTCTACGTCTCCGTGGAACCTTCGTATACATCAATAACGAAATATAACGTAACCTAAACCAACATATCATCTCGGCGGTAATATTTGACATCATTCCTGGCGAGTTGGCCTCTACGTCTCCGTGTAACCCTCATATACATCAATAACGTAATATAACGCAACCTAACCCAACCTATCATCTCGGCGGTAATATTTGACAACATACCTGACGAGTTGGCCTCTACGTCTCCGTGGGACCTTCATATACATCAATAACGACATATAACCTAACCTAACCCAAACTATCATCTCGGCGGTAATATTTGACGACATTCCTGGCGAGTTGGCCTCTACGTCTCCGTTTGATCTTCATATACATCAATAACGTAATATAACCTAACCTAACCCAACCTATCATCTCGGCGGTAATATTTGACAACATTCCTGGCGAGTTGGCCTCTACGTCTCCGTGGAACCTTCGTATACATCAATAACGAAATATAACCTCACCTAAACCAACATATCATCTCGGCGGTAATATTTGACATCATTCCTGGCGAGTTGGCCTCTACGTCTCCGTGTAACCCTCATATACATCAATAACGTAATATAACGCAACCTAACCCAACCTATCATCTCGGCGGTAATATTTGACAACATACCTGACGAGTTGGCCTCTACGTCTCCGTGGGACCTTCATATACATCAATAACGACATATAACCTAACCTAACCCAAACTATCATCTCGGCGGTAATATTTGACGACATTCCTGGCGAGTTGGCCTCTACGTCTCCGTTTGATCTTCATATACATCAATAACGTAATATAACCTAACCTAACCCAACCTATCATCTCGGCGGTAATATTTGACAACATTCCTGGCGAGTTGGCCTCTACGTCTCCGTGGAACCTTCGTATACATCAATAACGAAATATAACGTAACCTAAACCAACATATCATCTCGGCGGTAATATTTGACATCATTCCTGGCGAGTTGGCCTCTACGTCTCCCTGTAACCCTCATATACATCAATAACGTAATATAACGCAACCTAACCCAACCTATCATCTCGGCGGTAATATTTGACAACATACCTGGCGAGTTGGCCTCTACGTCTCCGTGGGACCTTCATATACATCAATAACGACATATAACCTAACCTAACCCAAACTATCATCTCGGCGGTAATATTTGACGACATTCCTGGCGAGTTGGCCTCTACGTCTCCGTGGGACCTTCATATACATCAATAACGACATATAACCTAACCTAACCCAAACTATCATCTCGGCGGTAATATTTGACGACATTCCTGGCGAGTTGGCCTCTACGTCTCCGTGGGACCTTCATATACATCAATAACGACATATAACCTAACCTAACCCAAACTATCATCTCGGCGGTAATATTTGACGACATTCCAGGCGAGTTGGCCTCTACGTCTCCGTTTGATCTTCATATACATCAATAACGTAATATAACCTAACCTAACCCAACCTAACATCGCGGCGGTAATATTTGACCACATTCCTGGCGAGTTGGTCTCTACGTCTCCGTTTGACCTTCATATACATCAATATCGTAATATAACCTAACCTAACCCAACCTATCATCTCGGCGGTAATATTTGATAACATTCCTGGCGATTTGGCCCCTACGTCTCCGTGGGACCTTTATATACATCAATAACATAATATAAGCTGGCCTAACCCAATCTAACATCTCGGCGGTAATATTTGACCACATTCCTGGCTTGTTGGCCTCTGCGTCTCCGTGGGACCTTCATATACGTCAATAACTTAATATAACCTAACCTAACCCTACGTAACATCTCGGCGGTAATATTTGACCACATTCCTGGCGAGTTGGCCTCTACGTCTCCGTGTAACCCTCATATATATCAATAACGTAATATAACGTAACCTAACCCAACCTATCATCTCGGCGGTAATAATTGACCACATTCCTGACGAGTTGGCCTCTACGTCTCCGTGTAACCCTCCTATACATCAATAACGTAATATAACGTAACCTAACCCAACCTATCATCTCGGCGGTAATATTTGACAACATTCCTGGCGAGTTGGCGTCTACGTCTCCGTGGGACCTTTATATACATCAATAACGTAATATAACGTAACCTATCCCAACCTATCATATCGGCGGTAATATTTGACAACATACCTAGCGAGTTGGCCTCTACGTCTCCGTGGGACCTTCATATACATCAATAACGACATATAACCTAACCTAACCCAAACTATCATCTCGGCGGTAATATTTGACGACATTCCTGGCGAGTTGGCCTCTACGTCTCCGTTTGATCTTCATATACATCAATAACGTAATATAAACTAACCTAACCCAACCTATCATCTCGGCGGTAATATTTGACAACATTCCTGGCGAGTTGGCTTCTCCGTCTCCGTGGGACCTTTATATACATCAATAACGTAATATAACCTAACCTAACCCAACCTATCATCTCGGCGGTAATATTTGACAACATTCGTGGCGAGTTGGCCTCTACGTCTCCGTTTGACCTTCATATACATCACTAACGTAATATAACCTAACCTAACCCAACCTATCATCTCGGCGGTAATATTTGACAACATTCCTGGCGAGTTGGCTTCTCCGTCTCCGTGTAAACCTCATATACATCAATAACGTAACATAACCTAACCTAACCCAACCTATCATCTCGGCGGTAATATTTGACAACATTCCTGGCGAGTTGCCTTCTCCGTCTCCGTGAGACCTTCATATACATCAATAACGACATATAACCTAACCTAACCGAACCTATCATCTCGGCGGTAATATTTGACAACATTCGTGGCGAGTTGGCCTCTACGTCTCCGTTTGAAGTTCATATACATCAATAACGTAATTTAACCTAACCTAACCCAACCTATCATCTCGGCGGTAATATTTGACCACATTTCTGGCGAGTTAGCCTCTCCGTCTCCGTGGGACCTTTATATACATCAATAACGTAATATAAACTAACCTAACCCAACCTATCATCTCGGCGGTAATATTTGCCAACATTCCTGGCGAGTTGGCTTCTCCGTCTCCGTGGGACCTTTATATACATCAATAACGTAATATAACCAAAGCTAACCCAACCTAACATGTCGGCGGTAATATTTGACAACATTCCTAGCGAGTTGGCCTCTTCGTCTCCGTGTAACCCTCATATACATTAATAACGTAATATAACGTAACCTAACACAACCTAACATCTCGCCGGTAATATTTCACGACATTCCTGGGGAGTTGGCTTCTCCGTCTCTGTGGGACCTTTATATACATCAATAACGTAATATAACCTAACCTAACCCAACCTAACATCTCGCCGGTAATATTTCACAACATTCCTGGGGAGTTGGCTTCTCCGTCTCCGTGGGACCTTTATATACATCAATAACGTAATATAACCTAACCTAACCCAACCTATCATCTCGGCGGTAATATTTGACAACATACCTGGCGAGTTGGCCTCTACTTCTCCGTGGGACCTTCATATACATCAATAACGACATATAACCTAACCTAACCGAACCTATCTTCTCGGCGGTAATATTTGACAACATTCGTGGCGAGTCGGCCTCTACGTCTCCGTTTGACCTTCATATACATCACTAACGTAATATAACCTAACCTAACCGAACCTAACATCTCGGCGGTAATATTTGACAACATTCCTGGCGAGTTGGCTTCACCGTCTCCGTGGGACCTTTATATACATCAATAACGTAATATAACCTAACCTAACCCAACCTATCATCTCGGCGGTAATATTTGACAACATTCCTGGCGAGTTGGCGTCTACGTCTCCGTGGGACCTTTATATACATCAATAACGTAATATAAACTAACCTAACCCAACCTATCATCTTGGCGGTAATATTGGACAACATTCGTTTCGACTTGGCCTCTACGTCTCCGTTTGACCTTCATATACATCACTAACGTAATATAAACTAACCTAACACAACCTATCATCTCGGCGGTAATATTTGCCAACATTCCTGGCGAGTTGGCTTCACCGTCTCCGTGGGACCTTTATATACATCAATAACGTAATATAACCTAACCTAACCCAACCTATCATCTCGGCGGTAATATTTGACAACATTCCTGGCGAGTTGGCGTCTACGTCTCCGTGGTACCTTTATATACATCAATAACGTAATATAAACTAACCTAACCCAACCTATCATCTCGGCGGTAATATTTGACAACATTCCTGGCGAGTTGCTTTCTCCGTCTCCGTGAGACCTTCATATACATCAATAACGACATATAACCTAACCTAACCGAACCTATCATCTCGGCGGTAATATTTGACAACATTCGCGGCGAGTTGGCCTCTACGTCTCCGTTTGACGTTCATATACATCAATAACGTAATTTAACCTAACCTAACCCAACCTATCATCTCGGCGGTAATATTTGACCACATTTCTGGCGAGTTAGCCTCTCCGTCTCCGTGGGACCTTTATATACATCAATAACGTAATATAAACTAACCTAACCCAACCTATCATCTCGGCGGTAATATTTGCCAACATTCCTGGCGAGTTGGATTCTCCGTCTCCGTGGGACCTTTATATACATCAATAACGTAATATAACCAAAGCTAACCCAACCTAACATGTCGGCGGTAATATTTGACAACATTCCTTGCGAGTTGGCCTCTTCGTCTCCGTGTAACCCTCATATACATCAATAACGTAATATAACGTAACCTAACCCAACCTAACATCTCGCCGGTAATATTTCACAACATTCCTGGGGAGTTGGCTTCTCCGTCTCCGTGGGACCTTTATATACATCAATAACGTAATATAACCTAACCTAACCCAACCTATCATCTCGGCGGTAATATTTGACAACATACCTGGCGCGTTGGCCTCTACTTCTCCGTGGGACCTTCATATACATCAATAACGACATATAACCTAACCTAACCGAACCTATCATCTCGGCGGTAATATTTGACAACATTCGTGGCGAGTCGGCCTCTACGTCTCCGTTTGACCTTCATATACATCACTAACGTAATATAAACTAACCTAACACAACCTATCATCTCGGCGGTAATATTTGCCAACATTCCTGGCGAGTTGGCTTCACCGTCTCCGTGGGACCTTTATATACATCAACAACGTAATATAACCTAACCTAACCCAACCTATCATCTCGGCGGTAATATTTGACAACATTCCTGGCGAGTTGGCGTCTACGTCTCCGTGGTACCTTTATATACATCAATAACGTAATATAAACTAACCTAACCCAACCTATCATCTCGGCGGTAATATTTGACAACATTCCTGGCGAGTTGCTTTCTCCGTCTCCGTGAGACCTTCATATACATCAATAACGACATATAACCTAACCTAACCGAACCTATCATCTCGGCGGTAATATTTGACAACATTCGCGGCGAGTTGGCCTCTACGTCTCCGTTTGACGTTCATATACATCAATAACGTAATTTAACCTAACCTAACCCAACCTATCATCTCGGCGGTAATATTTGACCACATTTCTGGCGAGTTAGCCTCTCCGTCTCCGTGGGACCTTTATATACATCAATAACGTAATATAACCTAACCTAACCCAACCTATCATCTCGGCGGTAATATTTGACAACATTCCTGGCGAGTTGGCTTCTCCGTCTCCGTGGGACCTTTATATACATCAATAACGACATATAACCTAACCTAACCGAACCTATCATCTCGGCGGTAATATTTGACAACATTCGTGGCGAGTCGGCCTCTACGTCTCCGTTTGACCTTCATATACATCACTAACGTAATATAACCTAACCTAACCGAACCTAACATCTCGGCGATAATATTTGACAACATTCCTGGCGAGTTGGGGTCTACGTCTCCGTGGGACCTTTATATATATCAATAACGTAATATAAACTAACCTAACCCAACCTATCATCTCGGCGGTAATATTTGCCAACATTCCTGGCGAGTTGGCTTCACCGTCTCCGTGGGACCTTTATATACATCAATAACGTAATATAACCTAACCTAACCCAACCTATCATCTCGGCGGTAATATTTGACAACATTCCTGGCGAGTTGGCGTCTACGTCTCCGTGGGACCTTTATATACATCAATAACGTAATATAAACTAACCTAACCCAACCTATCATCTCGGCGGTAATATTTGACAACATTCCTGGCGAGTTGCCTTCTCCGTCTCCGTGGGACTTTCATATACATCAATAACGACATATAACCTAACCTAACCGAACCTATCATCTCGGCGGTAATATTTGATAACATTCGTGGCGAGTTGGCCTCTACGTCTCCGTTTGACGTTCATATACATCAATAACGTAATTTAACCTAACCTAACCCAACCTATCATCTCGGCTGTAATATTTGACCACATTTCTGGCGAGTTAGCCTCTACGTCTCCGTGGGACCTTTATATACATCAATAACGTAATATAAACTAACCTAACCCAACCTATCATCTCGGCGGTAATATTTGACAACATACCTGGCGAGTTGGCCTCTACTTCTCCGTGGGACCTTCGTATACATCAATAACGACATATAACCTAACCTAACCGAACCTATCATCTCGGCGGTAATATTTGACAACATTCCTGGCGAGTTGGCTTCTCCGTCTCCGTGGGACCTTTATATACATCAATAACGTAATATAACCAAAGCTAAGCCAACCTAACATGTCGGCGGTAATATTTGACAACATTCCTTGCGAGTTGGCCTCTTCGTCTCCGTGTAACCCTCATATACATCAATAACGTAATATAACGTAACCTAACCCAACCTAACATCTCGCCGGTAATATTTCACAACATTCCTGGGGAGTTGGCTTCTCCGTCTCCGTGGGACCTTTATATACATCAATAACGTAATATAACCTAACCTAACCCAACCTATCATCTCGGCGGTAATATTTGACAACATTCCTGGCGAGTTGGCTTCACCGTCTCCGTGGGACCTTTATATACATCAATAACGTAATATAACCTAACCTAACCCAACCTATCATCTCGGCGGTAATATTTGACAACATTCCTGGCGAGTTGGCGTCTACGTCTCCGTGGGACCTTTATATACATCAATAACGTAATATAAACTAACCTAACCCAACCTATCATCTCGGCGGTAATATTGGACAACATTCGTTTCGACTTGGCCTCTACGTCTCCGTTTGACCTTCATATACATCACTAACGTAATATAAACTAACCTAACACAACCTATCATCTCGGCGGTAATATTTGCCAACATTCCTGGCGAGTTGGCTTCACCGTCTCCGTGGGACCTTTATATACATCAATAACGTAATATAACCTAACCTAACCCAACCTATCATCTCGGCGGTAATATTTGACAACATTCCTGGCGAGTTGGCGTCTACGTCTCCGTGGTACCTTTATATACATCAATAACGTAATATAAACTAACCTAACCCAACCTATCATCTCGGCGGTAATATTTGACAACATTCCTGGCGAGTTGCCTTCTCCGTCTCCGTGAGACCTTCATATACATCAATAACGACATATAACCTAACCTAACCGAACCTATCATCTCGGCGGTAATATTTGACAACATTCGCGGCGAGTTGGCCTCTACGTCTCCGTTTGACGTTCATATACATCAATAACGTAATTTAACCTAACCTAACCCAACCTATCATCTCGGCGGTAATATTTGACCACATTTCTGGCGAGTTAGCCTCTCCGTCTCCGTGGGACCTTTATATACATCAATAACGTAATATAAACTAACCTAACCCAACCTATCATCTCGGCGGTAATATTTGCCAACATTCCTGGCGAGTTGGCTTCTCCGTCTCCGTGGGACCTTTATATACATCAATAACGTAATATAACCAAAGCTAACCCAACCTAACATGTCGGCGGTAATATTTGACAACATTCCTTGCGAGTTGGCCTCTTCGTCTCCGTGTAACCCTCATATACATCAATAACGTAATATAACGTAACCTAACCCAACCTAACATCTCGCCGGTAATATTTCACAACATTCCTGGGGAGTTGGCTTCTCCGTCTCCGTGGGACCTTTATATACATCAATAACGTAATATAACCTAACCTAACCCAACCTATCATCTCGGCGGTAATATTTGACAACATACCTGGCGCGTTGGCCTCTACTTCTCCGTGGGACCTTCATATACATCAATAACGACATATAACCTAACCTAACCGAACCTATCATCTCGGCGGTAATATTTGACAACATTCGTGGCGAGTCGGCCTCTACGTCTCCGTTTGACCTTCATATACATCACTAACGTAATATAACCAAACCTAACCGAACCTAACATCTCGGCGGTAATATTTGACAACATTCCTGGCGAGTTGGGGTCTACGTCTCCGTGGGACCTTTATATATATCAATAACGTAATATAAACTAACCTAACCCAACTTATCATCTCGGCGGTAATATTTGCCAACATTCCTGGCGAGTTGGCTTCACCGTCTCCGTGGGACCTTTATATACATCAATAACGTAATATAACCTAACCTAACCCAACCTATCATCTCGGCGGTAATATTTGACAACATTCCTGGCGAGTTGGCGTCTACGTCTCCGTGGGACCTTTATATACATCAATAACGTAATATAAACTAACCTAACCCAACCTATCATCTCGGCGGTAATATTTGACAACATTCCTGGCGAGTTGCCTTCTCCGTCTCCGTGGGACTTTCATATACATCAATAACGACATATAACCTAACCTAACCGAACCTATCATCTCGGCGGTAATATTTGACAACATTCGTGGCGAGTCGGCCTCTACGTCTCCGTTTGACCTTCATATACATCACTAACGTAATATAACCAAACCTAACCGAACCTAACATCTCGGCGGTAATATTTGACAACATTCCTGGCGAGTTGGGGTCTACGTCTCCGTGGGACCTTTATATATATCAATAACGTAATATAAACTAACCTAACCCAACCTATCATCTCGGCGGTAATATTTGCCAACGTTCCTGGCGAGTTGGCTTCTCCGTCTCCGTGGGACCTTTATATACATCAATAACGTAATATAACCAAAGCTAACCCAACCTCACATGTCGGCGGTAATATTTGACAACATTCCTTGCGAGTTGGCCTCTTCGTCTCCGTGTAACCCTCATATACATTAATAACGTAATATAACGTAACCTAACACAACCTAACATCTCGGCGGTAATATTTGACAACATTCCTGGCGAGTTGGCTTCTCCGTCTCCGTGGGACCTTTATATACATCAATAACGTAATATAACCAAAGCTAACCCAACCTAACATGTCGGCGGTAATATTTGACAACATTCCTTGCGAGTTGGCCTCTTCGTCTCCGTGTAACCCTCATATACATCAATAACGTAATATAACGTAACCTAACCCAACCTAACATCTCGCCGATAATATTTGACAACATACGTGGCGAGTCGGCCTCTACGTCTCCGTTTGACCTTCATATACATCACTAATGTAATATAACCTAACCTAACCGAACCTAACATCTCGGCGGTAATATTTGACAACATTCCTGGCGAGTTGGCTTCACCGTCTCCGTGGGACCTTTATATACATCAATAACGTAATATAACCTAACCTAACCCAACCTATCATCTCGGCGGTAATATTTGACAACATTCCTGGCGAGTTGGCCTCTACGTCTCCGTTTGACGTTCATATACATCAATAACGTAATTTAACCTAACCTAACCCAACCTATCATCTCGGCGGTAATATTTGACGACATTTCTGGCGAGTTAGCCTCTCCGTCTCCGTGGGACCTTTATATACATCAATAACGTAATATAAACTAACCTAACCCAACCTATCATCTCGGCGGTAATATTTGCCAACATTCCTGGCGAGTTGGCTTCTCCGTCTCCGTGGGACCTTTATATACATCAATAACGTAATATAACCAAAGCTAACCCAACCTAACATGTCGGCGGTAATATTTGACAACATTCCTTGCGAGTTGGCCTCTTCGTCTCCGTGTAACCCTCATATACATTAATAACGTAATATAACGTAACCTAACACAACCTAACATCTCGCCGGTAATATTTCACGACATTCCTGGGGAGTTGGCTTCTCCGTCTCCGTGGGACCTTTATATACATCAATAACGTAATATAACCTAACCTAACCCAACCTATCATCTCGGCGGTAATATTTGACAACATACCTGGCGCGTTGGCCTCTACTTCTCCGTGGGACCTTCATATACATCAATAACGACATATAACCTAACCTAACCGAACCTATCATCTCGGCGGTAATATTTGACAACATTCGTGGCGAGTCGGCCTCTACGTCTCCGTTTGACCTTCATATACATCACTAACGTAATATAACCTAACCTAACCGAACCTAACATCTCGGCGGTAATATTTGACAACATTCCTGGCGAGTTGGCTTCACCGTCTCCGTGGGACCTTTATATACATCAATAACGTAATATAACCTAACCTAACCCAACCTATCATCTCGGCGGTAATATTTGACAACATTCCTGGCGAGTTGGCGTCTACGTCTCCGTGGGACCTTTATATACATCAATAACGTAATATAAACTAACCTAACCCAACCTATCATCTCGGCGGTAATATTTGACAACCTTCGTGGCGAGTTGGCCTCTACGTCTCCGTTTGACCTTCATATACATCACTAACGTAATATAAACTAACCTAACACAACCTATCATCTCGGCGGTAATATTTGCCAACATTCCTGGGGAGTTGGCTTCACCGTCTCCGTGGGACCGTTATATACATCAATAACGTAATATAACCTAACCTAACCCAACCTATCATCTCGGCGGTAATATTTGACAACATTCCTGGCGAGTTGGCGTCTACGTCTCCGTGGTACCTTTATATACATCAATAACGTAATATAAACTAACCTAACCCAACCTATCATCTCGGCGGTAATATTTGACAACATTCCTGGCGAGTTGCCTTCTCCGTCTCCGTGAGACCTTCATATACATCAATAAAGACATATAACCTAACCTAACCGAACCTATCATCTCGGCGGTAATATTTGACAACATTCGTGGCGAGTTGGCCTCTACGTCTCCGTTTGAAGTTCATATACATCAATAACGTAATTTAACCTAACCTAACCCAACCTATCATCTCGGCGGTAATATTTGACCACATTTCTGGCGAGTTAGCCTCTCCGTCTCCGTGGGACCTTTATATACATCAATAACGTACTATAAACTAACCTAACCCAACCTATCATCTCGGCGGTAATATTTGCCAACATTCCTGGCGAGTTGGCTTCTCCGTCTCCGTGGGACCTTTATATACATCAATAACGTAATATAACCAAAGCTAACCCAACCTAACATGTCGGCGGTAATATTTGACAACATTCCTTGCGAGTTGGCCTCTTCGTCTCCGTGTAACCCTCATATACATCAATAACGTAATATAACGTAATCTAACCCAACCTAACATCTCGCCGGTAATATTTCACAATATTCCTGGGGAGTTGGCTTCTCCGTCTCCGTGGGACCTTTATATACATCAATAACGTAATATAACCTAACCTAACCCAACCTATCATCTCGGCGGTAATATTTGACAACATACCTGGCGCGTTGGCCTCTACTTCTCCGTGGGACCTTCATATACATCAATAACGACATATAACCTAACCTAACCGAACCTATCATCTCGGCGGTAATATTTGACAACATTCGTTGCGAGTCGGCCTCTACGTCTCCGTTTGACCTTCATATACATCACTAACGTAATATAACCAAACCTAACCGAACCTAACATCTCGGCGGTAATATTTGACAACATTCCTGGCGAGTTGGGGTCTACGTCTCCGTGGGACCTTTATATATATCAATAACGTAATATAAACTAACCTAACCCAACCTATCATCTCGGCGGTAATATTTGCCAACATTCCTGGCGAGTTGGCTTCACCGTCTCCGTGGGACCTTTATATACATCAATAACGTAATATAACCTAACCTAACCCAACCTATCATCTCGGCGGTAATATTTGACAACATTCCTGGCGAGTTGGCGTCTACGTCTCCGTGGGACCTTTATATACATCAATAACGTAATATAAACTAACCTAACCCAACCTATCATCTCGGCGGTAATATTTGACAACATTCCTGGCGAGTTGCCTTCTCCGTCTCCGTGGGACTTTCATATACATCAATAACGACATATAACCTAACCTAACCGAACCTATCATCTCGGCGGTAATATTTGACAACATTCGTGGCGAGTCGGCCTCTACGTCTCCGTTTGACCTTCATATACATCACTAACGTAATATAACCAAACCTAACCGAACCTAACATCTCGGCGGTAATATTTGACAACATTCCTGGCGAGTTGGGGTCTACGTCTCCGTGGGACCTTTATATATATCAATAACGTAATATAAACTAACCTAACCCAACCTATCATCTCGGCGGTAATATTTGCCAACGTTCCTGGCGAGTTGGCTTCTCCGTCTCCGTGGGACCTTTATATACATCAATAACGTAATATAACCAAAACTAACCCAACCTCACATGTCGGCGGTAATATTTGACAACATTCCTTGCGAGTTGGCCTCTTCGTCTCCGTGTAACCCTCATATACATTAATAACGTAATATAACGTAACCTAACACAACCTAACATCTCGGCGGTAATATTTGACAACATTCCTGGCGAGTTGGCTTCTCCGTCTCCGTGGGACCTTTATATACATCAATAACGTAATATAACCAAAGCTAACCCAACCTAACATGTCGGCGGTAATATTTGACAACATTCCTTGCGAGTTGGCCTCTTCGTCTCCGTGTAACCCTCATATACATCAATAACGTAATATAACGTAACCTAACCCAACCTAACATCTCGCCGATAATATTTGACAACATACGTGGCGAGTCGGCCTCTACGTCTCCGTTTGACCTTCATATACATCACTAATGTAATATAACCTAACCTAACCGAACCTAACATCTCGGCGGTAATATTTGACAACATTCCTGGCGAGTTGGCTTCACCGTCTCCGTGGGACCTTTATATACATCAATAACGTAATATAACCTAACCTAACCCAACCTATCATCTCGGCGGTAATATTTGACAACATTCCTGGCGAGTTGGCCTCTACGTCTCCGTTTGACGTTCATATACATCAATAACGTAATTTAACCTAACCTAACCCAACCTATCATCTCGGCGGTAATATTTGACGACATTTCTGGCGAGTTAGCCTCTCCGTCTCCGTGGGACCTTTATATACATCAATAACGTAATATAAACTAACCTAACCCAACCTATCATCTCGGCGGTAATATTTGCCAACATTCCTGGCGAGTTGGCTTCTCCGTCTCCGTGGGACCTTTATATACATCAATAACGTAATATAACCAAAGCTAACCCAACCTAACATGTCGGCGGTAATATTTGACAACATTCCTTGCGAGTTGGCCTCTTCGTCTCCGTGTAACCCTCATATACATTAATAACGTAATATAACGTAACCTAACACAACCTAACATCTCGCCGGTAATATTTCACGACATTCCTGGGGAGTTGGCTTCTCCGTCTCCGTGGGACCTTTATATACATCAATAACGTAATATAACCTAACCTAACCCAACCTATCATCTCGGCGGTAATATTTGACAACATACCTGGCGCGTTGGCCTCTACTTCTCCGTGGGACCTTCATATACATCAATAACGACATATAACCTAACCTAACCGAACCTATCATCTCGGCGGTAATATTTGACAACATTCGTGGCGAGTCGGCCTCTACGTCTCCGTTTGACCTTCATATACATCACTAACGTAATATAACCTAACCTAACCGAACCTAACATCTCGGCGGTAATATTTGACAACATTCCTGGCGAGTTGGCTTCACCGTCTCCGTGGGACCTTTATATACATCAATAACGTAATATAACCTAACCTAACCCAACCTATCATCTCGGCGGTAATATTTGACAACATTCCTGGCGAGTTGGCGTCTACGTCTCCGTGGGACCTTTATATACATCAATAACGTAATATAAACTAACCTAACCCAACCTATCATCTCGGCGGTAATATTTGACAACCTTCGTGGCGAGTTGGCCTCTACGTCTCCGTTTGACCTTCATATACATCACTAACGTAATATAAACTAACCTAACACAACCTATCATCTCGGCGGTAATATTTGCCAACATTCCTGGGGAGTTGGCTTCACCGTCTCCGTGGGACCGTTATATACATCAATAACGTAATATAACCTAACCTAACCCAACCTATCATCTCGGCGGTAATATTTGACAACATTCCTGGCGAGTTGGCGTCTACGTCTCCGTGGTACCTTTATATACATCAATAACGTAATATAAACTAACCTAACCCAACCTATCATCTCGGCGGTAATATTTGACAACATTCCTGGCGAGTTGCCTTCTCCGTCTCCGTGAGACCTTCATATACATCAATAAAGACATATAACCTAACCTAACCGAACCTATCATCTCGGCGGTAATATTTGACAACATTCGTGGCGAGTTGGCCTCTACGTCTCCGTTTGAAGTTCATATACATCAATAACGTAATTTAACCTAACCTAACCCAACCTATCATCTCGGCGGTAATATTTGACCACATTTCTGGCGAGTTAGCCTCTCCGTCTCCGTGGGACCTTTATGTACATCAATAACGTAATATAAACTAACCTAACCCAACCTATCATCTCGGCGGTAATATTTGCCAACATTCCTGGCGAGTTGGCTTCTCCGTCTCCGTGGGACCTTTATATACATCAATAACGTAATATAACCAAAGCTAACCCAACCTAACATGTCGGCGGTAATATTTGACAACATTCCTTGCGAGTTGGCCTCTTCGTCTCCGTGTAACCCTCATATACATTAATAACGTAATATAACGTAACCTAACACAACCTAACATCTCGCCGGTAATATTTCACGACATTCCTGGGGAGTTGGCTTCTCCGTCTCTGTGGGACCTTTATATACATCAATAACGTAATATAACCTAACCAAACCCAACCTATCATCTCGGCGGTAATATTTGACAACATTCCTGGCGAGTTGGCTTCTCCGTCTCCGTGGGACCTTTATATACATCAATAACGTAATATAACCAAAGCTAACCCAACCTAACATGTCGGCGGTAATATTTGACAACATTCCTTGCGAGTTGGCCTCTTCGTCTCCGTGTAACCCTCATATACATCAATAACGTAATATAACGTAACCTAACCCAACCTAACATCTCGGCGGTAATATTTGCCAACATTCCTGGCGAGTTGGCTTCTCCGTCTCCGTGGGACCTTTATATACATCAATAACGTAATATAACCAAAGCTAACCCAACCTAACATGTCGGCGGTAATATTTGACAACATTCCTTGCGAGTTGGCCTCTTCGTCTCCGTGTAACCCTCATATACATTAATAACGTAATATAACGTAACCTAACACAACCTAACATCTCGCCGGTAATATTTCACGACATTCCTGGGGAGTTGGCTTCTCCGTCTCTGTGGGACCTTTATATACATCAATAACGTAATATAACCTAACCAAACCCAACCTATCATCTCGGCGGTAATATTTGACAACATTCCTGGCGAGTTGGCTTTTCCGTCTCCGTGGGACCTTTATATACATCAATAACGTAATATAACCAAAGCTAACCCAACCTAACATGTCGGCGGTAATATTTGACAACATTCCTTGCGAGTTGGCCTCTTCGTCTCCGTGTAACCCTCATATACATCAATAACGTAATATAACGTAACCTAACCCAACCTAACATCTCGCCGGTAATATTTCACAACATTCCTGGGTAGTTGGCTTCTCCGTCTCCGTGGGACCTTTATATACATCAATAACGTAATATAACCTAACCTAACCCAACCTATCATCTCGGCGGTAATATTTGACAACATACCTGGCGAGTTGGCCTCTACTTCTCCGTGGGACCTTCATATACATCAATAACGACATATAACCTAACCTAACCGAACCTATCTTCTCGGCGGTAATATTTGACAACATTCGTGGCGAGTCGGCCTCTACGTCTCCGTTTGACCTTTATATACATCACTAACGTAATATAACCTAACCTAACCGAACCTAACATCTCGGCGGTAATATTTGACAACATTCCTGGCGATTTGGCTTCACCGTCTCCGTGGGACCTTTATATACATCAATAACGTAATATAACCTAACCTAACCCAACCTACCATCTCGGCGGTAATATTTGACAACATTCCTGGCGAGTTGGCGTCTACGTCTCCGTGGGACCTTTATATACATCAATAACGTTATATAAACTAACCTAACCCAACCTATCATCTCGGCGGTAATATTGGACAACATTCGTTTCGAGTTGGCCTCTACGTCTCCGTTTGACCTTCATATACATCACTAACGTAATATAAACTAACCTAACACAACCTATCATCTCGGCGGTAATATTTGCCAACATTCCTGGCGAGTTGGCTTCACCGTCTCCGTGGGACCGTTATATACATCAATAACGTAATATAACCTAACTTAACCCAACCTATCATCTCGGCGGTAATATTTGACAACATTCCTGGCGAGTTGGCGTCTACGTCTCCGTGGTACCTTTATATACATCAATAACGTAATATAAACTAACCTAACCCAACCTATCATCTCGGCGGTAATATTTGACAACATTCCTGGCGAGTTGCCTTGTCCGTCTCCGTGAGACCTTCATATACATCAATAACGACATATAACCTAACCTAACCGAACCTATCATCTCGGCGGTAATATTTGACAACATTCGTGGCGAGTTGGCCTCTACGTCTCCGTTTGAACTTCATATACATCAATAACGTAATTTAACCTAACCTAACGCAACCTATCATCTCGGCGGTAATATTTGACCACATTTCTGGCGAGTTAGCCTCTCCGTCTCCGTGGGACCTTTATATACATCAATAACGTAATATAAACTAACCTAAGCCAACCTATCATCTCGGCGGTAATATTTGCCAACATTCCTGGCGAGTTGGCTTCTCCGTCTCCGTGGGACCTTTATATACATCAATAACGTAATATAACCAAAGCTAACCCAACCTAACATGTCGACGGTAATATTTGACAACATTCCTTGCGAGTTGGCCTCTTCGTCTCCGTGTAACCCTCATATACATTAATAACGTAATATAACGTAACCTAACACAACCTAACATCTCGCCGGTAATATTTCACGACATTCCTGGGGAGTTGGCTTCTCCGTCTCTGTGGGACCTTTATATACATCAATAACGTAATATAACCTAACCTAACCCAACCTATCATCTCGGCGGTAATATTTGACAACATTCCTGGCGAGTTGGCTTCTTCGTCTACGTGGGACCTTTATATACATCAATAACGTAATATAACCAAAGCTAACCCAACCTAACATGTCGGCGGTAATATTTGACAACATTCCTTGCGAGTTGGCCTCTTCGTCTCCGTGTAACCCTCATATACATCAATAACGTAATATAACGTAACCTAACCCAACCTAACATCTCGCCGGTAATATTTCACAACATTCCTGGGGAGTTGGCTTCTCCGTCTCCGTGGGACATTTATATACATCAATAACGTAATATAACCTAACCTAACCCAACCTATCATCTCGGCGGTAATATTTGACAACATACCTGGCGAGTTGGCCTCTACTTCTCCGTGGGACCTTCATATACATCAATAACGACATATAACCTAACCTAACCGAACCTATCTTCTCGGCGGTAATATTTGACAACATTCGTGGCGAGTCGGCCTCTACGTCTCCGTTTGACCTTCATATACATCACTAACGTAATATAACCTAACCTAACCGAAACTAACATCTCGGCGGTAATATTTGACAACATTCCTGGCGAGTTGGCGTCTACGTCTCCGTGGGACCTTTATATACATCAATAACGTAATATAACCAAAGCTAACCCAACCTAACATGTCGGCGGTAATATTTGACAACATTCCTTGCGAGTTGGCCTCTTCGTCTCCGTGTAACCCTCATATACATTAATAACGTAATATAACGTAACCTAACCCAACCTAACATCTCGCCGGTAATATTTTACAACATTCCTGGGGAGTTGGCTTCTCCGTCTCCGTGGGACCTTTATATACATCAATAACGTAATATAACCTAACCTAACCCAACCTATCATCTCGGCGGTAATATTTGACAACATTCGTGGCGAGTTGGCCTCTACGTCTCCGTTTGAAGTTCATATACATCAATAACGTAATTTAACCTAACCTAACCCAACCTATCATCTCGGCGGTAATATTTGACCACATTTCTGGCGAGTTAGCCTCTCCGTCTCCGTGGGACCTTTATATACATCAATAACGTAATATAAACTAACCTAACCCAACCTATCATCTCGGCGGTAATATTTGCCAACATTCCTGGCGAGTTGGCTTCTCCGTCTCCGTGGGACCTTTATATACATCAATAACGTAATATAACCAAAGCTAACCCAACCTAACATGTCGGCGGTAATATTTGACAACATTCCTTGCGAGTTGGCCTCTTCGTCTCCGTGTAACCCTCATATACATTAATAACGTAATATAACGTAACCTAACACAACCTAACATCTCGCCGGTAATATTTCACGACATTCCTGGGGAGTTGGCTTCTCCGTCTCTGTGGGACCTTTA
Source organism: Xylocopa violacea (assembly GCA_963969225.1). Classification (NCBI taxonomy): domain Eukaryota; kingdom Metazoa; phylum Arthropoda; class Insecta; order Hymenoptera; family Apidae; genus Xylocopa; species Xylocopa violacea. The sequence continues at coordinate 8,511 of CAXAJV010000212.1, read as the reverse complement.
TATACATCAATAACGTAATATAACCTAACCAAACCCAACCTATCATCTCGGCGGTAATATTTGACAACATTCCTGGCGAGTTGGCTTTTCCGTCTCCGTGGGACCTTTATATACATCAATAACGTAATATAACCAAAGCTAACCCAACCTAACATGTCGGCGGTAATATTTGACAACATTCCTTGCGAGTTGGCCTCTTCGTCTCCGTGTAACCCTCATATACATCAATAACGTAATATAACGTAACCTAACCCAACCTAACATCTCGCCGGTAATATTTCACAACATTCCTGGGTAGTTGGCTTCTCCGTCTCCGTGGGACCTTTATATACATCAATAACGTAATATAACCTAACCTAACCCAACCTATCATCTCGGCGGTAATATTTGACAACATACCTGGCGAGTTGGCCTCTACTTCTCCGTGGGACCTTCATATACATCAATAACGACATATAACCTAACCTAACCGAACCTATCTTCTCGGCGGTAATATTTGACAACATTCGTGGCGAGTCGGCCTCTACGTCTCCGTTTGACCTTTATATACATCACTAACGTAATATAACCTAACCTAACCGAACCTAACATCTCGGCGGTAATATTTGACAACATTCCTGGCGATTTGGCTTCACCGTCTCCGTGGGACCTTTATATACATCAATAACGTAATATAACCTAACCTAACCCAACCTATCATCTCGGCGGTAATATTTGACAACATTCGTGGCGAATTGGCCTCTACGTCTCCGTTTGACGTTCATATACATCAATAACGTAATTTAACCTAACCTAACACAACCTATCATCTCGGCGGTAATATTTGACCACATTTCTGGCGAGTTAGCCTCTACGTCTCCGTGGGACCTTTATATACATCAATAACGTAATATAAACTAACCTAACCCAACCTATCATCTCGGCGGTAATATTTGCCAACATTCCTGGCGAGTTGGCTTCTCCGTCTCCGTGGGACCTTTATATACATCAATAACGTAATATAACCAAAGCTAACCCAACCTAACATGTCGGCGGTAATATTTGACAACATTCCTTGCGAGTTGGCCTCTTCGTCTCCGTGTAACCCTCATATACATTAATAACGTAATATAACGTAACCTAACACAACCTAACATCTCGCCGGTAATATTTCACGACATTCCTGGGGAGTTGGCTTCTCCGTCTCTGTGGGACCTTTATATACATCAATAACGTAATATAACCTAACCAAACCCAACCTATCATCTCGGCGGTAATATTTGACAACATTCCTGGCGAGTTGGCTTTTCCGTCTCCGTGGGACCTTTATATACATCAATAACGTAATATAACCAAAGCTAACCCAACCTAACATGTCGGCGGTAATATTTGACAACATTCCTTGCGAGTTGGCCTCTTCGTCTCCGTGTAACCCTCATATACATCAATAACGTAATATAACGTAACCTAACCCAACCTAACATCTCGCCGGTAATATTTCACAACATTCCTGGGTAGTTGGCTTCTCCGTCTCCGTGGGACCTTTATATACATCAATAACGTAATATAACCTAACCTAACCCAACCTATCATCTCGGCGGTAATATTTGACAACATACCTGGCGAGTTGGCCTCTACTTCTCCGTGGGACCTTCATATACATCAATAACGACATATAACCTAACCTAACCGAACCTATCTTCTCGGCGGTAATATTTGACAACATTCGTGGCGAGTCGGCCTCTACGTCTCCGTTTGACCTTTATATACATCACTAACGTAATATAACCTAACCTAACCGAACCTAACATCTCGGCGGTAATATTTGACAACATTCCTGGCGATTTGGCTTCACCGTCTCCGTGGGACCTTTATATACATCAATAACGTAATATAACCTAACCTAACCCAACCTATCATCTCGGCGGTAATATTTGACAACATTCCTGGCGAGTTGGCGTCTACGTCTCCGTGGGACCTTTATATACATCAATAACGTAATATAAACTAACCTAACCCAACCTATCATCTCGGCGGTAATATTGGACAACATTCGTTTCGAGTTGGCCTCTACGTCTCCGTTTGACCTTCATATACATCACTAACGTAATATAAACTAACCTAACACAACCTATCATCTCGGCGGTAATATTTGCCAACATTCCTGGCGAGTTGGCTTCACCGTCTCCGTGGGACCGTTATATACATCAATAACGTAATATAACCTAACTTAACCCAACCTATCATCTCGGCGGTAATATTTGACAACATTCCTGGCGAGTTGGCGTCTACGTCTCCGTGGTACCTTCATATACATCAATAACGTAATATAAACTAACCTAACCCAACCTATCATCTCGGCGGTAATATTTGACAACATTCCTGGCGAGTTGCCTTGTCCGTCTCCGTGAGACCTTCATATACATCAATAACGACATATAACCTAACCTAACCGAACCTATCATCTCGGCGGTAATATTTGACAACATTCGTGGCGAGTTGGCCTCTACGTCTCCGTTTGAACTTCATATACATCAATAACGTAATTTAACCTAACCTAACGCAACCTATCATCTCGGCGGTAATATTTGACCACATTTCTGGCGAGTTAGCCTCTCCGTCTCCGTGGGACCTTTATATACATCAATAACGTAATATAAACTAACCTAAGCCAACCTATCATCTCGGCGGTAATATTTGCCAACATTCCTGGCGAGTTGGCTTCTCCGTCTCCGTGGGACCTTTATATACATCAATAACGTAATATAACCAAAGCTAACCCAACCTAACATGTCGACGGTAATATTTGACAACATTCCTTGCGAGTTGGCCTCTTCGTCTCCGTGTAACCCTCATATACATTAATAACGTAATATAACGTAACCTAACACAACCTAACATCTCGCCGGTAATATTTCACGACATTCCTGGGGAGTTGGCTTCTCCGTCTCTGTGGGACCTTTATATACATCAATAACGTAATATAACCTAACCTAACCCAACCTATCATCTCGGCGGTAATATTTGACAACATTCCTGGCGAGTTGGCTTCTTCGTCTACGTGGGACCTTTATATACATCAATAACGTAATATAACCAAAGCTAACCCAACCTAACATGTCGGCGGTAATATTTGACAACATTCCTTGCGAGTTGGCCTCTTCGTCTCCGTGTAACCCTCATATACATCAATAACGTAATATAACGTAACCTAACCCAACCTAACATCTCGCCGGTAATATTTCACAACATTCCTGGGGAGTTGGCTTCTCCGTCTCCGTGGGACCTTTATATACATCAATAACGTAATATAACCTAACCTAACCCAACCTATCATCTCGGCGGTAATATTTGACAACATACCTGGCGAGTTGGCCTCTACTTCTCCGTGGGACCTTCATATACATCAATAACGACATATAACCTAACCTAACCGAACCTATCTTCTCGGCGGTAATATTTGACAACATTCGTGGCGAGTCGGCCTCTACGTCTCCGTTTGACCTTCATATACATCACTAACGTAATATAACCTAACCTAACCGAAACTAACATCTCGGCGGTAATATTTGACAACATTCCTGGCGAGTTGGCGTCTACGTCTCCGTGGGACCTTTATATACATCAATAACGTAATATAACCAAAGCTAACCCAACCTAACATGTCGGCGGTAATATTTGACAACATTCCTTGCGAGTTGGCCTCTTCGTCTCCGTGTAACCCTCATATACATTAATAACGTAATATAACGTAACCTAACCCAACCTAACATCTCGCCGGTAATATTTTACAACATTCCTGGGGAGTTGGCTTCTCCGTCTCCGTGGGACCTTTATATACATCAATAACGTAATATAACCTAACCTAACCCAACCTATCATCTCGGCGGTAATATTTGACAACATTCCTGGCGAGTTGGCGTCTACGTCTCCGTGGGACCTTTATATACATCAATAACGTAATATAAACTAACCTAACCCAACCTATCATCTCGGCGGTAATATTTGACAACATTCCTGGCGAGTTGGCTTCTCCGTCTCCGTGGGACCTTCATATACATCAATAACGACATATAACCTAACCTAACCGAACCTATCATCTCGGCGGTAATATTTGACAACATTCGTGGCGAATTGGCCTCTACGTCTCCGTTTGACGTTCATATACATCAATAACGTAATTTAACCTAACCTAACACAACCTATCATCTCGGCGGTAATATTTGACCACATTTCTGGCGAGTTAGCCTCTACGTCTCCGTGGGACCTTTATATACATCAATAACGTAATATAAACTAACCTAACCCAACCTATCATCTCGGCGGTAATATTTGCCAACATTCCTGGGGAGTTGGCTTCTCCGTCTCTGTGGGACCTTTATATACATCAATAACGTAATATAACGTAACCTAACCCAACCTAACATCTCGCCGGTAATATTTCACAACATTCCTGGGGAGTTGGCTTCTCCGTCTCCGTGGGACCTTTATATACATCAATAACGTAATATAACCTAACCTAACCCAACCTATCATCTCGGCGGTAATATTTGACAACATACCTGGCGAGTTGGCCTCTACTTCTCCGTGGGACCTTCATATACATCAATAACGACATATAACCTAACCTAACCGAACCTATCTTCTCGGCGGTAATATTTGACAACATTCGTGGCGAGTCGGCCTCTACGTCTCCGTTTGACCTTCATATACATCACTAACGTAATATAACCTAACCTAACCGAAACTAACATCTCGGCGGTAATATTTGACAACATTCCTGGCGAGTTGGCGTCTACGTCTCCGTGGGACCTTTATATACATCAATAACGTAATATAACCAAAGCTAACCCAACCTAACATGTCGGCGGTAATATTTGACAACATTCCTTGCGAGTTGGCCTCTTCGTCTCCGTGTAACCCTCATATACATTAATAACGTAATATAACGTAACCTAACCCAACCTAACATCTCGCCGGTAATATTTTACAACATTCCTGGGGAGTTGGCTTCTCCGTCTCCGTGGGACCTTTATATACATCAATAACGTAATATAACCTAACCTAACCCAACCTATCATCTCGGCGGTAATATTTGACAACATTCCTGGCGAGTTGGCGTCTACGTCTCCGTGGGACCTTTATATACATCAATAACGTAATATAAACTAACCTAACCCAACCTATCATCTCGGCGGTAATATTTGACAACATTCCTGGCGAGTTGGCTTCTCCGTCTCCGTGGGACCTTCATATACATCAATAACGACATATAACCTAACCTAACCGAACCTATCATCTCGGCGGTAATATTTGACAACATTCGTGGCGAATTGGCCTCTACGTCTCCGTTTGACGTTCATATACATCAATAACGTAATTTAACCTAACCTAACACAACCTATCATCTCGGCGGTAATATTTGACCACATTTCTGGCGAGTTAGCCTCTACGTCTCCGTGGGACCTTTATATACATCAATAACGTAATATAAACTAACCTAACCCAACCTATCATCTCGGCGGTAATATTTGCCAACATTCCTGGGGAGTTGGCTTCTCCGTCTCTGTGGGACCTTTATATACATCACTAACGTAATATAACCTAACCTAACCCAACCTATCATCTCGGCGGTAATATTTGACAACATTCCTGGCGAGTTGGCTTCTTCGTCTACGTGGGACCTTTATATACATCAATAACGTAATATAACCAAAGCTAACCCAACCTAACATGTCGGCGGTAATATTTGACAACATTCCTTGCGAGTTGGCCTCTTCGTCTCCGTGTAACCCTCATATACATCAATAACGTAATATAACGTAACCTAACCCAACCTAACATCTCGCCGGTAATATTTCACAACATTCCTGGGGAGTTGGCTTCTCCGTCTCCGTGGGACCTTTATATACATCAATAACGTAATATAACCTAACCTAACCCAACCTATCATCTCGGCGGTAATATTTGACAACATTCCTGGCGAGTTGGCGTCTACGTCTCCGTGGGACCTTTATATACATCAATAACGTAATATAAACTAACCTAACCCAACCTATCATCTCGGCGGTAATATTTGACAACATTCCTGGCGAGTTGGCTTCTCCGTCTCCGTGGGACCTTCATATACATCAATAACGACATATAACCTAACCTAACCGAACCTATCATCTCGGCGGTAATATTTGACAACATTCGTGGCGAATTGGCCTCTACGTCTCCGTTTGACGTTCATATACATCAATAACGTAATTTAACCTAACCTAACACAACCTATCATCTCGGCGGTAATATTTGACCACATTTCTGGCGAGTTAGCCTCTACGTCTCCGTGGGACCTTTATATACATCAATAACGTAATATAAACTAACCTAACCCAACCTATCATCTCGGCGGTAATATTTGCCAACATTCCTGGCGAGTTGGCTTCTCCGTCTCCGTGGGACCTTTGTATACATCAATAACGTAATATAACCAAAGCTAACCCAACCTAACATGTCGGCGGTAATATTTGACAACATTCCTTGCGAGTTGGCCTCTTCGTCTCCGTGTAACCCTCATATACATCAATAACGTAATATAACGTAACCTAACCCAACCTAACATCTCGCCGGTAATATTTCACAACATTCCTGGGGAGTTGGCTTCTCCGTCTCCGTGGGACCTTTATATACATCAATAACGTAATATAACCTAACCTAACCCAACCTATCATCTCGGCGGTAATATTTGCCAACATTCCTGGCGAGTTGGCTTCTCCGTCTCCGTGGGACCTTTATATACATCAATAACGTAATATAACCAAAGCTAACCCAACCTAACATGTCGGAGGTAATATTTGACAACATTCCTTGCGAGTTGGCCTCTTCGTCTCCGTGTAACCCTAATACATCAATAACGTAATATAACGTAACCTAACCCAACCTAACATCTCGCCGGTAATATTTCACAACATTCCTGGGGAGTTGGCTTCTCCGTCTCCGTGTAACCCTCATATACATCAATAACGTAATATAACCTAACCTAACCCAACCTATCATCTCGGCGGTAATATTTGACAACATTCCTGGCGAGTTGGCGTCTACGTCTCCGTGGGACCTTTATATACATCAATAACGTAATATAAACTAACCTAACCCAACCTATCATCTCGGCGGTAATATTTGACAACATTCGTGGCGAGTTGGCCTCTACGTCTCCGTTTGACCTTCATATACATCACTAACGTAATATAAACTAACCTAACACAACCTATCATCTCGGCGGTAATATTTGCCAACATTCCTGGGGAGTTGGCTTCACCGTCTCCGTGGGACCGTTATATACATCAATAACGTAATATAACCTAACCTAACCCAACCTATCATCTCGGCGGTAATATTTGACAACATTCCTGGCGAGTTGGCGTCTACGTCTCCGTGGTACCTTTATATACATCAATAACGTAATATAAACTAACCTAACCCAACCTATCATCTCGGCGGTAATATTTGACAACATTCCTGGCGAGTTGCCTTCTCCGTCTCCGTGAGACCTTCATATACATCAATAAAGACATATAACCTAACCTAACCGAACCTATCATCTCGGCGGTAATATTTGACAACATTCGTGGCGAGTTGGCCTCTACGTCTCCGTTTGAAGTTCATATACATCAATAACGTAATTTAACCTAACCTAACCCAACCTATCATCTCGGCGGTAATATTTGACCACATTTCTGGCGAGTTAGCCTCTCCGTCTCCGTGGGACCTTTATATACATCAATAACGTAATATAAACTAACCTAACCCAACCTATCATCTCGGCGGTAATATTTGCCAACATTCCTGGCGAGTTGGCTTCTCCGTCTCCGTGGGACCTTTATATACATCAATAACGTAATATAACCAAAGCTAACCCAACCTAACATGTCGACGGTAATATTTGACAACATTCCTTGCGAGTTGGCCTCTTCGTCTCCGTGTAACCCTCATATACATTAATAACGTAATATAACGTAACCTAACACAACCTAACATCTCGCCGGTAATATTTCACGACATTCCTGGGGAGTTGGCTTCTCCGTCTCTGTGGGACCTTTATATACATCAATAACGTAATATAACCTAACCTAACCCAACCTATCATCTCGGCGGTAATATTTGACAACATTCCTGGCGAGTTGGCTTCTTCGTCTACGTGGGACCTTTATATACATCAATAACGTAATATAACCAAAGCTAACCCAACCTAACATGTCGGCGGTAATATTTGACAACATTCCTTGCGAGTTGGCCTCTTCGTCTCCGTGTAACCCTCATATACATCAATAACGTAATATAACGTAACCTAACCCAACCTAACATCTCGCCGGTAATATTTCACAACATTCCTGGGGAGTTGGCTTCTCCGTCTCCGTGGGACCTTTATATACATCAATAACGTAATATAACCTAACCTAACCCAACCTATCATCTCGGCGGTAATATTTGACAACATTCCTGGCGAGTTGGCGTCTACGTCTCCGTGGGACCTTTATATACATCAAT